>CM031242.1:574921038-575521038 GCA_018340775.1 Taxus wallichiana var. yunnanensis
TAAATGGTTTAATATACATCATCTTTGTCAAGTCCCTGAAGGGAGGGTTGTAATTCAATCATATAATTCTAATGAGGGCTCAAATTGGAAAAACAAGTAATCACTAGTACACAAATGAGAAAAGTAGAAACGTAAATAATTCAATTAATGTGTTTAAGCCATTTTTGGTGTGGAGTTAAACATGGAGGTGGATTTTCAATGTGATCCTGAGTTCCCTAAACGATGAATTAAACCCCTTTAATCATGGTTGTAGCTTGTTAAGAGAGATCGAATGCGTCGTTGAATTTGTATAGTTTGTGGTAGGGGTGTCCAATAACTTCGTTGAGTCCTCAACAAGGTGTGAGGTTATCTAATCCATTGTCTTCTCATTTTTAGCATCGTTTGGTAATTTTCCCTTAAACCCAAATTCTTAGTGAAGTGTGGAAATATTATCCTTAGGGCCATGTTGTTTTAAACCTTAAGTAAAGTAGAAAGAAATTCATTAAGTTGTTATAACTGAAAACAATGATTGGCATCCTTAGTAAATGAATGCAATCATGGGAGGTCGAGTAACTTAGCTACCCCTGATCTTGGAGAGGCCGAGTCATTATAATCTTACCTACAACCTAACTACATTGTTTAATATGTAAAACAAAAAGAGAAACAAGAAAATTAGAAGAAATCTCTACAAGTTAAGTGGTACTCGGAAACTAAGTTTTGCAACCTAGTTTATAATAGATCGAGGAACCGTAGTGGTAAGGGTTTTGTAGCTTGTTAAGGGCCGAGATTGAATTATAAAGGTAATAATTTCAATACCCAAAAAAATGGTTTCTTCTTAATGGGCCCATATATATGTTTACTTCAAATCAAGCCTTTTGGTTGAGTCGACCCTTGGGAAATGCTGTCCTAATGTGTATCATGTGCTTTCCATATTACACGGTCATTTGATGATTTCATGTAAGCATCTCTTGTGTTATGTGTTTTTGTCTTTAACAAACCCATGTTCGACATGTGTGTGTTATGTTGTGAGAAGTCAAAAAAATTCCGGTATTTTCACTGTTGTTTTTGAGTTTTTTTATGTGGGAATTATAGAGGGTATGAGGTTCTTTTACAAAGAATAATATATTTTACAATTTTTAAGGTAAACTATACTTGGCACATGCTTTGATTTATACCTTGGTCTAAAGTCAAAAGGCAATATTACTTTTGATAATTCAATCTTCTTTTGATCAACAAATTATGCACTAATTATTTGGCCCTTTTTAATTAACCATGGCATATAATACTCCTTATAAGGTTGTAAAATTATACTTTTGGGGCCTTCGGTTAATCAAAGTCAACCATAGTCTTTGGCCCTCTTTTGAATCATCATCAGCATATATACCTAATGCTTTTTCAGATTTTTGGTTAATCATTGTCTTTTCACTTTTGATTAATATTATTATGACTTTAGACCTTGATAAGGTCAACTACAAAATATTTAAATATTCAGATTTGGCCTCCTCTCCATAATGAATTACCCTTCGAAGATTTGTCGGTGGAAATTGACTTACTATGGTTAAGTTACAACAACTCGAGTTATGCATTGGTTTTTGTGATTTGACCTTATCCATTTGATCACTGTACATTTGCATCTTTGCCATTGATTCTCGACCATGGTAAGTAGGGTAGTTAGATGGTGGATTTAATCTGCACCGTTTGATCTTGGTACTTTGTAACCTAAGCCATCGATTCTCTGAGCATGAAGTTTGCATTGATTATGGGTTACATGGATCCTACAACTAATCCTTGGCTATTTGATCTTGTACTGGTTTGATTTTGAACCGTTGATCTTCTCACCATGGTAAGTAAGGTAGTTGGCAGTGGTTTTCATCTGGATCATTTGATCTTGTCCTTTCAATTTACGACCGTCGATCCTAACTCATTGAGTGAGTTAGGTTTTATGGTGGTTGAGCTTGGGTGAGTAAAACAACTTTACCCAACTCATTTGATCCATTCACATTTTTCATCCTCACGAGCGAAGCCGTAGAAAAAATTTTAGTCGCCGCCATTATTTTTACGCCGAAAGGCATGTTCTATGTGGGCATGGCGGAGGCCTTCTGACATGCACCAGGGCATCGACGATGGGGCTTCGTTGGTCGACGATGCACGGATGCCCGGGAGCCGTAGATGTGGCGGATGGAATACAGGACCATGTTCGAAGGAGGGAGAGGTGTATAGGTGGTCAGAAAGAGAGGACAGTTGCAGGAGTCCGGCGTGGAGGCGGCCATGCATCTGCCATCAGCAAAACAAGGGGAGTATGGCTGGCCCGTAGTGTACCAGTACGTAGCAGTCGAAGAAGAATAAAAAAATGCCTTGCTTAGGGTTTCGGGAAGGATTTTGTAATGAGGAGTGTTTTTGGCGTCGAACATTGTAGACGAGGAGTCCATTTCTCTTTGCTGCTGAGTGTGGTTGGAGTTGGAGACTGCGTGATCGGAGGAAGCCGTCCAGTATCGAAGCCGCGAATTTAAGGTTTACCTCTCTGTTCCCCTGTTCCAGGATTCGGTGTTGTTTCATTATTTCATATACATCGATTTAAGAAAATCAAACTCAGAAAAAGACTGCGCTTGTTTTCATTTTGAGATTAACTTAAATTCTTGTTCTCTTTATTGGTTTGCATTTTATGGGATGAGCAGAGCAATGCCCAAAATGTCAATCGATTTAGTTACAGAAAACAGGATCCTTTTTCGCCTCCCTCCAATGACAGGTCTATAGGGTATCTCTTTGAAATTTAGAAAGAGTTGCAAAATTTCAGCTGCAGGAAAATATAGTTTATATTAAGAATTTATGTGTGGGATTTTCCATAAGGGCTCGAGAAATTTGGTACTGATAGTCTGGCTAAACCATGATATTAGCCCGTATTTATTAAGATAGCCTGCCATTGCAATAAGTGCAGCAAACCATGTAATGGTCTTTCCAGTCAAGGTTTTAACAAAGATTTGCATGCCTCCCCTCAGACGGAGCACAAGATGGAGGGTAGATTCCTTCTGAATGTTATAGTCAGCCAATGTTCTACCATCTTCAGGTTGTTTTCCAGCAAAGATGAGCCTCTGTTGATCAGGGGGAATTCCCTCCTTGTCCTGGACCTTGGCCTTAACATTATCAATAGTGTCTGAGCTTTCCACTTCAAGGGTGATGGTCTTTCCAGTCAAGGTTTTAACAAAGATTTGCATGCCTCCTCTGAGACCAAGGACTAGGTGGAGTGTGGATTCCTTTTGGATGTTGTAATCTGCCAAGGTCCGTCCATCCTCAAGCTGCTTTCCAGCAAAAATAAGCCTCTGCTGGTCCAGGGAATACCTTCCTTGTCCTGGATCTTGGTTTTTACATTGTCAACAGTATTCGCCTCCCCAAAAATTTGAGGGTGTTCGCCTCCCTCAAGCTGCTTTCCAGCAAAAATAAGCCTCTGCTGGTCCGGGGAATACCTTCCTTGTCCTGGATCTTGGTTTTTAGATTGTCAACAGTGTCTGAGCTCTCAACTTCAAGAGTAATGGTCTTCCCAGTGAGTGTTTTCACAAATATCTGCATCTTGAAGTATAAAAGTGAACTTTAGAAATAACCTGCAAAATGAGAAAAATCCATGTGAATGCTCAACCTTAATGATACTAAGACAGAACATTTAATTCTAAAAAATTATTGAGCAAAGACCATGTTATAAAAGTGCACTCGCCAGTGACTTCTATTTCTGAATGCTTATTTACCTATAGAAACATGTAATTATAGACTAAAAATCTTTAAAATACATCATGCTTACAAGTCTCACCTACCACTTTCAAGTGTTCAGCCTCATTGATCTATTTCTAATATTCTATATAACCTTTGAAACATCAATGACCGACATCCATATGAATTGCAGTGATTTATTATAAATAACTACAGTTATAATACTAATAATCTGCTAAGGTCCGTCCATCCTCAAGCTGCTTTCCAGCAAAAATAAGCCTCTGTTGGTGACACAGTGTCAGTGCCTTGTGACAATAACCATGTTTTCTGTATGCTGCAATAACTGTATTCCATGACAAACTGTCTCGTCGTTTCGCTTGGTCAAACTCTATACGTACATCTATCAAAACTCTGCACTGGACATACATTTAAATATGTTCTTTATGAAAACCATGCTCATGAAAATACAAGTCTGCAATAATTTGAAATATGTAATCTTCAGAGACGTTGTATGCACCTACCTCTGGCAGTGTACTATTGTTTTCGGCTATTTGTATTGCTTGCAAAGTGGCGGGACTATATTTTTGTGCAATGGTCACCAGGTGTTGTTTTATCTTGTAACTGAGATGTATTTATGAACCTTAGATTTAATTAATATGACTGCAGCCTGTTAGAATCTGAACGTATATTTTCCATACAATGGTGCTCTTATATGCCGAGTTAGTGCCTCGGATAGCCATAAACTAAAAAAATGACTTTGTCATAAATAGATTTTACCCAAATTTTCAAAATAGGTCACTAATTAGTGGAGAGACTGAAATCTTCACAAAACTTGACTGTCCATCAGTTTGGCTGAGATGTTGTGTAGACCAACTTGACTGTTGGTCTTCATCACATTCACGGTGATCCCTATCTTCAGCTTTATCATCTTTTTCACTGTGGATTCCCACTAAAGGAATAATCCACTCTTTGAAATAGCAGTGAGACTGAGCTTCACCACTTTTACTCAATGGGATTTGGCATCTTACTAGACAATAGTATCATCGGTAGTGGAAACTAACCACGCTGCATCCTTAAGTGAGATTGGGCCTCACCTCAATTGCTCCTTAGGTTGGACCGGGCCTCACGTAAACATAGTTGTTCTCTTCTTGTGTGCAACAAAATCTCAATCTTCATCTTCACATTAATTGTTGATCCCTATCTTCAGCTTTATTGTCTTTTTCACTATGAATTGCCACAAAAGCAATAATCCAATCTTTGAGTTAGCGATGAACTCAAAATTGAGGTTTTAACTCCATCCACTTGTGATCCTCTGTCCTATGAACTTGACTCAATTAGCCAAGTCGAGCCTAATGGTCCTGTGGACCGCAAACCGCTCCATGTAGAGCTCCCACAATTCTGAGACTGCTTTTCCAATACTTGTCATCTTCCTAGTGATAGAATTTCCCCCTCGATGAATCGACTCGTAAGGGTGTCGAGTACTTCCAAAAATGCACCCATATAAAAAAAGTCAGCTGAATAGTTTTGACAGACAACTTTTAATGCATTTTTTGAGGAAAAACAATTTTAACTTGCAGCCTAAAAGACTGAAGCTAAAAAAAATTCCGCAGGGTTTATATAACAACTTTTAAACAATCTAGCAACTTTTGACATAATCTGCCTCCCAGACCAAATACCATGAATTTGATCCAAGCCTTTGGGCAATTTTTTAAGCCTAAAACTACAATACAGGAACACTAAAACAATTGTATTTCAAAAACTAAAGAAGCTGGAGTGAAATGCTTTCATAGGACATTAGAGAGTGATGGTAGACACAACTTGGAAAAGTTATGTGGACAAGCTCCCGCCGGATTAGAAGATATAGAATAAATCTAGGTATTTCAACACAAAAGAATAATATATGGGCTACTTTTAATGTTTTGACTTCAACAGTATAAAAGAAAAAAAAATCTTTTTTTAGAACTTGAGAAGCCTATATGTATATCAGAAAAGGACTTTATATTATAAAAGGCAAATTTAACTTCACCTTTTCTCTGCGCACTACTGCACCAAACGCCTACCTTCCACTCATGTGCCTCATGCATGCCTTAAGCACCATGCTCAATAAATTTTGCCACTACCATGATGTGGATGGGTTCCCAGCTTGTTGATAAATGGTATTGGTTCTTTCTCTGACAGAATACTATGCCACTTTACCGTATTAATCAATCAATAAATGAAAAATCTTTTATTGATAGTGCCACTCTTTGCTCAAAATGACTCTCTTTGAAATTCAGTCCTCCAACACCTGCTCTTCTAGACACTACTCACATGGGATAGCACACTGCCGGGTTGCTGCATTCAATAACATGGATATCATCTCCTTATCTACGGCTGTGCTATCACCACATGCTTTGGCTGCCAGACTTAGCAAATTACATTTATGCCCTTTACCAAGCTGCTCTCAGAAAATCATGCCCATCACTGCTGTTTTTATTTATTTTTATTGCAAAACCATACAGCATATTTGATTTGCTGCTCTGCTAGATTAAAAACAAACAGCCGCTTCCTTTAAATGCTCTTACTCACGCTTCATGCTAGTTTGAATGCTTTCAGTACATTAATAAAAAACAGCATCTAAATAATCCAAAACATCAGATACCTCTCCTCCTTAAACCTTTTTTTATTGCATAGACTGCCCCTTCAACTGCTCTCTTGACACAGAACTTCTAAACTCTAATAAAAACAAATCAGAAAACTCCCAGAAGGCAATCTAACTTCCAACTGAGCCAGTTTTCATAAAATAGTTATAATCAATGTGGTAACAAAAACACTATGGAGTTGCCCCTTAATCAAAAATAAAAACACCATTTTTCCCAAGATCAGAATTTTCCCCTTGCCCCTCACGAAGATCTTGGCTCTCCTATTTTGATACCAAATGATAAAATTTGGTCAACGCTAAACAAATTTTACGCGAAAGGCGTGTTCTATGTGGGAAAGCCTCCTGCTTTCTGACAGTGAATGAGACTCCAACGTGCCAGATGAATTGGTCGACGAAGCACGGCGCAAAATCAGCTCTACGCGTGTCCTCCAAAAGCAGGAATGTCAGAGACAATGACCTGCACAAGGTGAGCCATTCCGCGAGGGAGAAATGCAGGACAAGTTACGATTTTCAATCGGTGGTATGAATTGACGGGTTCAATGGAAGACGGTAGCACCTGCGTGGCGCGCTTTCGGACGAGCTTGCGAGGAGAAGACAGATTTCATGAAATTGCAATTGGCAGATGTAAAGCCAAATTCCACAACCTTTGTCAGCATCCTCCCTGCCTGTGCCAAAATGGGAGCTTTGGAACAGGGTATGAACATCCATGAAAGCAAAATGTGGAAGCATAAACAAGGCACATGAACTGTTTTAGTATGTCAAAGAGTGAGAGCACTTGCAACTACATCTAACAAACCATTAGGCGGTTCCTGATACCACATCATTTTCAGGCATTCTTTCAAACAGTTCATGTGCATAAGGTATGCTTCCACATCGAAAGAGAGAAAAAAATTTATCGTCTTTGTTGGAGAACTTGGAGAAAGAGGAGGGTTCCTTGTGACTCAGATCCAAAACTTTATGGGTTCAACAAGGAAGTGCAAATACCAAAGTTTTCACAAGATTGTGGTTGCTCACAGACTGACAAACCATATTGCTCTGGTTAAAAGAGAAGGTGAGGAGGATTTAACCGAGGATAAGACATTTAGAGAGGCAGCCAACGATCATTTTCATACTGTAGATATGAGACCATTTGCAAATATCTTTGTTTGTATTTTAAATTCTCAAAACAAACAAAGCATAAAGGATAGAGGAATTTTGTAGACATGTATGCAAAATGTGGAACCGTAGACAAGGGATGTGAACTGTTCGACACAATGCCTCAAAAAAATGTAGTTTCGTGGACAGTCATGATTGCAAGATATGCCCAAAATGGATTTGTTAAAAATGTGTTATAATTACTTAGAAACATTCATGCAATTGCAATTGGCAGATGTAAAGCCAAATTCCACAACCTTTGTCAGCATCCTCCCTGCCTGTGCCAAAATGGGAGCTTTGGAACAGGGTATGAACATCCATGAAAGCAAAATGTGGAAGCATAAACAAGGCACATGAATTGTTTTAGTATGTCAAAGAGTGAGAGCACTTGCAACTACATCTAACAGACCATTAGGCGGTTCCTGATACCACATCATTTTCAGGCATTCTTTCAAACAGTTCATGTGCATAAGGTATGCTTCCACATCAGAACAAAGAAAAAAAAATTATCGTCTTTGTTGGAGAACTTGGAGAAAGAGGAGGGTTCCTTGTGACTCAGATCCAAAACTTTATGGGTTCAACAAGGAAGTGCAAATACCAAAGTTTTCACGAGATTGTGGTTGCTCACAGACTGACAAACCATATTGCTCTGGTTAAAAGAGAAGGTGAGGAGGATTTAACCGAGGATAAGACAATTAGAGAGGCAGCCAAGGATCATTTTCAGACATCATTATCTGATGATAATAGTGGCAGGATTGAGACTCGAGAAGATCTACTTGAGGTTATCCTAAATATTGGTACAGAAGATATGAATGAGAGGCTGTTGAAGGAAATAAAGCTTAAAGAGATTAAAAAAAAGTGAAGGAAATAAAGCTTAAAGGGTTAAAAAGAAAGTGAAGGAAATAAACCTTGAAGAGATTTAAAAAGTCATCTTCTCCTTTCAATTGGACAAATCATTAGGTCCAGATGGCTTCGAGGCCAGCTCCTTCCGTATGTGTGGATGATTCCAGGGTCTCGGGAAAAGTTTGGAAGGCATTTTATTTTCTCGCTTCAATCCCAAAATAAAATAATGCTAACAATATTGATACGTTGAGGATTATATCTCTTTGTAATTTTTCTTGCAAAATTATCTATAAATCATGGTTATTAGGCTGCAAACTTGCCTTCCTCGTGTCATATTTAGGAATGAGTGGGCCTGTTAAAGGACTTAAGATCTTTGATGAAGTAAATATTGCTCTGCCTTGATTAATATTTACCTTGATTGCAACCTTAATAATGAATCTATTTTGTATTTTGAGACATCTAGCTGACCTGCATATAGAATGACGGCCCAGCCATGAAACAACCCATGGCACGCCCTTCGCCAGAGACCTGAATAAAACATATTTTTCGTATAAGCTGTGTTAGAAACAATCTTCCTGCAATTTCAGTTATCGGTAGCTTTTTTTAAGTGACAATATCGTTTTATAATCTTGCTAGTATATTTGCTGACAATGGTCACCAGGTGTTGCTTTATTTGGTAACTGAGATGTATTTATGAACCATAGATTTAATTAATATGACTACAGCCCGTTAGAATCTGAACGTATATTTTCCATACAATGGTGCTCTTATATGCCAAGTTAGTGTCTTGGATAGCCATAAACTAAAAAAATGACTTTGTCATAAATAGATTTAACCCAACTTTTCAAAATAGGTCACTAATTAGTGGAGAGACTGAAATCTTCACAAAACTTGACTGTCCATCGGTTTGGCTGGGATGCTGTGTAGGCATTTTCAAAATGGCACTACAAACTCTCCAGCTAGACTCAAGATACCTTTGCTGAGTTGTTTGTATGATTTTGAGCTTAAAATTCACAGGACAGTTTTTTAGATTTATGTGACAGAGGCATCTTTCTGCTGCAACGAATGTAATCTGTTTCTGTGCTATCACAAATGTGATGCATTTCTGTATTGTAACCTTTGGCCTTTATTTGACATTGCCCAAGCATTAACAATGATATCATAGATACTTCCGTACTGTAGAGCGTTTAGGACATGTTAGGCTTTTGGAAAGGTTAGGGTCCCCATATCTTTCTTCATTCTTTGGAGGAGGTTGATGTCTAAAAACACCTCAATGATATCGGATACCTTTCGATTGATGCATTGAAAGTAAGAATTGACTAATTTTCTTACCGTAGGGTTTGAAAATTGCACTGGCATAAAACCTGACATCCTTGGTTCCAGATGCTTGGTAGAAAACCTTCTGGCCAACTCCAATCTATACGTGTATTGACAAAAAAAAAAAAGGATCTGCTGAATGCTTTGTCATGGCCCATACATTCTACAAACCACAGTTCATAAAGAGTCTACTCGCTATCTTGTGATATGCATATTTGCGCTGAGATAGCTTCAGGATTTCTAACTCCTCCGCATATTCCTTAACTAGATAGATTTATAGTTTAGTTACAATCCAGATCAAAATTTACAAATTTACCTGGCAAAGTTCTTCCTGAATCAAATAAATCATCTATAAGCTTATTCCATCACTAGTTACTTTAATTTAAATTTGCTATATTCGGTATGGTTAGTTTTTATACTGATTTATCCAAATTATATCTTTAAGTATTAGCAAGAATAAACCATCTAAGAAATAAACATTGTCTTGTGCAGATCTGATCTTGTTGTTTTGCATTACTTTCTTTGTGTACTCTCATGTAAAGTTATTTCCTTTCGGTTTACAGAACTCCACAATTCCATTCAATGCACATTGTTGACTGTTTAATGCAAAGATATAATTGTGATGATCATGAACTTTAAGATTGCTCGTAGAATATGATATTCTTCTTTGTGAATGAAGTGTCTCACTTGCCTTTATGTACTTGTTGTGTTCATGAACTTTAAGGTTTTTCTCAAAATAACCTTTTTTTTCCTTTATCTCATGGAAAATTCCCTACCATATTGTTTATAAAATTGGTTATTGATTATGTGTTTTTTTTTGCATTTTTTCCCTTATACATTTTCATATATACTTAATTATGTGGATGAATTTGGCTATCTTAAAACATCTTATTGTTGTATGTGTTGCATGAAACCACATCTAACAAAATTCCTCTATCCTTTATGCTTTGATGGATATCCATACCCTGTTCCAAAGCTCCCATTTTGGCACAGGCTGGGAGTGAATTGGAAAATGTAAACTGATTGGGTTGAACACCTGTTTGTTGCAAATGGTGAAACAGTATGACTGCCTCACGAGGATAACCATGTCTTTTGTATGCTGGAATAATTGTATCGCCTATGAGCAATGAAAGAGTGGACTGTCTTTCCTTGTGAAACCATGCTCATGAAAATACAGGTCTGCAATAATTGAAGATATGTAATATTCAGAGGGGTTCTGTCTAGAAAAGAATCAGATTGCTTACTTGATTGAGAATTTAAAATACAGACAAAGATATTTGCAAACGGTCTCATATGAACCGACTTATCTTCTGTAGAAACAAAAATTGAGAAATGCATGTATCCAAATGTTCATAACAAAGACAAACACGGATCTGTCAAAACAAATAAATGTTGTATCCATGCAACTAATACGAATAGCCGAAAACAATAGTACACTGCCAGAGGCAGGTGCACACAACGTCTCTAAAGATTACATATTTTAAATTATTGCAGACTTGTATTTTCATGAGCATGGTTTTCATAGAGAACATATTTAAATGTATGTCCAGTGCAAAGTTTTGATAGATGTATGTACAGAGTTTGACCAAGTGAAACGATGAGACAGTTTGTCATGGAATACAATTATTGCAGCATACAGAAAATATGATTATTGTCACAAGGCACTCACACTGTTTCACCATATGCAAGAAACAGGTCTTCAACCCAATCAGTTAACATTTGTGAACATACTCCCAGCCTGTGGCAAAATAGGATCTTCGGAAATGGATATGGACGTCTTTTCACACATGTAACTATTCCCCATTCTTTAATCCTATTGTCTCAAGAATTGTGAATTTTGTCAGATGTAGTTGCAACTACTCTACTAGACATCTATACAAAATGTGAAAGGATACCTAATGCACATGAACTGTTTGAAAGAATGCCTCAAAATGATGTGGTATCAGGGACTGCATATACCATAAACTTATTTCTGTCAGGAATGTGCCCAAAATGTTGAAAATGGCAATTTAAAGCTTGAAAAAATGTGCATGTGCATAAGACACTTATTCCATAGATATTCCCAACCACAACTTCATCTCCTAAATTACAGGATTAAAAAAACAACATACCATTTTATGCTTTTGCAGCACTATGTCACCACCATTGCCAAGCATATCTCTTGTCTGATCCCTATAAAGACATCTAAGAGATAGTTGTGGTGAGAAAGATCCCTGACATATAGAGTTTCTACTAAATTTTAATATTCATCATTTAACAGTCTCATTGTAAGTGAGAAATATAAGATTTTTCAGATCCCCTTGGTTGATTCGTGTATGGCCCGATTGGGGTTTCACTGTAGGGAGCTCGACTTGCCATTTGTGCATTTTTGCTTTGCCTATAAAAGACGAGTTAGGGTGTGCCGTGTTCTTTAGTGGGTTTAAGTTGAGGCCTCTTGGGAGCTCGCTGATTGTGTGCCTGAGAGTTGTTTTGTATAGCCCAGCTGCATTGGATCATTGTGATCCTCACTGGCTCATCCAACCCGTTACACCCAGCTTGGCCGTTGTTTGTGGCCTTCACTCTCCAACTCGACCCTTCCCAGCTCGTTGTGAGCTTCACTTGCTCGACCAGTCTTTGGAGTAAGCCAGATTTCCTTAAGTTTTACTCTGCTACAACTGTTTGAACCGAAGAAGCTTGGAGTTTATATTTCATACCTAGATTTACTTGCATATTGACTGTCGCCTGCAATCTTGTGCCAAAATACTCATTCAGAGATCTGAAAAATCTTATATTTCTCACTTCCAATGAGACTGTTAAATGATGAATATTAAAATTTAGTAGAAACTCTGTATGTATGCATTTATTGCAAAAGCATAAAATGGTATGTTGTTTTTTTAATCCTGTAATTTAGGAGATGAAGTTGTGGTTGGGAATATCTATGGAATAACTGTCTTATGCACATGCACATTTTTTCAAGCTTTAAATTGCCATTTTCAACATTTTGGGCACATTCCTGACAGAAATAATTTTATGGTATATGCAGAGAGGATCATCGCTGGCACCAGCCCTAGCGAGAGAGGACAAAGGAATGAGTACTGAATGGCATCGAGTATGTAATATTGCTCTCTTGGTTTTTTGCTATTGAGTCATCCTTATTCCTTGCTTTGCTCGTAATTGTTTTAGATTTTCGGGTGCCTGGGAGCCACCATAGGTCGTGGGTTTTATCCCGCAACGTACATTGTTTTTGAATTTATGGATAATTAGCCACATACTCTAATGTCTCGTTTTTATTGAAATAGAATTTCATGCGAAATTTATAATCTTTCACAATCTAATACATAATTATATTCAAGATAGCATTTTGAAAATATATTATAGTGTTTAATAATCAATACTTTCACATCAAATTTCGTAATCATAATGTCATCCGGCTTTAACTCCTTGCTATATCTATTGTCTTTATAGTTAATTATTTGCATATTTTGTTGCTTAACTAGTTAATTGATTGTTTTATGGGATAATTATTTGTTTTTAAATGATTGTGTTATTTAGTATTTAGTTACTATGTGTTTTTTTCATTTCATAGGAGTATACTTAACTTTTTCATGTGTTTGTTAACAATTTTATAATAGTTTTTTTGCCATATATAAACTCAAATGATAAAGAAGGAAAAAAATTGATTTTTCCATAGCAAAAACGGCTAACATGCTTGTGATCATGCTACGAATCTTAGAAGTTAATTTAAGTCGCCAACATCATATTCCAATCTCCGTTCTAAACCATTCTCTTTGCTTTGGAAACTATTCTACCATCTGTATTATAAAGCTTCAATTTAAAAAAAAACAAAATTGAATTATGCCAAAAAAATACAATATGTCCGCATATCACAATTTTTTTGCCAAAAGGGTGTTATGTCATTTATATCGATATTTATCTTTGTATACCTTTTGATCTCGTATGTGCTTGTTCTGGTCACACACAACCTGATGATGTCTTTTCTCTTTCCCGGTCCTCGATGTAAATGTTTAGGTTTCTATTAACTTTGCTTTCCAAAAGGTTTAGAAATATTGTAATGTGACTTAGCTCATTGTGCAGAATCTCATTGTGTGTTGGGAACAATCTTGATCATGACTGCACCTTTGACATATGGCGCGAATTCAACATGTCGGTCTCCCTTCATTCAATATTCAGGCAACAAGGCTCTGAACTTGCATAGACATCATTCCGGGAGTTGTTGCTTAACATTCGTCTATGGAATAGTCTATGGAATATCCTTCGACATAGTCTATGGAATATCCTTCGGCCCTCCAAATCTACCTCTTTTTTTCGTCATCAAATTTGATCGTTACACAGAACCTCCCTGGGATTCAAACAACCCCTTGCATGTTCCTATTCCTGCCATTTCTAGAGGAGGCCGCAGACAACTACCGCTCAAAATGGCTTGGGCTTTTTCAATCCTCAAATCTCAAGGTCTTACACTACCACTTGCTACGGTGGACATTGGCAGGACTGAAAGACAAGGCCTTACATTCACTGCTATCTCAAGGGTTTTGTTTCTCTCTTCCCTTCATTTTTCTCCAGCTTTCTCTTTCTCCCGTTACTCTCGCATGTCCTCCACTCCCCTTCTGCATTCCAGGCTCCAAGAAGAATATCGGCTTCGCTGCCTTCCGTCTTCTCTGGCTCTCCCCGTAAATCTTTCTTCTTAGCTCCTTCCAGCTCTCGCGGGGCCGCATTCCCGTTCCATCTTAGTGTCGCTGCCGCCTGTATATATCTCGTGCTTTTTGTTTCGAAAACAACTTAAGGCGCATATTTCTATTTCTTTTATCTTGTTCATTGCACTAAGTTGATCTGCATTGCTTTCCTCGTACTTTCTCTTCTTCTTTCGTCCAACCGCTCTTTCGGCGTTTTCATCGCACACCCCGCGTGCGATTGCTAGTGCATTTCAAGATTAAAAATGATCTTCTCTTGACTCATGGGGCTTTGTTTGAACATTTCTTGGTGGTGTTTGAAAGCTCTGCTTGAGGTTGGAGTTTCGTGAACTGTAACATCCCTCATTATTTTAATTCTCTGAGTTTTTGGGTAGTCATTTTTCCTCCCGAAGCTTTTTTCATCTTACAGGTGTCTATGGACTCTGAGAAGGAAGATTTTAGTTGCCATTGATGGTTCTTCTGTAGCTTGTTTCCTACTTTGAAAGAAGGTAAGAATTTCACTCTTTTCTATAAACTCGATTTCTTTTCTTTGATATTTGTGCATTATTTTATTTTTGTCGACTTCATGACTTGGGATTTTCTAGATATCTTCCTCTTGTCTTCATGTAGTCACCTTCTACACATATTTGATCTCTTTCATATTTTTTTATCTATGATATGGCTCATGGATTTTTGTTAGATCTCGACTGTGAAAAATTTATTGGCTCCATTCTTTTCTTGCTCTATGTTCAGCCATTTGAGAGATATTTATCTGTAATATTTTGATGAACTCGTGAATGGCTTAAAATATTTTTAGTTTTGATAACCCAGATGTGGGTATTTATCCTTTGATATGAGTAATTACATTCTCCTTTGAAACTATTAGATCTGGGACTTTTGACCCAAATGCCGTTGATTTTTTTCAATTTACTGTTCTCTATGTTGCAAAAATTATATCTATTTCAAAAATATAATGGTTCTGACTTCATTTATTTTGATTCTAAGTTGAACTCTATTGATATACATGTCTTCTTCGGACTTATTTAGACTGGTTCTGTGCATGAATAAAGGTTTCAGTTTCCATATTCAGATGCTTTCATGATTTTCTGGATTCTCTGCTGAAAAGGAAAAATGGATTTAAAAATTTGAGCTCTGTTTTTTGCTATTTGTTGTGCATCAGCCCTGAATCCTTTGTTTTTGAATACGTGGGTGAAGTCTCTATAGTTACCATTGAGTTGGGATTGTATCATTGTTTGAATTTTCTTTATGTGTTTATCATTCTTTATTTGAATTTGTAGAGCTCTGTTCTTAGCTATTCCAGATCTCTGTAACCTAAGCTGTATTTACTTGTGAAAATATGCCATCTATATTGGTCGCCCTTTGAGAGTCCTTAGAGTTCTGTGATTTCAGGATTTAGCTCATGGGTTAAGCCCAAAAAATGGCCCGCTATTTCTCCCTAAGCTGACTATGATAGCATTGTTTTCATAGCTTTAGATTATATTCCAAAATTGTATTTTGCATTCCTTTACTTATGGCTTAACTCAGTTCAAGCTCATATGATAACTCAATTTGAATGAATATATATATATTTGTTGTTCATTATCTGTATTGAACGACTCAACCTGTGGAACTTGCTTTATATTGTTTATTCAAAGTTGTGATGTTCCTTAATGAACTTTGTTTCTGGGCCTAGTAACCTTTAACTGTTTCTTCTAAGCTTTGTTTCGAGATTGATAGTAGTATCTTGCTTCTTTCGAGCTTTTAAAACTCTGCATATTTTCATTCTTTGATGCAAGCTATATTATTATTTGTTTAGAAACCTAGGCCAGTGTGGTCATTTATTTGAATCCATTTCCATGAGCTCTTTACCTCTAGGAGCTGATAAGAGGGTCTCAATCTTTGTGTTGTGGCTCACTGTCGTTGATTGTTGTAAATTTCCTTCACTTGTATCAGCTCTTTGAAAGGCTTGTAATGAAATTTTAGCTCTATTTTGTTTGAACTAAGCTTAGATTAAAACCTGTTATTTCCATTGCTGGGAGATTGTCCACTTCTGATAGAATCTGTATTCTCCTTGAGTCTGAAATTTCTAAGCTTGATCCTTGATATTCAAAATCTGAGGTGATCTTCTGAATTCGTAGCTTCCTTATTCCAGTTATAGACATTACTTTGAATTGATACTTGTAACCTTTTGTTTTTCTTAATGATTTTGGCGGAATCTTGCATAGTTTTCAGTTATAGCATGATTCCTAGAAAACTCACTTTAAGTTTGTATTATTTCCATGGATGTAGATTTTCTTTTCCAGCAGCTCATTATGACATTATCTGTATGCAAATGATCTTCTGGACCTTTGAGAAAAATAAAAAATCTAATGTAAATATTTTGTAACTTGATGAAGTACCATTATTTCTACTCATTCCAACAGTTGTACTATATCATGTTGATATGCATATGGATGTCATATAAAAGAAGTTGAGATCACTAGAAACTTATCAAGTCCATTTGCTTCAAAGTTGATCAAATTTCTGCACTTGTAAACATGTTTTGTGATCATGATGCAATGTTATGCTTTGATACTTGATACTTTTATCTCTCTATTTGAATCTGCAATCTAAACCTTGAATGAAAAGCTCCTAACTTATCCATTTCTCTAGAATATGGAAATTATTTTCTTGGTATGTACTTAATTACTACAATTTTATCATGATGCTAAAACATAACCTTTCATGTAAAAATAATTATTGAGCTGAAAGACTGTTTTAGTTTACCATGCTTGACTCTTGAAAACTTTGAAATTTCCATCATTTAGAATGAGATGTTTCTTTCTTTCACTTGTGAATGTATAAGCAACTCTCTTTCAGCTGAGTCTTCACTCTTGATCCCTTGTAGCATGTGCCTTGATCATATATGTACTTTGCAAGATGAACTTTTTTCTTATCTTGATGATTCTTTATTTCTGCTCTGATTCATGTTCTAGAAAACCTTATAAATTTGCTTCATTTAATGTTATAATGAACTCTTTTAATGTAATTTGTTTTATTGTTGTGATCATAGCTGCTCCATTTGATCTTCATTGATGGCTCATAATCTGAAAGTGATAAGTAGATATCCATTTCATTATCCTGAAATCATTGTATTGTTGATTCATCTATACTTGATTATCTATTTGATTCCTTTTGATAGTTGATCTAGATATCTCAAAATTTTAAATGACATGAGTGAGTCATTTTCTGTTGTTCTTGAATATGCTTGATCATTGAGTGCAATCTATACTTGATAGTACAAAATTTTAAAACATGTATTGATCTCTTCTGCTTCTACAACTTGTACTTACACACTTAAGAAAAGTTAGAAAATAATTAGGATTTTTGGCCTCTCTTATGTTCCATAGTTTTTCTTTCTCTTTCTTTTTATTGTCATGATTCTAGGAATCATATGTGCTTCTGTGGAATACTACTTTATCAATTCTATATCTATTTCTTGGATGTACTTTATGCCTTTGATATTAGGAAATCCATTTGCATGCAGTTAGACAAAGTACATGAGTACAGATTAAACCTCTTTATTGATGCCTTTTATTTTATTTTTCAGGTACACTGTAGCTGTTGGGTAACACAAATGAAAGATGGAGTTGGAACTAGAAACAAATAAGACTAGAAGAAAACCCAAGGTAATGATGGGTTTCCTCTATACTCTTTTACTTTTAGATTTATGCACATGTACTTCCTTCTTTAGTAGTTATGAGTTACATCCCACGGCTTGTGTGGGAAACATTGAATTTCTTCATGAATAAATGACATTAATTTATGTAATTGAGTTGTATACTTCTTTCTGCATTCAACTTTTATGATGGATATTGATTGTATAATGGAATAAAAACTCAATCACATAATTAAATGTATTAAACATGTAGAAATAATGAGTTTTGATGTACTTGTAACTTAATAATGAACTCTCATTCATGTAACTACAACTCTATTTATTGCTCCTGAATATAACATTTCACCTAAACTGTGATTCCTGCCTTCATCAAGGCAATGCATTAGTCCTTTGGGGATTTTGTTTTTCCTTGCTGAAGACGAACATGGAATGACAGTTTATGTGAGGTGTTACATTTTGTAATAGCACACATAGCTACATATTACATGTAGTTAATCAATTGTTGCAACTAAAAACATAATAAAATTGTATGAATCCCCCTAGTTAGGTCCATTTCATCAATGCCTTCCATCGAAAACAAATTTTTGAGTTGCCCATTTTTTCACAAGTGCAAAAATTTTCAACAACGTCTTTCCACTAACCAAAAATTTAATAATGTTTAACACTTTTTGGTATTGATTTTTTATTAGATGAGAGTGTGGACCCCACAAAATTTATGAGTACTTGATAAGAAAACCCTTTTTGAGATATGGGATGTTATGACAACACATTCACATTATTACTTCATATCTTGGTCTAAGGCTGATTGTAATTGAATTTTTTTGCTCACGTAATGCACTTTAAGAATATAACACAAAACTATATTCCAATCCATTTTAAACAAATTTATATTCTAATCCACTTGATGTGGCACAAATAAAAATGTTAAACATCTAAAGTGGGATTACATTTGGTGCAATTACTAGTAATAATTTAACATGTGAAGTTATATTATTGTTGTCTTGCATGTAATATCAAAATGATCCCGCCCTTCATATAAAGATTCAATCCAAGCCTATATTTTACATGGAGTGGTGTACTAGTCACCAATTTTATCGTGAAATGATATAAAATGGATACAAAATGACACTTCATCTACAAATAAGCCAAATCCTTCCCCAAGCAAAGACAAAGGCTGACATTGAAAACTTAAGTTCATACAGAGAAATTCACAAAACAACCCTAGTGAAGCCATATTTCTAGATTGAATTTCATGCATTTGTTTCCTCATATTCCCTCCATGTGTCATGTTATCTCTCAGAAGTGCACCCTATGTTAAGGGATAATAGGTGTTCTAAGATTTCTTTTCCCTCACTTACCTGCAGATATAATAGAAACACCTCATGGTTGTTTGTATCCATATCTTTGAGGTGAATAAATTTGGGACTACAAGGCTGTTTTCTTTTTATGTATCATAAAACTAATTTATTGTGAGGTTTAAAGGTGAAAGATGGAAAAATATGAAATTTAAATGAGGTGATACACCAAAATTGATGAGGGCTTTGACTAAGAAACATGCACAATATACTGAGAACAAATTAATGAAGCACGATCCAATGGGTTTCAGCTTGATCCTAAGGAAAACACTTTAGTGTTGAGGGATAAATCACAATAACACAATGATAACATGCACACTAAGACTATGCAGAAAACACCAAATTTGCAGCAAGGTAAGCTAATTAATTCAGGGAATCAACATTCACAAGAGTTAATAAAATAATACACACCACTGTAAATAATTGGAAAGGCAATAATTGGTTCTCATTCAAGGGAAAAATTGCCAATGGCTTCAACTCTCAGTACAAAAGTCCTCCTGTAATAATCCTCTTGTGATTTTCCAATGCACACAATATATAGCAAAATTATTCACCCAACCCCCTAAAAATAGACTAAGTCTAACTACACTTGCATGCTATTATTAACCTTCATTATAAATAAATAATAGGATGAAATAGCATGCTTTTACAACTAGGTATTTATAGCCTTTTATTTCCAAAAATACATCCATAGTCAAGTGTAATTTGACTTATCTAAATCCGATTAAATGAATAAATTTGGGTGAATACTTTAGCTAATATTAGCTCTTGCTTGATGTGCAAGCTATCCAAGGAGCATGCATACTTCTATCTTGTAGCCTGATGTGACACTCCTTTTGCAATATTCACCCACTTGCAATGATATTTTTTCTTCTTGTCTATTATGTCTCCTTGTGATGACATGAAAATTACACTCCTTATAAATTGCTTGAATAGTAATAATTTTGGCACCTCTACAAACATTGGCCCCCTCCATAATCATTACAAACATTATATTTTATAATTATTCCCCTTGCAAGTATTGGCCACCTCCATACTATAGTCAACATATTGAGACATTATCATTCTTTAATCCTTTGATTAATCATTCAACAGACTATAGTCTATGTCAAAGTAAATAGATAAAGGGGAAACCCCCCTCATGATGACTCAACCCTTCACATTTGGTCAGTGGCATCCTTAACCATGGTAAGGTTAGGGTTCATTCTTTGATTGTCACATTGGTGCTTGTGATAACTTAGGTTGAGTTAGGTAACTCTTTGATTGAATGGTGGTTTTCAAGATGATCGTTGATCTTTGTACTTGATGATCCTATCCATTTATTTTAACCCATTGGGTTAGTTAAGGAGATAAAATGGCATTTTGAACAATATCATTTATTTTTACTCTCCTCTGGGAATGGGCGAAGCCCTAGTCAAATTTTCCATTTGACACAATGAATGTGTTCTTTCAAGCTCCATGACTCTAGAAATTCAGCCTTTGATGAGTTGTGGGTGCGAATATTTGGATTCTCTGTCATTTTTAAGCCATTAGGATTCTCTGTGATAATCATGGTTTCCATTATTTTGAGCATTTGTGATATCTGTGTGTGAATAATTCGTTATTCCTTGAGATCTTTGGTTTTGAGTATTTATGTGTTGTTTTTGCTCCTTTTATCCGAATAGACTTTGACCGCCACTTCGAGAAGGTGAGTTTTGGTTTCGAACTCGACAATCATTCCTCCTTGTTGTTTTTACTTCACTAGCACTTGATATGTCATTTCTTTACATTTCTTGTGTTTTCTAATCATGGCTAAAACCATTGTGGTTTTCTTGTTTCCCTGGCTCTATGGAACCTTCATGAGCACGAATGGGATTCGGGTGTTCTCTATTCAATTTTGTGTGAATGATCTTTTGAGGGTTTGTAAACTTGACTTCAAAAATTGGTAAGTTTGTACTTTTATCTTATAATCTTTTGCAAAAAAAGATGGCTTAAAGAAACCATGAGTTTAGGGTTTATATTATCAAACTTTAGCATGATGGGTATTTTCTATTTCACTATTTATTGAATATGATCTGATTTCATCATTGCTCATTAATTTTTCTCAAATTTTTATTTACCATGCACTTTGACCTCTAATTTATCGATATCCCATGCATTTTGGCTACCTTCAACTCATTATTCATAATACTATACTGTCTTTATTGACATTCTTGTCACTTTAGCTCTGCAATTTTGTCTTAGATACTTGTTCATGCCATTTTCTCTCCATTTGGGTTGACTTGTATGAACATATTGGAGGTTTGGTTTCTCTATTTCAATGGTGAACATTTTTATATCTCTTTTGAATTCAAAAATTTGTTGTATATTTGACACGGGTATGCATGGTAGAATTTGCACTTGGTCATTGATTTATAACTCATCGATATTGTTCATACCCAAAGCTATTTTTTTCACTTTGATGGTTTCATTGCATTCATAAACTCGTATCATGCTTGAATAAGTGGTAAAAGTTGAATTTGTGGCATGATTTGATTTTTCTTCATTTTTGGAACATTGGAAAACTAAATTATTCGTATTGATATGAATAAAGTCATCTTCCTTTCTTTATTTTTAGGGAGTAATTTCATATTTCCTTTAACTAATGTTCAATACATAAATGTTGTTTACTTATATACTCATCTTGAGTTGTTTATTCTAGATGAATTTTATTTATCAATATGTAGCTTGATGTTCATTCTTCTTTCACCAATAATACCGATATGTGAACTCTATATCATAATTTTTTTGAATCATAAGGTGTGTTCTACTTAGCATTCTTGAAATTGTAAAAAAAGGTATTTTGTACCATCGTAGCTTCATGAAAATGATATCCATCTTGAACTTCATTTTCATCTATTTGGTGAATTTTGCTTAAGTTGTGTTTGATCTTCTGGAACTTCATAGCCTACTTCAAATGAATGAGTTATAACTTCCTTTGTTGGTATTGAGAGGTTGTTTTCTTACTATGATTTGGAAGAAAGTTGCATACATTGATTGTCACTTATTTCAAGGTCTATCATGGGCCTTGGGTTTTTTTTGCAACCTTCTAGAAACCTCATATGATAAGTGTCAATACTTGTAACTTACATATCTTACTCTATTCTACCAGTAATTGTCATTTCCTATGCAAATGGTGTAATCAAAATTTTTAAGTGGCAAAAAGTAATACACCATCGATTTGGTTCTGAAGCTCAATTGGTACACGCATGTTGACCTTGCACAAATATATTTGATTGAAAGCTGTGACTTTATCCATGAAAGCTTGCAACTATAAATAGGATTTTCTATAATAACTGGAATGAGCACTTAAATCTTGATGAAGTTCTCTAAAATGTATTATCGATTAAGAAAGTATTTGCAACTATAATTTGTTTGTTTTGTTGATCTTTCTTGTATATCATTCTTTGCAATCTTCTTTTAGACATTGATGAATCTCTCCTTTTGCTAGGTAGTATTCTATTTTATAGCTTTACTTTCCTTCTGAAACATGTTGCATAGTGTGAACAAGTTGTACTTTCACCTTAAATCTGGGATTTGAATGTTCTAAATGTGTCATGCAATTATTGAAAGATATTTTTGTTCTTATAAATACAACAGTTAGTATTTATTTTCATCTACTACATGTACTAGCACACTCAAGACAAACAATTAGAAAATAAATAGGCCTTTAGCCTCTCTTGTATTCCATAGTGACTTTTCTTTCTTTCTTTTTGTTTTTTAATGATTTTGAGAATGTCATGTGCTTCTACAAGATAATAATTTGTTGATTTTATATCTAGCTCTCTGATGTAGCTTATTCATTTTGACTTTAATTGATTCATTCCATGAAACTAATAGCATAAGGATACATACTAAAACCTAAGCTCAATAACTAACGATAATTTTATTTTCTTTTCAGGTATAATGATGGAATTGGATGATGCAGAAGATGGAGATGAATAAGTTAGAATCGGTTGAATACCAAGAGAATACCTAAAAGGAAATGATGGGTTTTCTCTATATTATTTTTCTTTTAGCTTTGTGTACATGCATATTTTACTTCAATAGTCATAAGTTACATCCCACGGCTTGTGTGGGAAAACTGAATTTGTATATCTTTATGAATAAATGAAATTAAATTTTATAATTGAGTTGTCTATTTCCTTTGTATTTGATTATTGTAAATGATAATTGTGGAATGAACTAAATAACTCAAAACATAATTAATATCATTCAAACATAAAGAAATAACAAGAATTAATGTACATAATGATAATGATAATCTACAAAAACAACTTTGTTTGTTGTTATGGGATGAAATATCCCACCTATAATGTGATTCCCACCTTCATCAAGGCTATGCACTAGTCCTTGGGGCTTCTATATTTCCTTGCTGAAGATGAACATGGAATGATAGCATATGTTAGGAGCTACATTCTGCAACAACACACATAGTTGCATATTGCATTGCTTAATCAATTATCGCAACTCAAAACATTAAGAAAAATTATATACCTTGCCCTTATTTAGGTCCATCACATCAATGCCTTCCATTTGAAATGAAGTTTCAAGTTTCCCATTTTGCACAAGTGTAAAAATTGTCAACATTTTTGTGATCTTCGGGAAAGATGCCTTCTAGCTTTAAGACTAGTGCCTTGCTCTTGTCCATTGGGCATGGAGTCAAAAACATAAAACCAAAATCTATCCTTTTCTAAAAACTGACCTTTCTGAAAACAAAACTAAAGTTGGGAAAAGATCGTGAACTAGATCACGTGCATAAATGCACTTATTGAAATTAAAAGTTGTAATGTGCATGAACTGCACTTATTGAAAGGGAAATCCTACTCTAACCAACACTTATAAGATATTTAATAACAGTTCTTGAGAAACATACCATTCACATGAATGGGAAGCTCCTCTCCATTCAGCCTAGAAACTTGAAATGCATTGTACTCTTTACAAGCTAAAATCATGTAAGGAAAACTCTAGATTATATCAAAATTTGTGTGGTTTCCTAGCTTTGCTCTATCAGCATCCCATTTCAGCACAATGTTTCCTTCATTAAAAATTATAAGCTTAGCCTTTTTATCAAACGTGCTTTTGATATATTTTTGATTCTTTTCTCCATGTTCAAGTGAGCTTGATCTCTTAGCTCTTGCAGTTCCATAATTTTTACATAACGAACTTGCATTGGTTCACTCTCAAGTAATTCCATCTGATGTAATAAATCCAATGTGGGTAGCTCAATTGAAATAGGCATTATTTCCTCACGTCCATAAACAAGCTTGTATAGTGAATTTTCAACTGATCTTTTAGGAGTCACTCTATCATCCCAAAGTACTAAATTTAACATCAGATACCAAGCTCTTTGGTTGTCTTTAAGTGTTCTTCTGATAATCTTGAGTAGATTCTTATTAGTAATTTTAGCTAATCCATTACCTTATGGGTAATAATTAGATGAAGTACTCAGATAAATACCATTCTTAACAACCCAATCTGTTACCTTTCCACTAAGAAAATCTAAGGCATTATCTGAAATGATAGTGGTGGAACACCAAATCTGCAAACTATACCTTCGTAGAATGATAAGATTGAAGTTTCATTATCTTCTTTCAAGGCTACTGCTTCAGTCCAGTGAGTGAAATAATATGTGGCATTCAAGATCCACTTATGTCCTTGTGATGAAGGAGGATTTATCATGCCAATGAAGTCAAGACCCCACTGCATGAATGGTTGATCCACTAAAATAGGTTGCAATAAGGGAAGTGAAGCTAATCGTTCTTTTCCAACAAAGAATGCACAATTTTTACACTTCTTAATCCATTCAAAACATTCCTTGAATATGCTAGGCCAATAATAACCAGACTTTCATAATTTTAAGAGATGTAGTACGTGCTGAGAAGTGACCTCCTACAGGTCCTTCATGAAATTCAGAAAGTAATTGCTACACTCTATCATAATCAACACAACGCAAAAAACTCCATTGATATATTTCTTGAATAACACACCATCAATAAAAGCATAAGGTATGGCCTATAATCTGAAATACCTTCATTTTTTCTTGTCCATACCTTCCGGATAAGTGCCATGCTATAAGTAATTGATCAAATCAGTCATCCAACTTGATCTTGGAACCTCGGATTGAGTTTCGGTTGTTGATTTTGGGGCTGCAATAAAATTACAAGTTCTTAATGAAATTACAGCATGTTGTAATGAATCTATGCAACCTACTGTTTTTCCATATCAACAATCAAATATTCACATAATCCTTTTCCATGGACTATTTTAGAAACAAAGATATCAACATCATACTCCACAAATGTTTTAATCCAACCTGGTCGCTTCTCATTCAGTTCTTTGTTCAACAAGAACGCTTTAACACTTGGGTGAGAAACTAGAACATGAATCTTGTTATTTGAAAGCATGTACTTGAAATTTTTTAGTCCTCTAACTACTGCAAGTACCTATTTTTCAATAAAAGTGTACCTTATCTCATAGTCATGTAAGCTCTACCCAAAGAAAGCAATGGGTTGTTCTATGTTCTCATCATTAACCTAAGTTAATATGGTTAAAATAGTTTCAGCTCCTGCAAGTGCATACATCGTGAAATATTTGTCAAAGTTAGGATTTTCCAAAGTAGGATCTTGTGAAATAACCAACTTAATAGCTTACAATCATTTTCTTTATTCACTGTTCCAAGAGAATACTTCACCCTTCTTTAGTATACTTGTTAATGGCTTTACCAAGGCTGCAAAATCTAGAACAAATCTTCTAACAAAATTTATTTTTCAAGAAAACTTTGTAATTCCTTCTTATGATGAGGTAGGGAAAACTTGCAAAATTGCATCAATTCTGAAAGGATCAATAACTAATCCCTCTAGAAACAATATGTCCAAGTAATTTACCTTCATGCATTTGAAAAATGGCCTTTTGGGATTCAAATGAATTCCAAACTACATGCAAATCTGAAAATTCTTCCTTAAATGCATAAGATGATCATCAAAATTCTTTAAAAATAGTAACATCATCTAAATAAACCAATATGTATTTATTCAAGAGGCTATGAAAATCCATGTCCATTGCACGTTGAAATGTTGCACCGGCATTAGAAGTCCAAAAGGCATCCTCTTATATGCATAAGTGCCCCACTTTATGGTGAAGGATATCTTGTATCTATCATCTTCATGCACAAGAATTTGATTATATCCACTATAACCATCTAACAAGGACATCTATCTGAACCTAAAAATGTTCTTAAAATTTTATCCATATTGGGTAGCGGATAATGATCTTTTAATGAATCTTTATTAAAATCTCTGAAATCCACACATAACTGATTTCACCATTGTTTTTCCAAACAGGAAAAATATTAGCAACCCAACTTTAATGCTTGACTGGAAAGATAATACCTGATTCAATCAGCTTAGAAAACTCTTTCCTCATCAATGGTTCTTTTTGGGATTTATAGGCCTTTGCTTTTACCTTACAGGTTTTGCATTTGGCTGTAATTCTATGGTATGTTGAGCTAAACTGGGATCAAAACCTCTCAGATCTTGTTATTTCCATGAAAACACATCTATAAATTCTTTGCATAAGTCAAAAAAGCTTGTTTTTCTACTAAGGAACATACCTTTTCAATCTACAATGTTTTACCTTCAAGCAATTGAGATCTCTTCATAATTATCAACATGGGTAGAAATTTTGCCTTTGTCTTTTCTAAGTTGATCATTAGAAATGAAAATTTCTTCTAAAGTGACAAGTCCTTGAGGAATTTTTTTTTCTTTAGCTATACAATATTATCACCATATTGGTGTTGTAATTTCTCTTGATTAACTGCAGAAAATTCAGCTTCTTGCTGCATAAATATGGAGATCTTTTTTCATCTTCGAAGACTTTCCAGTTTTCTTCATTATTAGGCACTTTGTATGTCTGATTACTAGCTTTATATGTGGTTGTTTTTTATTGTTTTCAATCTATTCTAGCACTTTAAAGCTAGCTCAACTACTACAAGTCTATCTGCATGTTTATTTTCAGCTCTTGGGACTAATTGAATGTTAATAGCTTCAAAATCATCCATCAAGTCTAAAACTCTATGCTTGTAAGATTTCAAAAATGAATTCTTACAAACATTATAGTTCTTAACTTGATTTATAACTAATTTAGAATCACCATAAACTTGTAACATGTTGATTCCTCTCTTTCTAGCCCATTGAGGCCATGAATCAATGCTTCGTATTCAGCCATGTTACAATTATATGAAAATTGCAAACTTAGAGCTAAAAAAATACGTTTGTTTTGAAGGGAAGTCAAGCATCAAACCTGCACCTTATTTTTTCATGTTCTTTGCTCCATCAAAATAAAGCTACCATAAGACCTTCATGCGGTACTTTTTGTTTTGGATAGCAAGGGAATAGGTGCATTTTCTTCGAGAAGACAATACACACCGAATTTAATTCTTCTTCTACTTCCTTATAAGGATCATAATCATATTCTTCATATACTTTCTAATCCATAAACAAATTAGAGACACCATCTAATGTAGAATTTGTGTTATGACATCAAAATCAGTTTGATCTATGGTTGCATAATTTTTTGTAACATTTGCAACATAAGGCTCAATGTGGAATTTAGCTAGAAGTTCTAAATTTACTATAACCTTAGTTCCATACCTCGTAGTGAAGAACAAAAATGACCAATCCGAAGAAAGATAACCACCTATTTTTGTTGTAAAATCTCTTGACAAGAAAAGAGAAAAATAGGGAGGTAGATCTACAATAGTTACATCTTGTAAAATTGAAACATTGGGACAAGCATGTAATGATACCAATTTTGTGTTGTTTGTTGTCCGTTAAGCTATAATACACTCTTTTATGTTGGTTCATACTGCAGGTCCAATTTTTCTGCAATTGCTTTAGGCATGACTATGTTGCTTGCACCTTTTCAACCATACAATTGTGAACTAAATGATCTCCAATAATAAGAGAAAGATAAAAAGGTGGTGGTTTTCTCTATGTCATGAGCATTCAACACTTTTTGTACCATCCACTTAACCTCTTTCATATGATCTTGCTCAACTATACCAAGAACCATATCAACTTTTTGAGCTTCTTTTCTCTGTTGGTTTTGGAAGAAATATGCAACTTAGCAAGCTCATGACCAAGTTACTATTTTTTTTCTGGAATACTCAACGCATCCCATAAAGAAATACCAATATTATGGTTTTCATAGCCTCAACAATATTAAAATAAGTTGCAACAATTTTAGAGTAATCTTTGGCAAAAATGATTCTACTTCTGCAACTTTAGAAATCTAAGGTATAAATAAGCATCTAGGATCTAGTTGTATCTTTTTTTGCTGCTCTTTTGGGGCTGAAATAATTGTTTTTAAGTATACGAAACAAGATTGTTTGTTGTTTTAGGAATGAACTTGTTGATTTATTAGTAACTATAGGTAAAAAAACTACTTTCTATTATTTTTCTTCATCCTAAGCTCTTTTATGAGACCTAGAATCGCAATAAAATCTTCCTCCCAAAACTGACCAAGTTTTGTTTAGGTGGTTTTTGACTCTGAGCATCTTGCTGCCCACTCTCCATTTGAGGCATGAATAATGTTTCAGATTTGTTGGTCAACAAAGCTTAAATTCAAAAAGGCATTTGGACAACTAGCAGTTGGATGAGGCTGATTGCAAGGTGAACACCACTCTTCAAAGGCCATATTAACTGGTATAAGGGAATTAGAAGTGTTGAGAGCTTTAGGATCAACTTATATTTGCTAATAAGGCTACCTATAATTTTTATTTTGCTGATATGGCTGCCTATTCTTGCTGATAAGGTGCTTGATAAGGCTCTGTTATGTTGTGTGCAAATTGGTTTTGTATTGTTGTTATCATGTTCCCATATATGTCTGTAAAGTGCTTTTTTATGTCAAGAATATCATTTTAGGGTGTTTTAATAGTAGGATCTATCACTATAATGGTTGTGGAATATGTGCCAAATTTGCTATAATGGGCATAGAGGGACGTGGGGATAATTTACCACTTGAATAAGATTTTTTCATCTCTAATAGAAATTTCATAAGCTATTGGAAGTGTAGTTCCTCCCATGAACTGTATCATGGCTGCAATATCATTTTTAAGTCTCTAAGGTAATATAGAAATGCATGATCAAATTGAGGCTTAATAGTTGATGGAATTCTTTCCCATGTTCTTACAAATATGATGTTAAAACTAGCCATAAATTCATGAGGAGCTCTCTTGATTGTGGACAATTGTTCTATGAGAGATAAATGATTAGAATTATCTTGAAATTATTTATGTAATTGATCTCCCAATTCATCCCAAGTTGTTATAGTCCCCTGTTGATGTAGAATCATAGCACCCCCGAATGTCCGAGTCTGAAATGGGGCATTCGGTGTGATTGCACAACATTGGACCATCTCTCAAGTTGTGGGACTTGCGGACTTGAGATGGACCTCCAGAGAAGGTTGGTTCCTGCTTCCTAATCTACCTACCATAAGCTACTCTAGTGCAGGCAAGAACCTATCTAATCCTAATCTAACCATTCCAAGGAGAGAGAGAGAGAGAGGGAGAGAGAGTGAAAGAGATCCTACACTAAGTGGTGATACACCAGAAAAGGAAGTGGCTGATCACATATCCAAACTACCTGAAGTGGAGAGAGGTGAGCAAGAGGAGGGGGTGGACAAGATGCACCATGGACTAGAGATGAAGTTCACACAGAACACCACTTCAAGACCCATTAAGCACAACTCCCAGAACCTGCAATAAACATCAGAGTATGCACGGTATACCCTGCAATGATGAGAGGCAAGAAGAGACAAAAAAATAAGAAAGGATGGACAAAAGCATCACAAAACATATTTTATTGCTCCAAAAGTTCACACGGTACATCATCAATGGGAAAGGGGCAAGGAAATTCCATTACAGAGCCATGAGAAGAGGCTTAGACTCCACGTTCTACCCTAAGGAAGAAAGAGAGAGGGGGTACGAGAGAAAAATGAAAAACCTTTTGAAAATTCCCCTCCTTTACAATATATAGGAATAATAAGAGAGAGATGAGAGAAGAATTCTAACCTTGTTCTAACCACCCCTACAAATGCATTGAATCCACCTACCATAATGAAGAGTTTTACTGCAACACCCATACCTCCATTGTTGTCCCTTACTGGGAAAGAAAGAGGCCCATTATTCATCATGGTGGCATTCACAAGACTTGACAGATCCCGAAAATAGCGGGCGATACATTAATGGTGGCAGAGAGAAGTTGGCACCGAGATCTTTCTAAAATGTCCTTTCTTGCTCAAAACAAAGCTCCGGTCAAAAGATATGGTTATCTTAAGATCGGTGGTGGTGTTTAACATGGGCTCCTCTATTTAAAAGAGTCTATCCATACAGGGTCCACATGGCAGCCTCGTGCATCTTGAAGATTCATTCCCTTCCTTTCACTCTTGAAATTACATCAGACTGACATGTGGCGGCTTTTGTGGGCTTCTCGGGCTCCTCTATATTCTCGCCCAAGTCTCTCCTATTAGCGGAGACATTGTGCCCGTCTCGAGACATGTGGAGGCTTTGCACTCATTTGGAAACCACCCCTGTGTTTTTCTTTTAAAATTATGCGGACGAGACACATGGAGGCCTCACGCAGCTTTTGGAATTTTCAACGGACGACCTTACCTTTCGGACTCGACCACATGGTGAGTTGTCGCTCGTTTGGAAACTACCTTTTGGGCCGTTTTTATCTCTCGAAAGTGCACCCTGTAGAGAGATGGCTGCAGGTTTTCTAAGCTTGCACAAATGATATCTCTCTTTCGTAGATACAATGGAAACACCTCAGGTCTGTGGGTATACCTATTTTAAGGTGAGTCTTTGGTATCAAGGCTGGTTCCTTATTGGTGTATCCTAAACTGATTTCTAGGATTTTGAGAGTAAAAGATGACTATAAAATGATTAAAACTAAGGTGATACACCAAATTTGTATGAGGGCTTTGACTGAGTATATGCACAACTAATTTGGGAAGGATTCTTGATGCACGAACCAATAGTTTTTCTACGGAATGTCTAAGGGCAAAACACTTGATTGCACTGAGGGAGAATCACAACAGTACTAATAAGTTAACATGCACATTAAAATTAAGTAGAAAAGACTGAATTTGTAGCAGGGTAAAGTGATTGATCAGGGAATTTGCATTCACAAGATTAATATGAAAATACACAAGACTACAAAATAACTTGGAAAGGCATGAAATACTTCACACTCAGAGGGAAAAACTAGCAAAATTTGCTTCAGTACTCATATATCCAAAAAGTCCTCCAGAAGTTCTCCCTTGTGCTTTGCAAAGGCACACAATATATAGCAAAAATAAAGTTCACCCTCTTCCTAAAAATAGCCTAAGGCTTGTACTCACCCATGCATCTTATTTTTATCCTTTATTTAATAATAGATAAAGGAATAAAAATAGAGCATGCAATTACAAATAGGCATTATTGGCCTTAATTACAATACAGTCAAACTGAAGTTGACTATTCTATTTTTAAGAAGAGAAGGATGAATAATTTTCTAAAAATAAGGTTTCTTGCTAGGCAAGTCTCTTTCCATGAACATGCAACTCTGTCATCTTCTCTATTTGTCCTGTTGTGAAGGCATGCAAAATACAACTCCCTATATGTGAGCAAAATAATTACAATACTTAGTAATATTTGTAAAAATAATTCCTCTGTGGGGACCACCTGCTATGTGCACATGTTCTGATATTGACATCTCCTTTGGCCATGGCATAGGCATCATAATACATTCGACCACCCCTTTGATTTGTTTGGGCATAAACTAAGCAATAATCATAGTTTTAATAATTAAGCCCCTTTGCATAACACATGGTGTATTATAATATTCACCTTTTCGGTGATCATGATATATGATTTAGTTGCCCCTTTATTTGAAGCATGCACTTGGGTTTAGACTTTGAAAATCATTTGTAATGAGTAATTCGTGGACACGTGGGTTGTCCCCTTCCACGGTGACTCACCCCTTAGCAACTTGGTCGGTGGCATCAACTCTGGTCGGTTAACTATTACCCTTGTGGTTTATTTTGAAATTTCGTGCCTTGTTCTTTGTCATTGATCTTTGTACCTGTCTGATCGTAGACCGTTGATTTATGACCTGTGGTTAGGGTTTGGCTAGCATTTAATATGGGTGGTGGCACCTTACCTGTGGTCTGCATTGATTGTTGCGATGATTTGAGGATGTTGATCTTGTTTCCTTGGTGTTTTGATGTTGTTGATATCTGACTATGGTTGAGTTTGAGTTAACCCGCTTCTTGGGTCTGGGTGGTAAAAAGAACTTGACCCTAAAGCACATTCATTTTGGATTTTTCAGTTGTATGGGTGAATCTCGGCAAAATTTTCTCCCGATGACATTATTCTATTCTGTCGAGCTCAAATTTCACTGTACGTTGGAGCTCCTTCTTTGCAAAATACTCTCTGCATATCAAGTTTCACATTTTTTGTGCAGTGGTCGTGCTTTGGTCATTTTCAAGTTTTTCCTGTAAATCTGTTTTTCTTTCCACCATGGCTACTACTTTGAACTTGGTCTATTCTGTTTGGTATTTTTGTGGGAAGCCTACGAGATCCGAGTTTGCTTTGTGAGTTGAAAATTTGATATCTCGTGTCATTTCTTTCTTTTGATTGTGAATCGAGATAGCTCTGAGAAATGGTTTCTTACAATGGCCTCCATGGCGAGTTTCTGAAGCTCGATTCTTCTCTTTTCTTCAAGATCTCCTCAGTCTATTGGTCACCATAGTTGTTTATAGGTGAGATAATCTCTCTTAAATACGTACACTTCTATTTTCTTTTCTTTTTAAATGTATCACTGAACTCTTGTAAATATTTTTGGGTTCTATGATTTGTTTCTCTGATCGACTCCCGAGTTTGAAACTACATGTGAGCCTATGGACCTCTCACTTCATCATTCGGTTGCTCAAAATTTCGACCATTTGATTATCTATGGTGATTTTGTTCTTGGGCCTAATCTGCATTATGAATTATAGATCTATATTTTCCGAGTTCTAGGTATCTGTCATGTTCGGCCATTGCTAAAATGAGCTTCGAAAAGAGTCTGTGATTATGTGTTTGTTGTTATGAAACTCTGATTTACTTTGTACTTTCCTTTTTTTTACTGTGGTGGACATAGAGTACTTTCCTCTTTCTGGATATTCATACTTTAGCCTCTTCTCTGTATGAGTTCTTTTTGCTTTAATTTTCGAATGACTATTACCTCATCATTTTTTGAGAATATTGTAGAAGATGGTTATGATTTTCTATAAATATAGTTCGTGCACGTTTCTTGACTCCATTCTGAAATCTTTGGCTCATTTTTGTATTCGGAAAATCCATTTGTTACAATTCATTATTTCAGGATCAACTTGATTCTTTGAAATCTTGTAGCGCCCTTTGAGATTACTTGATTTAATCCTTTTCAAACTGATATCACTTGAACATTGAATTTCCTCATGAGATGAGTGTTTGAGATGCAATTGTTTTCTGAAAATCATATCTATTGAATGCTTGACTGTAACAATATTTCTTGACTTTCTGAAAATAATGTATACTGTTTTCTGAAACTATGCATAGCATATTATTTCTAGAACTCTATTTACAACTCCTGAATGTTGGACAATTCAAGTTTTATCAAAAATGTAGTTCCATTTTCTTTTGTGCTTCAATGTTGTACTTGAGCTTCACCTACAAAGAACTAGCTTTGATTTTTGTCTTCTCCCGTAGCAACTAGCGTTTGAAATTGATTCTTTCCCGTAGCAACTAGCTCGCCCGTAGTAAGTAACTTTTCCCATAGCAACTAATTTTTCCCGTAGCAACTGAAAATTTATAGTGTTGATTTTATGGAAAAGCCCTGTCAAAATCTTCTCAAAAACTTGTCTTCATTCCTTTCAACTGTGACCTTCTCTTTTAGCCAAACATCAACTTTCAAATTCTACTTTTTCCTTCTGTTGCAAGTGCTTCTATTGCTAGTCTCTCTTCTACACTGTAACTTCTTCTATTTCAGAATAGTTGTTGGAACTTTGAGTTACATTCTTCCTTTTATTGCATGAACTTATGAATTGTCTATTTTTATCTTTGGTTGTAACTGTGCACGCACACTTAGAAAATAGTTTAGAAAATAATTATTCTTTTTTTCCTCTCTTATGTCCATATTATTCTTCTTTCTTTTCTCCTTCTTCTTCCTGAGTGAATAAAGCATGCATGCAGTTTATTCTTCAAGTAGAATACATCTCTGTTAGGAGAAGATTCATATGCATGAAGTAGGATAGTGTAGGAATATGAATTGATCCCTAAGCTCGTAACTGACAATTAATTCTTTTCTTCTTTTTCAGGAACAATGGCTTCTATAATGAAGATGAAGGAGAACGAAAGGTGGAGATGAAGATGTTTCAATCGAAGAACAGAAACCCCAAGGCAATGATGGGTTCACTCATACTCCTTTTCTTTCTCTTTCATGCATGTGTACCTTTCTTTTCAGTAGTTGTACTTTACTTTTCAGTTACATCCCATGGCTTGTGTGGGAAACATTTGACTCTCCTTGTGAATAAAACATTGAATTCTGAAAATGAGTTGTGTATTTCCTTGTGCATTATAGATTTTCTATATGGATTGTATAATGAACTAAACAACTCAGTAACATAATTGAATGTCTTAATCATGAAGGAAAGAATGTTGATAGGAACTTGTAACATTCAGTAATGAACTCTAATTTTTGTAATCTACATTTTGTTTGTTTCTTCAAAACTCAACACTTCACCTAATTTGTAATTTTTCGTCTTCATCAAGACAACACAGTTGTCCTTCGGGCTTTGTGTTATTTTACTGAGGATGACATGAAAGCTGCAGACTATGTGATATGTTACGCTTTTAAACAAGACACATAACTACGGGTTTCATTTAATCTTGTAACAAATTCAAAGTAACAAATAACATTGAGACTTCCTTAGCATAGGTATAATTCACCCAAGACTGCATTCAACGTAATGATGAAGTTTAGAGTTGACCTTTTCACACTTTGGGTGCAAAAATTGTCAATAGGCCACATCTTTGAAATTACGTCGATGAGACACGTGGCACCATCCGTGGCTCTATTCTATTTCTTTGTGTTTTTGTTTAGTCCCTTTTGCTTGGCTAAGCCAAAATTCTAACCCTAGATACATGGAGGTTCAACGCACATTTGGGAACCTGCTCTGAATATTAATTTTGAAATTGCATTGTCTTTGACACATGGATCCTTCCACTGGCCTACTCTATTTAGACTTTTCAATGACCACTTTTGCCTTTTGGGCTTTATACACATGGAGGTCTTGCGCACATTTTGGAACCCACTCTTTGCACCTGACCTTGGTGTTACGCCAATGATACACGTGGAGGATTTCACCGACACTCTTACACTTAGTTGATTTAAATAGCTGACTCTGCTCCCTTTTTTACTCTAACCACATAGCAAGTTTGCGCTTGTTTGGGAACCACCTTCGGAGTTGATCTTTGAAGTTACGCCAAGTCAACATGTGGCACCTTAGTTGGCTTTGCCCCATTTTTACTTTTCAACTATCGACTCTATCCCTTTTTGGACTTGGGACATGTGGAAGCTTGGTGCTTATTTGGGGTCTCCATTTTGGATTCTATCCTTGGAGTTACATTGATGAGGCATGTGGCACCCTCCATGGGTTTGTGACTTTTCAACGGCTAATGAGACCCCATGGGCTCGTGGGCCCGCACTTGAAAACTACGCCATTTTTGAAAATTGTAAAAGTTCTAAAGTCCCCTGAGACCCATGGCCCAAATTTACAATGGAAAAATTTCCCCCATGGCCCTGAGACCCGCTTTTGGCAAAAGAAAACATCCCGGGCCCGCCAGCCAGCATTTTCCACGTTTGGTGAAAAGACATCTCAGGGCCCGCAAGCCCGCTTTTCCACTTTTCATAAGAAATCCTTCTCGGACCCATGGGCCAGTAATTATACTTGTGGCTTTTGTGAAAAGTGTAAAAATGACAAAATGTCTCTCGCCGCCCCACCGGTCCGCAATTTCCATTGGAAAAAATCTTCCCTAGGCCCATCGGCCCGCTTTTGGCAAAAATCCTTCTAAGGCCCGTCGGCCCGTAACTTGCGAAATATGAGGATTTAGAAGGACTTCTTTATATATCTGGAAAGGGGAAAAATTCCTATCTGATGGAAATGCTTATAGGGGGCCTTAAGTTCTTTAAATATGTAAAAATTCAGATTGAAGCACAAAAGGGGGAAACGGTGTTAGTTGACCCAAAAAAATGTGAGCTTATTTTGGTCAACAATTTAGTGAATCATGCGGATCACTTGCCTACTAGGTGAAATGATCAGTTGCCTTGAAGCATCCATTGGGCATGGAGTCTCCTGGTAAACACAAATCTGATCTAAACTTTGAAAATTTGATCCCTAAGCCACTTGGAACACTACTGGAACTAGGAGCTGATCTCACCAAATGCTACTTCCAATGCACTGTGTATGAGCAACAAAACACCACAACACTATGTACAAAACTATAAATCATACACACCCCAAGTGGGATATGTAGAGTGTGAACAAGCACTTCTTCTATTAAAAATAAACCTACTCCTACTTTATGCTAACTAGAGAGAAAGGGGACTCAAATAAATCCACATTCTGGTGGCGAGGAGAAGTAGCTTCCCTTTCTCAAAAGGGGCAGCCATGCAAATGATTTGACACTGAATATGGCTGCTTAGATGAGTGAAAAATTGACTATAAGTCGATCATCCACCCAAATCATCAATGTGTCAGCTGGAAACAAGAAAAATGCCTCTTTTAGTTGCTCTTCATTTGGATTAAAGAGGCATGTAGGCTGATCCTTGGGAATTTGGAGCTCATCCTCATGCCCCGAAGTGGGCATGATTGGTTTTGGATTCTCGCTTAGCTCAATGAAGCCAAGTACACGATTGGGCATGATCTCGATCCTTTGAATGTGCCCATTGCTCTGAATTTTTACTCCAAGATTGAATTCTTCTTATGGACCTTCCTGGATGGATGGTGTGAGAGGGATGATGACATCCTCTTGCTCTTTCTCTTCCTTCTCTGTGAAGAACATGGAAGATTCATATCTTCCAACCTTGGTTCCAGAGGGCCGTTGTGAGATGCAGGTTGTTGTCCCTGAATTCTCTCCTCCATGATAGAAGGTTCATGTGCTTATAACGTGGATGATGGAGGAGAAAATGATGTGATATCCTCGAGCTCCTCTCCATCAAAGTAATCCTTCAAGTCTCCAGATAGTCTACCTCCTTGTTGTCCTGTTGCATGTGCTCGACCTCCTCCATGGTGTCCTCCTGATCTGTAACTTGCTCACCATGGTTCCCTCATCCTCAAACATGAATTTTGAAAGATCAAACTCTCCTTCAACATTAGATCTTGAAGGGGATGAAGTGGGAGGAAGAACTAAAGGTTCTTCTGTGTCCTACTCCACACTTAGAGCCTCTGAAACTGTATGGTTCTCCTCCTCACAAATCAAATCGCACTCCTCCTCTCTTGGATTTGGAGTATCTTCTTCTTCCCTCACTTGTGTTGTAACCAAAGCTTCCACCACTTGTGGCTTGACCCCAGCCTCCTCCATGGGCTTAACCAACAAGGGGATCTTTGTAAACCCAAATCTAGTAGCCCAACTCTTCAGATTTTTTATCATCTCTTCTCTGTTGGGTTCCTCTTCTTGTTGCTCTCCTTGACTAGTTTTTGGAGTCTCTCCCTGACATGGACTTGGGAGAGTAGGAGGAGTGGTGGGTGGGGTCTCTACTAGTTGTTTCCTTGTTTGTGGTGGAGGGGAAGGCATTTATTTTTGCTCTTGTGGAGGAGACTTATATTTGGAAGGGAAAAGGGGAGAGGAAAAAGATGAGATGGAAGACTAGAAGATGGGGAAGGGAAATCAACACTTGGGGCAGCAAATGGGAAGCTTGAAAATTGAAGCTCAGGTTGAGATGGTGCTACTTGGGGAATGGAGAGGAAATCACTAGATGATGGTGCAGGACTTACCCATTGACAAGGCTCCCTGACACCACGTTCGTAGGCCTCTATCTCCTCAGCCCACTATGCAAGTTGGGGCAACATCTCAATCATGAAGTCTAGCTTCTCCTGCGGGATGAAATGTCTTAGCATAGGGCCTACCATGGAAAGTTTGTAACCAATCTGAATGCCTTTAACCAATCCAGAATGCACCATATTAGCCTCTATTATTTGAATCTTCTCTAGTGAACTAGCATTCTCGGTTTGACTATCATTGTTCTTGTATGCATAACCTTTTTCTGATAAGATCCATAGCCAAAACGGCTCGACACTTTTCATATGGGTAAGCATGATGATTCGGATCTCGATCATAATGTTGATCGGAGGAGTCGTGAAATACATTGCGAGGTGGATCTGCATTGTTTACTTGCTTGCAAGTGTGAATTCAAGATGGGAATGAAGTCATGATTGCACAACTTCATGGAATGGGAGAAAATGAAAGATATGGAAAGATAATGGATGAAAATGGATGGGAAAAGGTCTACAAGTTAGTGGATTGGTTTTGACCAGATGGAGTCGCGGATGTGCTTACATGTACCTCAAAAGGCTAAATCTTAACAGGAACACACTAACCTGCTAAGATGAAGTGGTAAGGTGCTTCAGACCTGTCCCACCAGGCATGCCAAAACTGTTGATGCAGAATCACAGCACCCCCAAATGTCCTGAGTCTGAAATGGGGCATTCGGTGTGATTGCACAACATTGGACCATATCTCAAGTTGTGGGAACTTGCAGACTTGAGATGTACCTCTAAAGAAGGTTGGTTCCTTCTTCCTAATCTACCTGCCACAAGCTACTCTAGTGCAGGTAGAACCTATCTAATCCTAATCTAACCTGTTTCAAGGAGATAGGGAGAGAGAGAGTGTGTGAAAGAGAGCCTACACTAAGTAGTGATACACCAGAAAAGGAAGTGGCTGATCACAAATCCAAATTCCTGAAGTGGAGAGAGGTGAGTAGAGGAGAGGGTGGAAAAGATGCACCATGGACCAGAGATGAAGTTCACATGGAACACCACTTCAAAACCCATTAAGCACATCTCCCAGAACTTACAATAAACATCAGAGTATACACGGTATACCCTGCAATGATGAGAGGTGAGAAGAGACAACAAAATAAGCAAGGATGGACAAAAAGCATCACGAAACATATTTTATTGCTCCAAAATTTCACACGGTACATCATCAATGGGCAAGGGGCAAGGAAATTCCATTACAGAGCCATGAGAAGAGTCTTAGACTCCATGTTCTACCTTAAGGAAGAAAGAGAGAGGGGGGCATGAGAGAAACAATGACCAACCTTTTTAAAATGCCCCTCCTTTACAATATATAGGAAGAATAAGAGAGAGAGGAGAGAAGAATTTGAACCCTATTCTAACCACCCCTACAAATGCATTGAATCCACCTACCACAATGAAGAATTTTACTACAACACCCATACCTCTATCATTGTCCCTTACTGGGCAAGAAAGAGGCCCATTCTTCATCATGGCGGTAGGTGGGAGACTTGATAGTCCCCAAAAATAGTGGGCCGAGAAATTAATGGTGGTAAGTGAGAAGCCGGCACCGAGAGCTTTCTAAAATGTCCTTTCCCGCTCAAAACCAAGCTCCCAGTCAAAATATATGGCTGTTTGAAGATGAGGGTCAGGTGTTTAATGTGGGCTCCTTTATTTAAAAGAGTCTATCCATAGAGGGTCCATGTGGCAGCCTCGTGCATCTTGAAGATTCAACCCCTTCCTTTCGCTCTTAAAATTACTTTGGGATCGACATGTGTTGGCTTCCACTGCGGGCTTCTCGAGCTCCTATATATTCTTCCCGAGTCTCTCCTATTGGCAGAGACATTGTGCCCATCCCGAGACACGTGGAGGCTTCATGCTCATTTGGAAACCCCCCTAGTTTTTGCTTTTAAAATTGCATGGATGAGACATGTGGAGGCCTCCACATGCTTTTGGACTTTTCAACGGTTTACCTTACCTTTTCAGACTCTGACCATGTGGCGAGTTGGAGCTTGTTTGGAAACTACCTTTTGGGCTACGCCTTTGAAATTACCCGATGAGACACGTGGCACCCTCTACGACTTTGTTCTATTTATTTTTGTTTTGGATGAGTCCCTTTTTCTTGGTGGGGCCATAATTCTGACCTTGGATATGTGGAATTTCAACGCACATTTGGAAACCCACTCGAATTTTACTTTTGAAATTACGTCGTGTTGACACATGGCTCCTTTTGTTGGCCTGCCTCTATTTAGAATTTTCAATGACCACTTCTACCTTTTCAGGGCTCTGGACATGTGGAGGGCATGCACATGTTTAGGAACCTGCTCTTTGGACCCAGCCTTGGTGTTGCGCCGATGAGACACATGGAGGCTTTCCGACACTCTTACACTTAGTCAATTTAAACGGCCAGCTCTATTCCCTTTTTGACTTGGATCACATGGTGATTTCATGTTTTTAGGGGAACCACCTTCAAATTTTATCTTTGAAGTTACGTCGATTCAACATGTGGCACCTTCCATTAGCTCTGCCCCATTTTGAATTTTCAACTATCGACTTTGTCCCTTTTTGGACCTGGGACACGTGGAAGCTTGGCACTTGTTTGGGGTCTCCATTTTAGATTATATCCTTGGAGTTACACCGATGAGGCATGTGGCACCTCCATGGGTCTGTGACTTTTCAACGGCTGATGAGACCCCACTGGCTCATGGGCCAAACTTGAAAACTACGCCATTTTGTAAAAAGTGTAAAAGTTCAAAATTCCCTGTAGACCCGCCAGCCTAAATTTACATTTGGGAAAAATTTCCCCACGGCCCCATAGACCCAATTTTGGAAAAATAAAACATCCCCGGACCCACTAGCCCACATTTTCCATGTTTGGCGAAAAGACATCTCAAGCCCGCGAGCCCACTTTTTCCACTTTGCATAAGAAATCCTTCTCAAGCCCGCGGGCCCGCAATTATACTTGTGCCTTTTATGAAAAGTGTAAAAATGACAAAATGTCTCTTGCCGCCCTACCGCCCATAATTTCCATTGGCAAAAATCTTCCCTAGGCCCGTTGGCCCACTTTTGGCAAAAATCCTTCCAAGGCCCGTCGGCCCGTAACTTGTGAAATATGAGGAGTTAGAAGGACTTCTTTATATCTCTGGAAAGGGGAAGAAATTTCCTATCTGATGGAAATGATTTTAGGGGGCCTTAAGTGCTTAAAATATGTAAAAATTCATATTGAAGCACAAAAGGGGAAATGGTGTTAGTTGACCCAAAATAAGTGTGAGCTTATTTTGGTCAACAGTCCCTACTTATAAAGTTATTTACCATTGAAAGGATTGTCCTTTAAATGATGTAGCTAAGAGTCTTATAGCTACATCTTCATGAGTGATATTATGAACTTAACAAAGGGCTGCAATGTCTTTAATATGTTCAGCAGGGGTAACATGATTTTCACTAGTAAATGATGGTAAACCCTTTAAGGCAGTAGCATGTATGTCATGATAAACAAGAATTATTAAGGGAAATCCATTATTGAAGGGTGCAAAATTTCTAGGTTGTTGCGGTGGTGGCGGAGCCATTAGAATAGCGGGATTTGAACAAAAAGATTGATACATGGTGAAACAAGGGGAGGAGGGTTGTCAAAATTGGGCTTGTTATAGGGTAAGGTATTGCAACTCTTCTTCTTCTTGTTGAATTTAAAGGTAAATAAATAAAATTATGAGGAATTCCTCTTACCGTTGATCTTGTAGTCACCTTAGGCATGGAACATGCTGCAAAAATGGTTTGAAATTATCCTTACGAAGTCACCAAATAATTTTCTTTTGATTTTCACTGCATGTCTGTAGCTTTGTCCTTCCAAAATTGTTGTTTCTTTATTGTAAATTTGTTGTAAATTCGATTCAAATATGAGTTATGTTTCAATGGGCGTGCCAAAAACTATTATCTCTCAGAAGTGCACCCTGTGTTGAGGGATAACATGTGTTCTAAGATTTTTTTCCCTCACTTCTACAGATACAATGGAAACACCTCAGGGCTATGGGTATCCCTATGTTGAGGTGAGTCTCCGGGATTACAAGGCCGGTTCCTTATTGATGTATCTAAAACTAATTTACTGTGGGGTTTAAGGGTGAAAGATGGATAAAATGAAATTTAAATGAGGTGATACACCAAAATTGATGATGGATTTAACTAAAAACATGCACAATATACTAAGAACAATTTAATGAAGCACGGTCTAATGGGTTTCATCTTGATCCTAAGGAAAACAATTTAGGGTTGATGGATAAATCACAATAGCACATCAACGACATGCATACTAAGACTATGCAGAAAACACAAAAATTGCAGCAAGGTAAGCTAATAAATTCAGGGAATTAACATTCACAAGAGCTAATAAAATCATACACACCACAGCAAATAATTGGAAAGGCAATAACTAGTTCTTATTCAAGGGGAAAACTAGTCAATGGCTTCAACTCTCAATATAAACTCCCTCATGTAATAATCCTCCTGTGTTTTTCCAATGAATAAAATATATAGCAAAATTATTCACCCAACCCCCTAAAAATAGACTAAGTCTAACTACACTTGCATGCTATTATTAACCTTCATTGTGAATAAATAAAAGGATAAAAATAACATGCTGTTACAATTAGGCATTAATAGCCTTTTAATTCCAAAAATACATCCATAGTCAAGTGTAGTTTGACTTATCTAAATCTGATTATAATGAATAAATTTGGGTGAATACTTTAGCTAATATTAGCTCCTTGCTTGATGTGCAAGCTATCCAAGGTGCATGCATATACATCTATCATGTATCCTAATGTGACACTCCTTTTGCAATATTCACCCACTTACAATGATATTTTTGTCTTCTTGTTTGTTATGTCTCCTTGTGATGACATGAAAAATTACAGATCCTTGTAAATTGCTTGAATAATAATCATGTGGGCACCTCTACAAACATTGCCCTCCATAATCATTGTAAATATTATAGTTTATAATTTGTCCCCTTGCAATTATTGGCCACCTCCATGTTTATAGTCAACATATTAAGACATTATCATTCGGTCCTTTGATTAATCATTCAATAGACTATATTCTATAGTCAAATAAAATAGAAAAGGGAAACCCCCTCCCATGATGACTCAACCATTTTCATTTGTTTGGTGGCATCCTTAACCATGGTAAGGTTAGGGTTCATTCTTTGATTTCCTTATCGGTGGTTCCGGGAACTTAGGTTGAGTTAGGTAACTTTTTGGTTGAATGGTGGTTTTCATGATGATCATTGATCTCTATACTTGATGATCCTAGCCATTGATCTTAACCCCTTTGGGTGAGTTAAGGAGATAAAAGGGCATTTCAAACATTATCATTTCATTTTTACTCTCCTCTTGGAATGGGTGAAGCCTGTCAAACTTTCCATTTGACGTCATGTATATGTTCTTTGAAGCTCTATGACTCAGAAAATTCAGCCTTTGATAAGGTGTGGGTACAAATATTTGGATTCTCTGTCATTTTTAAGCCATTCATCTTCTCTGTGATAATCCCTGGCTGCCATTATTTTGAACATTTTCGAGATCTCGGGTGTGAATACTTCGTTATTCCTTGAGATGTTTTGTCTGTGAGGATTTATGTATCATTATTGCTCCTTTTATCCTGAATGGCCTCACTACCACTTCGAGTAGGTGATTTTTGGTTTCTAACTTGGTTACAAACTTGACAATCGTTTGTCCTTGTCGTTTTTGCTTCACTAGCTCTTGATACGTCGTTTCTTTCCATTTATTGTGTTTTCTAATCATGGCTAAACCCTTTTGGTTTTCTTGTTTCCCTGGATCTGTGGAACCTTCGTGAGCACAAATGGGATTTTGGGTGCTCTCTTTTTGTATTCTTTGTTCAAAGATCTTTTGAGGGTTTGGAAACTTGACTTTGAACTTGTATGTTTTTATATTTTATCTTATAATCTTTTCCAAAAAAATATGGCTCATGAACACCATGGTCTCAGAATGTGTATATTATCAAAAATTAGCATGATGGGTATTTACTATTTCACTATTTGTTGAATTTTTCTGAATTCATCATTGCTCATTAATATTGCTCAAATTTTTATTTATTTTACACTTTGATCTTGAAGTTATCAATAACTGTGCATTCGTGGCTATCTACTGACTCATTATTCATAATACTATGTCTGATTTTGTGACATTCTTGTCACTTTAGCTCTGTAATTTTGTCTTAGATATTTGTTCATGCCATTTTATCTCCATTTGGTTTAACTGTGCAAACATATTGGAGGTTATGTTTCTCTATTTCAATGGTCACCTTTTTTATATCTCTTTTGAATTCAAAAATTTGTTGTATGTTTAACACGGGTATGCATATACTTTGCACACATTCATTAAGCGTAACTCATCGATACTGTTCATACCCAAAACTAAGTTTTGCATTTTGATGGTTTTGTTGCATTCAAAAACCTTGAATCATGCTTGAATCGTAGAAAAAGTTAAATTTGTGGCATGATTTGAGTTTGCTTCATTTCTAGAACATTGAAAAGCTAAATGCTTCTATATTGATTTGAAAATAGACATCTTCCTTTCTTTTTTTTAGGAGAAAACTCCTATTTCCTTTCATTGATGTTTAATACAGAGATGTAGCTTACTTCTATACTCATCCCTGAGTTATTTATTGACATGAATTTTTTTATCATATTTCAACTTGATTTTCATTCCTCTTTCACCAATAATACTTATCTATGTACTCTCTATCATGATTTCATTTGAATCATAAGGTAGGTAGGTTGTACTTAGCTTTCTTGAAATTGTAAAACAAGGTATTTTGTACCTTTTCTAGCTTCATGAAAATGATATCCATATCGAACTCCATTATCATCCATTTGGTGACTTTTTCTTAAGATGTGTTTAATCTTCTAAAACTTCATATCCTACTTCAAATGAATGGGTTATAGCTTCCTTTATTGGTATTGAGAGGTTATGTTCTTGATATGATTTGAGAAGAAATTTGCGAGACATTGATTGTAATACTGAAGTTCTATCATGGGCCTTGGGTCATTTTGTGCAACCTTATAGAAACCTCATAAGATAAGTGCCAATACATGTAACTTGCATATCTTCAGCTATGTTCTACCATTTGTAATATGTATTTCCAATTCAAAAGGTGGAATCAAAATTTCTTCTGAAGTGGCTATAATACACCATCAATTTAGTTTTGAAGATGTGAATTGGAACACTACCTATTGACCTTGCAAAAATAGCTTTGATTGGAACTATGAATTTATCCATGAAAGTGCAACAATAAATATGATTTTTCAGACTGGAATGAGCACTTCAAGCTTGATGAAGTTCTCTTAAATTTATTATCGATGAGAAAGTATTGCAACTATAATCTATTTTTTTAGTATCTTTCTTCTACATCATTCTTTTCAATATTCTTTTGAACATTGATGAATATTTTCTTGTGCTAGGTAGCATTGTGTTTTGTAGCTTATATTTCCTTCTAAAAATGTTGCATAGTGTGAACAAGTTGTACTTTCACCTTAAACTGGGATTTGGTTGTTCAAAATGTGTCATGTAATGATTGAAAGTTTTTTCTGTTCTTATAAATACAATAGTTAGTATTTCTTTTCATCTGCTACATGTACCTGCACACACAAACAAATAGTTAGAAAATAAATAGGCCTTTAGCCTCTCTTGTATTCCATAGTGACTTTTCTTTCTTTTTTGTCTTTCATGGTTTCGATAATGTCATGTGCTTCTGCAAGATATTACTTCTTGATTATGCATCTAGCTTCTTTGATGTACCTTATGCCTTTTGACTTCAATTGATTCATTTGTATGAAACTAATAACACATGCATACAGATTAAACCACGAGCTCAATAACTGACAACAATTTTCTTTTATTTTTTAGGTACAGTGATGCAACTGGATGATGTAGAAGATGGAGATAAAGAAGTTGCAACTAGATGAAGACCAAGAGAAGACCCAAAGGCAATGATGGGTTTTCTCTATATTATTTTTCTTTTAGCTTTGTGTACATGCATCTTTTACTTCAATAGTCATAAGTTACATCCCATGGCTTGTGTGGGAAACACTAAATTTGTATCTCTTTATGAATAAATGAAATTAAATTCTGTAATTGAGTTGTCTATTTCCTTTTACATTTGATTACTGTAAATGATAATTGTGGAATGAACTAAACAACTCAAAACATAATTAATCTCATTCAAACATAAATAAATAACAAGAATTAATGTACATGTAACTGATAATGTACCTTCAACCATGTAAACTACAATTATATTTGCTTCTATGGGATGAAATATCTGACCTATGTTGTGATTCCCGCCTTCGTCAAGGCTATACACTAGTCCTTTGGGGCTTCTGTATTTCCTTGTTGAAGACGAACATGGAATGATAGCATATGTGAGGTGTTGCATTCCGCAACAACACACATAGTTGTATATTGCATTGCTTAATTAATTACTACAACTCAAAACATTAAGAAAATTGTATGTCTTCCCCTCATTTAGGTACATCACATCAATGCCTTCCATCTGAAATGAAGTTTCAAGTTGCCCATTTTCGCACAAGTGTAAAAATTTCTAACACATCCCCATTGTGTATATAATGTAAAACACAACGGTTTATTTTCTCAAAGACATCCCATCTGGAAAAATGATGTCATCATTGGCTTGTTTTCAGTCTATAGGAAGAGATGGGTAGATCCTCATTGTCTTGGATAGCACACATACAAGTAATGCATCTGTTTTAGCTCATCCTTTCTCAAACAGAGTGCCTCATTGTTTTTGTCTTCTTAATTTCGGAATTGATCTTAGCCTCGGGATTATGTGAATTTCTTCAACAATCTTGGCCTCCACACGAGGGTGTTGAAATAGTAGCTAGAAAAACTAGGGAAGTGCCATGGATGTCATGTCATGACATGCGATGATGAAGTTCGAGACACATGTCACGCTTAAATTCCTTATAAAATAGACATCCATTGTCGTCCTTAGGTATAGGTCCCATGTAGGGGAAACCGTAATGGAAATTTGCAGCCAGGTAGTCCCATGCATATTTAATTTTACATCCACCGCATAAAATAGATTATCACCCTCAAAATGTTGAAAAGCAACCATAGAAAATAGTCTATTTGTGGATGGGAATTGATGAGGGATGAAAATTTACACACTTGCATTCTAGTTTTTGCCATTGTCAACAAACATCCATTCTAAATCTACTTCCTCCACAAAAATACTAACAAATATTATTATAGAAAATATAATTTAATATTCTCCACAATCTCCGCAGAAAATATTAGAGCTACATGGGACTGCAGGGCTACTAATTTTTTCTAAAAAAACTCTACTCGACCTGCTCAATTTCCATTGCCTTTCCCTCTACATGGGACCATGGCCTTAGCTTTCATGGAAATGGACAAAAAAATTTAACGCCTTTGCTTCCATTTCTTTCTTTTTCGTCGCAACCAAATTACCTCCACCACAAAGGAGTTCTGTGGGCGGTGTGTATTTTGACATCACGGTCGATGCCAAAGCACTACATAATTTTTCACATGTAGCTAGGCATAAGGATACATAGCACGGTGGCCTTAAATTTTTCTTCGATGACTTTGGAAAAGGGAACGGTGGGCCAAGTGGGGCTTAAACCCCTGGATTCCATCCTAAATGTGATGTAGCATATATTGTCGAAAGTAAACCACGTAAAGACATCCGGTAAATTAAAGGAATGAGACGTGTGGGCATGAGATGATGGTGCGGTGACTCCATTGCGTAGTTGAGACTAAAAACCAAGTTGAACTCGCCACCATCACCCACTGCTGATGCATCCAAAGATCTTCGTTGGCATTGAAAATATCGTACCCCAAAATATCTCTACACACTTGTCGTAACATGGGACCTTTAGGAAAGCTACAAAAATTGTCTTTTAGTATATTGTTAGTTTGGACGTGACAAATGCATAAGTGGCATCGAAAGGGCGTATGAATACAAAGGTTCCCCCGCATTGAACTAATGTTCATGAAACCCAGTCATAGAGGTCATGCAAATGCAAGAAATGGGCGGGAAACATGCCTAATATGGACAAATTTATGGGAATTACTTCCCTCCGCCGTATCTTCAGTAAAAACAATTCCTACAATGACAGTAAGGGCGGCCAAATAAAAAAATGTGGAGAAATGCATCTTCACCTATCTCAATAACCGGCATTAGCAACCATTAAATGCACCAAACTTGATCCCGTGTGTTATTTAACCAACAAAATTTGGTGCTAGGAAAAGCTTATCACATTTTATCTTTAAATAGATGTTCTTCCTAATTATTTATCGACTCAAGAGGAGAGATAAATGTTATTTATTATAATAATATGTATATTATCTTGCTCATTAGTGTTGGTTAGTTTACTATTAGATCTTTTGTTTATAATAATAAAAAGAAAAAACAGTTACATAGTAAGGGGTGACCGAGATAACACATGGTCCCACAAAATTCCACAAGGAAACCAACAAAGCTAGAAAATGCCACAAGGGCTACATTAACATGCCCACATGGAAACTAGCTAACATAATAAAAACCACCACCATCAAGCACATGTTGCCGAACCGGGAGGAGGGGAGAATCATTCTCAGGAGGGATGAAAGCTCCACTGTTAGGATTTGTCAAAGAAGGATCCACCTGCCAACCGTCGTGATTAGGATACCACATTTGTAATGGAACCATAATTCTCCAACTATGGGAGGAGATCGTGTAATGGTCTATATGGCAAAGTGGCAGAGAGAACCCCACCACGGAGAGCTAGCTAGTTCGATCATGTAGCAATCAATTTTTCTTATTGTCCACTTTTTGTTTCAATATAGCATGATTCAATTATACCACTTTTTGTCTTTTTCTTGGGGACAAATGCTAATGCCTCCATATTTCCTTCTCGGTTATTTTCAAACCATATATTTACATTTTATTGATGAGGGTTAATACTTGTGAGAGAAAATGAAATTAAAGAGCTAGTCTATTTTGAAAAAGAAGTATCCAATAAAATAAGACACATAAAATCATTTTAAATATAAAATATGAATTGATTTGTAAAATCAAAATTGATTAGATAATTATTTTGTATCATGTAAGTTCCTTACATTAGGATTATATATATATATATATATATAAGAAAATAATAAAATATAACATACAAACTAAAAATAATATATTTATTTCATTATTACCAAAATAGTAACAAAGAATATTGGAGGTTCACATGTGCAACTATACAAACCGAATAAATGATGGAGGGTTGTGAGAGTTCTATGAGTGTTGTGTCATTAGTTCTAGCTATAGAATGTTTGTTTTCTTAGCCAAAATTGGTTGTGAAAGACACATTATCTCGCGCCAAATCGGCGACAGTGAAAGGTTGGTGCGATCTGTGACTAGTAAGACATCCTCATCATTGCATGGGTTGAGTTTCTCAAAGTACCACTGGACAAGAATGTGGGACCTCAATTACCTTCGAATTTAAAAACTCTATTCAAAAGTGCTAAGGACAAGGAAGGAGTGACCCACCTCCATGTGTCAGATGGGTGTTTGTATCAGGCAATGGGCAAAACAAATCTTGCACTTGTTGGTAAGTTTCTAGGATCCAGACCCAATATTGATGCCATTAGGAAATGGGCCATGAGAAGATGGCAACCAAAGGGAGATCTAGTTATTACAACCATGCCCCATGCTTTTTTCCTTTCCAAGTTTAATCAACATATAGATCTTGAATCGGTACTTTTGGGAGGACCCTAGTGCATGGGCAATATGGGACTTTTCTTGAAAAAATGGTATCCAGGATTTGATCCAAATACTGAAAACATACACACCATCCCAATCTGGTGTAGACTACCTGGCCTCCCCTTCAATACTAGGATGATGAGATTTTTTTGAATATAGATAAATCTATTGGATCTCCGATTGGGCTTGATGGACCAACAAGGAATAGATCCAAACTTGCTTTGTAAGATTTGGTATCTCATCAAAAATGGAACAGGAACTCCTAGAGCATATTATTCTATAGTCTAAATTTGGCACATGGCAACAGAAGATTGAATATGAAACTTTTCATTTGAGGTGCAAAAAATGCCATAGAATAGGACATTTCACCAAAAATGTCCCACTTTGGCCAAACACAAGGAAGAAGGGTTACATTAAATTTGAAATGTTGAGCAAAAATCACAATGTTAATGTTGGATCTATAGAACCACATGGAATAAGGAAAGAGAATGAGCCTTGGGTTCCAATAGATGGTATTGATAGTCAGGAAAAGGAGCAAAATAAAAAATAAGTGGAAAAAATTATTTCGGATCAGCCAGATCTGAAATACAAGAAGTTCAAAAAGGGGTTCCGAACCCCCATAAAGAAACCAAAGTGTATGTAGGAAAATATGGCACCCTAAAACTCCTGTGGAAAAACCAGTAGGAGAGATTTCAAAAACACAAGGAGATTTAGGAATTGAAGCACTAATTCAGCTAATTATGGAAGTAGATGAGAAGAATGCTACAATAAGAATAAATCTCATTTCCAAGGATGTAGGATGCATGTTGAATATGAATGATCAGACTAGCTCTTACAGGGTATCAAATTTTGTGGATCTACCAAATGAGAGAAACGATGAATCTGAAATGTAGGAGGTATCTTTGGGGGATAATATTCAAACTAAATCTTTATATACCATAAAGGAAGAGTTTTCTGTGGAAAAGAGAATAAGGAATAAAATATTTTCACTGAGGAAATTTTCTCTATGACAGATCCCTTCTCACCAGTATGTGATCACCTTCACTTCAGCATCAAAGCAACAACTCCACAATCACATGAGGATTGGGAATAGAGTGAAAAGAGGAGGGTGAATTTACACCATACTCGTTGAAGATACTCTCTGACTGTGACAATGAATTGAACAATGGTTTTATTGAGGTCAAATCAAAAAAGAGAAGAATGAAAGGTTTTGAGGAGATCACTAATTATCTCTACAATGATAAAAAGAAAATAGGAAGCTAGGGGGCCTCAACTTCCAGAATAACCAGATCATCTGCTAGAAGGATAGCAAATTTTGGAAGCAGTTCAAAAAAGACAGACCTTCTAAAAAGGAACTCAGAAAGAAGGAAATGGAAAAATATATTGTAGATGGAACTCAAAGTCAATTGAGCCATCCAGAAAATTCCTCCCCCATCCTTTTTAGATGAAGATAATCTCTGGAATATTAGAGGGTTGAATGGAAGCTCTAAGAAAAGAATACTCAAAGAATTAAGGAATTCAAGTAGACCTAATATTTTGATTTTGTAGGAAACTAAAATGAAAACAAGTTTCCTAGAGGAGTGTGAAAAGGTTTTTGGGATAACTCAAAATTTGTTGTTGTTGATTCTCAGGGAGCATTAGGTGGAATGGCCATTTTTGGGATAAGAAACTACTTACCTAGTATGGTGATTTCTGCCACTAATACTCATTTTTTTGTTAATTTTCATGCTCTTGGTAATGATTTAATGTGGATCCTCTCAAACATTTATGCACCTAATACTGTGAATGGAAGAAGGAAACTTTGGGAAGATTTAAATCTTTTTAGAAATCAATGTAAAAATGATAATTGGCTGGTTATGGGAGATTTTAACTCCCCTCTCAATCCTGGAGAAAATCAAGGTGGTAATTCTAATTACTCCAATGGCATGGATGAATTTGTTGACTTTGTCTCGATTCTAATCTTATGGATGTGGAACTCCATGGAAATCAATTCACCTAGAAAAACAAAAAGAGTTGGAAATGACATGATACATGTTAGATTAGATAGAGCTCTTATATCAGCTAACTGGATTCTTCATCAGGATTTCCATTTATCTTCTCTACCCAGAATTGGCTCGAGATCATAATCCGATAGTATTAAATATTTTTAACTGGGTCAAACCTACACACAGTTCCTTCAAATTTGAAAATATGTGGCTGGATCATGAAGACATTTTAGATTGGATTAAAGAATGGTGGAACTGGGATGGAGAAGGAACTACTCAATACAAGTTAATTCTAGAAATTAAAAAATGTTTAAAAGCAGGTGAAAACTTAGAATAAAGAAGTTTTTGGCAATATTTTTGAAAGGAAAAAGGATCTAAAGTAGAAGATTTAGGAGTTTAAATCTCAAATCTCTACAAATGGTATGACCTTGGAGGATCAACTTGCTAGAAAAGAAACTACTATCTGAGCTGCATACGGTTTGTAGTAGGGAAGAAAATTTTTGGAGACTCAAATCCAGGGCCATTTGGCTGAAAGAGGGAGATAAAAACACACAAAAATCCATATGACCGCCATGAAGCACAGAGCATGCAATAGGATAACAAAGGTCTCAAAAGGAAATGGTATAGTTATCAAACATGCTAAGGACATCAAAGCTGAAGCTCTTAGATTCTATGAAAATTTTCTTAAGAAATGTTATCACCGAATCACAAAGCACCCCGGATGTTGATCAGATTTCTAATTTGATCACTCTAAGCATCCAGTGTGATTGGATAACATGGGTACTATCTCCAAGTTTTGGGACTTGCTACTTGAGATAGACCTCCGAGAGAAAGTCGGTTCTTGTTCCTAAACTACACGCCACAATCTACTCCGGTGCGGGCGAGGCTAACTGTTCTAATCTAAATTTCCAAGGGACCAGGGAGAGAGAATGCATAAAAATGAAATCCTACACTAAAGCGGTGATACACCGAAAAAGAGGGTGTGAGAGTAGTCTCCAAATGTGTGAAATACAGAGGCAAAGTGCACACTAGAAGAGGTGATGACAATTCTCCATAATCTAGCAAAATGCATTCACAACAATATTCCAAGCATACACAATGATAATGGATCCCTGCAAGAACATAATAATAGACACAATATACTTGTAGAAAGATTAAAGGGGCAAGAAGAATGTAAGAAAACACAGCAGGGGAAGATATATCCACAACTGGTATTTTATTGCTTCATGATATGCACAGTTCAATCTATTACAAGATAAGGGCCTGGATCACCATGCAAGGAGTCCACTACAAGGGCCTGCAACACACTAGCTTCATAAATTAATTTTTGACAGAGCTTTTCTACCCAAAAACTCCCCTTACAATGAGCCCAACACTCCAATTTATATAAAAAATGAGAAGGGGAAGAGAAGGGAAAATGGAAATCCCAAAATCTGTCCTTCAACCACCTATAAGAGGCATTAAATTGAGTGAAATGATTGTATATGACTTGAAAAAGGCTCCTCATACTGACCCATGTGCTGCAGCAGAGAAGGAATGATGACCATGCCTCTTAATTGCACTCCCAGCTACCAAATAAAACATTGTTTTGAACTCGGCCAAGTTTTCTTAAAAACTCAATCAATTTCTGATCAAATCCAGAATTTCTTGATTTCTGTGCATCATTGGGCTCAGAAACACGATTCCAACGGTACCAATTTTGTGTGATTTCGTTGAGAAATACAAAAGTTATGGCCTTCTGAGTGCGGGCGCTCTTTGGGCCCTGGCAGAGGCGTTTTGTCATTTGACGGGAATGAGCATTGATTATTTGGAACCGAATATATTTATCTTATTTAAATATATCTACCCTCATTAAAAATAAGAAATCCAATTTTTGTGGCATAGAGGACGTCGTGCTCGTTCCAGAAAGTCCAATTTTATCAAAATCGGAGCTCGGAGTCAAAAGTTATGGCCGTTTGAAGTTTTAGGGCACAAAACATGGGAAACTGCATTTTAAAGATCTTTCCCGCACGCTGCCACCTAGATGACACGTGGCGTGCTCGATTCACTGAATAATTCACTCTCCTCCACCTTTTCGTGGGCTTTCCTTTGAAATTTCCTTGTGGGCCCTAGCTGGGACACGTGGCACTATCCCATTGGTTCGGGGTGACCCTTCAAAACCCGCCCTTTGACTTTTTGACCTTCTCCCTTGTGACACGTGTCATGATTTGATTGGTCTATGGGCCTACCGGCTCTTTCGTGCCCTTCGCGTCCTTCTGTCCTGGATGTCCCAAACCGTTTGGGACATAAACTCCCGATCCGCCCGAAATGGGCTTCCTTGTTCCTCATTCGGCCGGTGACACGTGTCGCATATCCATTCACTTTCGGCTCCTTCGGCTATCCACGCCCGCGCGTCCCTTTGTCCCTTTTCTCTCGGTCAAGCTAAAGTTCACTATTTCAGCCGAACCGGCCGGTTCGCGTCCTCGCGGCCCAGATGTCCCATTTGCTTTCGGACCGTTTGGGACAAATTTTCCCGATTCGCCCGGTTCTGCCGGTTCGCGCCTTTTTGTCCCGGATGTCCCAAACCGTTTCAGGCTGCCTTGACTCTTTTTGCCCGGTTCGGCCGGTTCACATCCTCGCGGCCCAAATGTCCCATTTTCTTTCGGATCGTCTGTTCTCATTTCGGCCGATCCGGCCGGTTTGGGTACTTCGTGTATTCTTGTCCCGAACTATCGCTCAGCAGTTAGACTTAATTTTCCTCTTTCGGCCGGATCAGCTTCTCACGCCCGCTGCGTACTTCTGTCCCAGATGTCCCTTTGCTATTTGGGCCGCCTGTAGGCTTTTCGGCCGATCCGCGCCTTGACGTCCCAAATGTCCCGACTGCCCCTAGGACTAGGACTTAGTCATTTTTATGATTTTTCTGGATCAATCTACTTGCCTTCTCGTAACTTTTTTCCGCATTTTCTCGAGCTTGCTCTTTTTGACTGGACAGGAAATCGAGAATATTCGAAGGGACCCTAGAAACATGATTTTTGCCTGGATCAATCAATTTTCCCGGGACTTGAATATTCGATGCATGTTATCAAAATTACAGGGGGTGAATTTTGGATAACAGGAAAATAGTGCTTATAATGGAGAGGCAGCCTCTTTTCTTTTAGAGGCCATTCGAGAGACAGTATAGATGAACAAAGATTCAAAAACATTACCAAATTAGTCACTATAGAGGAGCTTCAAAAAGATGTATTTTCTCTTGAAGGTGATAAGGCACCAGGTCCTGATGGTTTCTCTACTAATTTCTTTCAAAAATTCTGGGAAATATGTTTGGAAGACCTTCTCAAGGTAGTAAATGAGTTCTACATAATAGGAGACCTCCTCAAGGAGTTGAATAACACTCACATTGTGCTTGCTCCAAAAAAATGGATGCTAAAGACTTTAAGGACTTCCGTCTATAAGTCTGGTAAATGTGATTTATAGAATCTTTACAAATATTATTGCCACAAGAATCCAGTCCATTCTTTATGATATAATCTCAAAGCAACAAAGTGGATTTATTAAAGGGAGGATAATACAAGATGGGGTGATCATGGTGCATGAAATTATTCATTCAATGGATAAAAATAAAAAATTTGGTATGGTAATGAAACTTGACATGAACAAGGCTTTTGACAGAGTTTCTTGGCACTTCCTTGATAAGGTTCTAGCCAAATTTGGCTTTCAAAATAAATTCTAGAAGATCATTCAGGCTTGCATTTCTATGGCTAGATTTTCAGTAGTGGTCAATGGTGAGCCAGTGGGCTTCTTTGCCAGCAACAGGGGTTTAAGATAAGGAGATCCTATATCCCCTCTTCTCTTCATTCTCATGGCTGATAGCCTTAGCAGATCCATTACCAAAGCTATTAATGAAGGCCTTTTAAAAGGAGTTAGACCTACTTCTACTAACCAAATTGTCTCACATCAGCAATTTTCTGATGATACAATTCTACTTTTGATGGCCTCCATCCTTGAAGCTAAGGCTATTAAGTCTATTCTAAAATTCTATGAGGTTGCCTCAGGTCAAGAGGTTAATTTTGATAAGAGTTCCATCTTCTTTTTCAATACTCCTCTGGAACGGCAAAAATAATCACTCATATTTTGGGTTGTAAAATTAGTTCACTGCCTACAACCTATCTAGGACTACCTCTTGGAACTAATAAAGTTCCCATAACAGTTTGGAATGGTTTACTTGACAGGTTTCAGAGGAAAATGGCTAGATGGAAAGGGACTATTCTCTCCAGTGCTGGAAAATGTCTCCTTATTAAAAGCACATTGCAGAATTTACCTATCTACATTATGTCTTTGTACAACATTCCTACAGTAATTATGGACAAAATAGAAAGGATCCAAAAATAATTCTATGGCAAGGAACGAAAGAAAAATTCAGTATCACTTGGTGGCATGGGATCAAGTTTGTACACCTAAAAGAATAGGTGGGCTGGGTATTAAGGACATCAAAAAAATGAACATGGATTTAATTGTAAAAATGGGATGGAGAATGCTAACAGAGGAGCAACCTTGGATTGAATTAATCAAATTCAAATACCTAGCTCAAAAAAACGTGAATTATTTCCTTTATGATGATCAACTGCCTCATGGATCTATTTTCTGGAATAACTTGACTCAAATGAGGAACTTTATCAAGAAAGGATGTAAATGGAAAGTGGGAAATGGCAGTGATATACGTTTTGGAGTGATAACTAGACTAACTTCAGTCTAAATGATAGCTTTGGCTCTATCAAGGATATCTTAGTTCAAAAGTATGGAACTAAAGTCAAAGACTACATTGAAATGGAGGGAAATAGAAGAAGATGGAAGTAACTTAGTGTGGAGGTGAATGAGCCAAATCCCATGGTTTCCTCTCTCCAAGAGTAGTTAGATATCATACCTCTTAATCAAATTGATGTCAAGGATGAGCTTGTTTGGAGTAACTCATTTGATGGTGAATATACAATCAAATCAGGATACAATTCCTTTTTTTAAAATATTCATTGTGATTTCAAGTGGAGTAGAATTTGGTTGCCTGAACTAACTCCCAAAGTCAATTTATTTTTTTGGCTTGTCCTTAGAGGTTGAATTCTCATGAATGATAATTTAATCAAAAGAGGATTTATCATGCCAAACATGTGTTGCATATGTAAAAAGGAGGTTGAGGACATTAAACACCTTTTGCTACACTGTGATTTTGCTTCGAAGATATGGAGTTTTTCTTTTTCAAGATTCAATATCTTATTGGACCTTGCCAAAGGAATTTTCACAAACTTGGGAACAATGGGACCCCTATAAAAACATTGCATGGTTAGGAGACTATGGAAACTAACCTTGCCTCATATAATCTGGAGAATCTAGAAAGTCAAGAATGATATAATATTCAGAAACAGTAGGCAGATTTGTAAAACAAGCTTCAATAAGATTGGTAATGTTGTCAAAGATAATATTGAAAGATTTAAACCACCCAAGAACAAGCAATATCCTAAAAATGAAGAGGTTATCCTTTCAAATTGGAAGATTGATATTGAAAATGTTCAGAAACAAAGAACTTCAACCATTGACAGGTATTCAATACACTAGATCCCTCCTAATTCTTGGTATAAGCTCAATTTTGATGGAGCCTCTAAGGGAAATCCAGGTGTTGCTGCTGGTGGAGGAATCATACGAGATCACAAAGGTTGTTTAATTTTTTCTTATGCAGGCAGAATGGGACACCAGACCAACCATTATGCTGAAGCCTTATCAGCTTTATGGGGCCTAAGACTTGCTAAAGAATGTAATATTCTGAACATTATTGTAGAAGGAGACTCCTTGAATGTCATAAATTAGATTCATCCTCCTAGTTGGACAATTAAGGCATTTATACAGGAGTCTATAAATATTTGTCACATCTTCAATAACTTTAAAATTGGCCACACTTATAGAGAGGGTAATAGTGTGGCGGACACCTTGGAAAATTATGGAATTAGTAGCAACTTCACCACTTGGTATTATGAAGAAAATACCCCTATTGAAGTACAAAACTCTATCATCAAAGATAAATGTGATAGATCACATCCCACGTAGAATCTCTTATGAGATTTCATTCGCTTCATTGGAAATGCAAGTTAGCACATGTGAGAGGAGTACATGCATTTATAATCATAAATTTTGCATGCCCGATGGGTCTGTAGATGGATGGTTAAAAAGTGGATTAGGGAAGATACAAACAACTTTTTCACTAGTTTTCAAGTAGGCTACACGTAGAGGTGGAAAAATGGGGGAGCTCCTTTCCAAATCAAACCTAATTGTGATCTTGCATGGAAAGAAAACATAGAGATGTGGAACTACCTTCAGCTGGGGGGTCGCTAAGTTCATTGAGAAGCTATAAGGGCACGATTAGAACATTTCCTTACAATTTTCCACATATTGGAAAGAATGAAAGGTAAAATATGGTGGTCAAAACGTGCTCATAACAGAGGAGCTTATTGTAGAGGTCACGGGCCTCACTTTGGATGGAATAATATTTTTCAGTAAGAGAGTGGATAAAAATGTGGAAGCTAAAAAGTTTGTTGAAATAGGGAGGAGCTTAAATTTGTAATGGTGGGTATAAAGGTAAGTTCCATCCCTGAGCCATTTGATGAAATTGCTAAGATGATGGTTCGCTTTATTTCACTTGAAGGTAGATACATCACTGTACCCACAAAGCATTTGGTTTTTCTTAACCATTTTAGGTGAAACCTTCTTGTTTGCTTCCCGCACTATCTCCTAAACTCAATAGAACATTTCCAAAACCACACCCAAGTCATTCCCCTCCATCAGGGACTGATCTTCCTCCTTCACAGACATTGCCTTACCCATCACCATGACATACCTGCTACTCCGTCATCCCACCCATTCCCATTAACCCTATTCCCACTATCACCCCAACCACCATCTTTGGCCAAAGGAAAATCAGAACTAAAAATCCTTCCTTCTCCAAACTGTACCCCTCTCCCTCCAGCAAAGTTCTCAGGAGTAGTAAGGACATTGAAATACAATTACTCACAAATAAATAAAACCAAAAAGGAAAACCACAATTAACCCAAGGTCACATTTGAGGCCACCCCCAATGAGGACCTCCTAGTAATCTAACAAAGTAATAACATCATACATTCACACTAGTTTTCAAGGTGACTGTTGTCGATACCCCAAATTCATTCACTTTGTTGGCCTCATATCACCTTTTTTGTTGTATTGCAAATGCCTACAAAAATCAAAACAATACCTTTCTCGGCCTCGTGGCCATATTAACGACGTCGATATAATAGAATTCACACATATGCATCTCAATTCACATCATAAATATCATAACTAAAGCATCACTAAAGTTAAGTAATTCACCAATTGTTCATAATTATAAATATTTCAATTTGTCAATTAGCAATAAAATCACAATACCAACTAAATCATCTAGAAACATCTATATATCAAATCCAATGTTTTATTACGGTAGTATCTCAAGATCATCAAATGCTAATATTTCAATCCATTCATATAATCCATCCTATAAATCACATTGTGTCATGAATCTATAACATCCATATTATCTATCAAATAAGCTAATCAAATATAACAATGTCCATCTATCAATGTCTAAAGATCAATATGATAATAATGTATACAACTCCAATCCAAAATAAGAAAAATCATATTAATATCAATGTCGAAGAGGAGCGGGCACTACATCCCCTCCCCTTAGACTCAACTTCATCCCGAAGTCTTTGGAAAAATGTGGGAACTGTGCTCTCAAGGGTGTGGCATCCTCTCATGTAGCTATTGTCGCAATGTATCGATCCCACTCGATGTGAACTGATCAATCTCTTCGCCTTGAAGGCTTAGGGTCCTACACTCAAAAATATAACGGGCTCCACCATCACCCGCCCTAATCCGCACCTGCAATGTTATCCAATCTAATACATGAGAAGGATTTGGAATGTACCTCCTAAGCACAAAAACAACAAATACATCATGGATACGATACAAGATGGGTGGAAATGCTAGACAATAGGCCAAAGGACCAATACGTTCCAAGATCTCAAAGGGACCCACTAACCTAGGAGTAAGATTAGAGCCTTTTCCATAACGGATAGGGCTCTTATGTGGCTTGACATGAAGAACCACCTTTGTGCCCACCTCAAAACTGCGATCTGTCCTCTAATGATCTACATATTTCTTCTATATGTCTTGAGCCTCCTATAATATCTATCTAATCATGACAACCTTATGCGTCATATCCTATAATAAAGTCATCCCAAGAGAAATAATGTCCTCCAACTGTCCCAACTCGGTGGTTTCCTCCACTTCCTATCATACAATGCCTAAAATGGAGCCATACCAATCAAACTCTGGAAATTGTTGTTGTAGGAAAACTCCACTAAGTACAAGTACTCCTCCCACCTTGAGTGATGGTTCATGATGTACATCCAAAGCATGTCCTCTAAAATCGACTAACCCAATTTGTTTGTCCATCTGTCTTAGGGTGATATGTTGTCTTTGAATTGATCTTCGTCCTGAGATCATACTGCATGGTGGTCCAAAAATGAGAGGTGTATAAGGGATCGCGGTCACAAATAATCATTTACGGAATCATGTGCGGTATGAAAATCTCATCCAAGTATACTCATACCATTGCACTGGTTGCATAGGTGGTCTTCATTAGAGAAAAATGAGCCACTTTTTTCAATCTGTCCACCGTGACCATGATGCCATCATGGTGGTATCTCGACGTCGGTAGCCCTACTATGAAATCCATGGAAATGGTGTCCCATTTCCACTCTAGTATATCATATTGGTAGATAAGGCCATCTGGATGCGGATGCTAGGCCATCATTCTCTAACACTCTAAACAATGTGACACAAACTAAGCTACATCTCTTTGAAGACCTCTCTAATGGTACAACTATCTCAAGGTGGCGTGCATCTTCTTCACCCCTGGATGGGATGAATAGGGTGCACGATGATCCTCTTCCAAGATATCATATCTCAAACATCCATCCCTAGGTACATAGATCGGCCTCTATGTCTAAGAATTCCATCTGACTCTAATGAAAATCCATCAAACTTCCCCTCAAGGGGTATCTAAGACTCAATCTCTACTCTAGCTACAAGGTAGAAGATTTCATGTGGAAGGTGTTATCACCGAATCATAGCACCCCCTGTGCATGTATTTGAACTCACAGTGTGATTGGATAACATGGGTACTATTTCCAAGTTGTGGGACTTGGTACTTGAGACAGACCTCAGAGAAATTTGGTTCTTGCTCCTAAACTACCTGCCACAATCTACTCTAATGCAGGATAAGCTAACTGTTCTAATCTAAATTTCAAGGGACCAGGGAGAGAGAATACATAAAATGAAAGCCTACACTAAAGCGGTGATACACCAGAAAAGGAGGGTGTGAGAGTAATCTCCAAATGTGTGAAATACAGAGGGAAAGTGCACACTAGAAGAGGTGATGACAGTTCACCATAATCTAGCAAAATGCATTCACAACAATATTCCAAGCATACACAATGTTAGTGAATTCCTGCAAGAACATAATAATAGACACAATATTCTTGTAGAAAGATAAAAGGGGCAAGAAGAATGCAAGAAAACACAGCAGGGGAAGATACATCCACAAACTTTGTATTTTATTGCTTCCTGGTATGCACAGTTCAGTCTATTACAAGATAAGGGCCTGGATCACCATGCAAGGAGTCCACTACAAGGGCCTGCAACACACTGGCTTCACAAAGCAATTTTGGCAGAGCTTTGCTACCCAAAAACTCTCTCTTTACAATGAGCCCAACACTCCAATTTATAGAAAAATGAGAAGGAAAAGAGAAGGAAAAGAGAAGGAAAAATGGAAATCCCGGAATCTATCCTTCAACCACCTGTAAGAGGCATTAAATTGAATGGAAAGGTTATACATTACTTGTAAAAGGCTCCCCATACTTGTCCCATGTGTGCTGCGAGAGAAAGAATGATGGCCATGCCTCTTAATTGCACTCCCAGCTACCAAATAAAACACTGTTCTGAACCCGGCCACGTTTTCTTAAAAATCTCAATCAATTTCTAATCAAATCTGGAATTTCTTGATTTTTGTGCATCAGGCTCGGAACCACGATTCCAACAGTACCAATTTTGTGCGATTTCGTTGAGAAATGCAAAAGTTATGGCCTTCTGAGTGCGGGCAGCTATTTTGGGTCTGGCAGGCATTTTCTGTCATTTGACGGGAATGAACATTAACTGACTGGAGCCGAATATGTTTCTCTTAATTAAATATATCTACCCTCATTAAAAAAATTTGGCATAGAGGACGTCGTGCTCGTTCCAGAAAGTCCAATTTTGTGAAAATCGGAGCTCGGAGTCAAAAGTTATGGCCGTTTGAAGTTTCGCAGGTCAAACGTTGACTTTTCCTCTTCTGTCTTCGCCCATTTCGCGCTTTCGCGTCCCACGCATCCCTCGCGTACTTTTGTCCCGGCTGTCCCGGATGAACCTTCACCCATTTCACGCTTTCACGTCCCTCGCGTACTTTTGTCCCGGCTGTCCCGGACGAACCTTCGCCCATTTCGCGCTTTCGCATCCCACGCGTCCCTCGCGTACTTTTGTCCCGGCTGTCCCGGACGAACCTTCGCCCATTTCACGCTTTCGCGTCCCTCGCGTACTTTTGTCCCGGCTGTCCCGGATGAACCTTCACCCATTTCGCGCTTTCGCGTCCCTCGCGTACTTTTGTCGCTGTCCCGGACAAACCTTCGCCCATTTCGTGCTTTCGCGTCCCACGCGTCCCTCACGTACTTTTGTCTCGGCTATCCCGGACGAACCTTCGCCCATTTCGCGCTTTCGCGTCCCTCGCGTACTTTTGTCCCGGCTGTCCGGATGAACCTTCGCCCATTTCGCGCTTTCGCGTCCTCGCGTACTTTTGTCCCGCTTTGTCCGGACGAACCTTCGCCCATTTCGCGCTTTCGCGTCCCACGCGTCCCTCGCGTACTTTTGTCTTGGCTGTCCTGGAGACTAAGACTTAGCCATTTTTCGTGATTTTCTGCCCGAGCCTGTCTTCTGCAACCTTTTCACATTTTTTCTGAGCTTGCTCTTTCTTTCTTGGCCAGGGGAGTTAGAAAAAATCTGAGGGGACCCCAACAACATGATGCTTTGCCTTGAATCAATATAATTGCTTGGGACTAAAGAATTTGATGCATGTTATCAAAATTTACCTTGGGGGTGAATTTTGGATAATGAAAGGTGTTGTAAAATCTTGCTCCACAAGTTTATACCCCTTTGAAGTAGCCATAACCAAATGTCTCCATCTACTCAAAGTGTTACTAACTACATTCTTCTTCCCCTTCACATGCTCTATCTCCATGTCATACTCACAAAGCAACTTCATCCAACGTCGTTGACGAGCGTTGAGATTGAGCTACATGAAGAGGTTATGAAGACTCAAGTGATTAGTCTTGAGAATGAATCTCCTACCTAAAAGGAAATCTCTCCACCAAACCAAATTATGCATAACTATTGCAAGCTCAAAGTCATGAGTTGGATAATTGATCTCATAATCCTTGAGTTTGTGAGACTCAAATGCTACTACATGACCCTCTGGCATCAAAACACCTCATAATCCTACCAAAGAAGCATCTATACACACAAAGAAAACCCTATGAGGATCTGACACTGCAAGAATAAGTGATGTCATAAGACATTCCTTTAGTGTCCTCAAGGCCTTCTCACAGCCATTGGACCAAAAAACCTTCTTCCCTTTCCATTGAAGAGAAGTGATGGGGTGCACAATACGAGAAAATTCTTGAACAAATACCCTGTAGTATCCTGAAAACCCCATGAAACTACGCACCTCGGTCACATTGGTTGGCACGGTCCAATCCATAATAGCTATAATCTTGGAAGGATCGATTGTGATACCTTCCCCATAAATGATGTTACCTAAGTATTGAACCTCTGCCTTGAAAAAATCACACTTCTCCGGGTTCTGTATAGTTTCGCTCACGAAGACACCCTAGAACCTGTCAAAGGTGTTCTTTGTGCTCCTCACACATACGTGATTATATCAAAATTTTGTCAAGAAACACAATCATGAAACCATCAAAAACGTCCTGAACACCCCATTCATCAAACTCATGAATATTGCAAGGGCATTCATCAGACCAAAAGGTACCACCATGAACTCATAGTGGCCATATCTCATGCGGAAATATGTCTTGTGGATATCTTCCTCCGCAATCCTCAACTGATGGTATCTTGACTTAATATCTATCATATAAAATATTATGGCCCCATTCATCGATCTAATAAATCATCGATGCAAAGAAGGGGTAATGATTCTTTATCATTACTTTGTTCAATTGTCGTAGTCCACACACAACCACAAAGATTTGTCCTTCTTCTTCACAAAAATCACTAGTGCACCCTAAGGAGATACACTAGGATAGATTAGGCCTTTCTCAAGAAGGCCCTCAAGCTGTAACTTGAGCTCACATAGGTCACGGGTGGTCATCCTATATGGAGCACGTGAGATAGGCTCCACTTCACGGAACCAAATCAATGTGAAATTATATCTCACGTGGGGAGGCAACCCTGGTAGCTCACTAGGAAATACATCTAAAAATCTCGCAAAATGGGGTGATCATCAAGTGAAGGTCCACTAGACCCATCCTCCAACCTATCACTAAGCGTAATAGCATACAACCGATACCTACGCCGTGCACACTGCTTAAGTTACATATCGGAAATAATGTGAATCAAGATGGGTCTCCTAACTCCATCTATCATCGACTCAACTCCAAAATCATTTGAACAAGATATGACCTTACTGTAACAGTATACTCTAGCTTTATGCGTAGATAACCAATCCATGTCCAAGATAACTCCATAATAACCTAAAGGAAGGATACGAAGATCCAAGGTAGTGGTGAAGGGTCCTAAGTCCACTATGCACTCCTTGACTAAGAAGTCTACTTAGATCTTAGCTCTAAAATCCATCTCGACATCCCAACAAAGGCCCTACCTAACTGCCACCAGCCTGCATTGCTATACCAAATATGGTGCAATAAAAGAACAAGAAAATTTAGAATAAAAAAGAATAGAGGTAGGGATACCACCAACGCTTCCTACAGTCTCAATAACCATGTCATAATGCTATGTACGGTGGTTCTCGACCCTTTGCATAGATCCAATGGCTACGTCCCATGTTGACAAGCTGTCGGATCTGAAATCGGTGTCTTACCCTTGTTATTAGTTTTCTTAGGGCACTCTCTCAAATGGTGTCCAAGAACACCGTATACATAACAACTACTGGTCCCTTCCACTGAAATGTGGCTTCGGCAGGGTACTCTAGTGGTCTATATCATGGATCCTGATGATCCTACTATAGAATTTTGTGGTCGCCATCGATGAGCTCTTGTTGGTGAGCTCTAAGTGCTCATTATGTTAAATATCTATGGAGGTCTAAACAGTGGATGATTTTGCTCCTACTTTTGTTGAGGTGGTTGTTGTATTGGCATAAATGAAGACTGTGCAGAACCATATCTACCATGAGGAGGAGGGACTGACCCCCTTGACTTGTTATCCTGCATCTATTGAATACGGCTCCACACTCTATCCTTGGCATGTTACGTCTTCCCCCTGGTCTCCTCTGCAATGTAGTTCTTCTCAACAGCCTCAGCTAAGGTTTATAGAAAATGAATGCATACTGCACCTTACAAATCTAAGTTCGGGCCCCTGATGAACCTATGAATACTAACCTTCTCATCCTACATGTAGTCGACATACTAAAGCAAATCCATCAAATGACTCTTATACGCCGCTATTGTCATGGATGTCTGACACAGGTCATGGAACTAATCTATCCTCTACTGAATAAACCTCCTTGATATGTATCTGCTCCTGAACCACTCATCAAAGATCTCCCAAGCGATTGTCTGTGAGTCTACGTGGAGCTTCTTCTCCTCAGTCCTCCACCAACCACGTGCTCTATCCCTTAGAAGATGAATCACAACATGAGCCTTCATGTTGCTAGTACATGGGAAAATATTGAAGCACCCATTCAAGATCACTAACCAATCCTCTTCTGAAAACCTCATGTATCACCAGAATAGTGAGACGGGTGTAGCTTCAGGATCTCCTTGATATGATCGATAGCTGATGACTTTTGACCCCTAGGTATCTCTACATTCTCATCCTTTAGTCTAAAAATCTTCTTCACATGATGGAAACCATGGAAAAAGAGATGGAGAATCTCAAAAAGGACATGCAGCAATTGATTAAGCAAAGGGGTAAAAGAAAATTGAATGAGGATATTGAAATTGGTGAAGAACAAGTAAATGAAATTTATAAGAAATTGAATTCCCTGGACAACAAACTAGGGAATTCTAAGGAACGACATGATCATAACATCTCAATTTTCAGGGCTATCCATGATTTTCTAGAACAACATGTCAGAAGCATTACCATGCTCAATGGTATCTCAAAGCATCCATTTGGGGCACTGCTGCTGAAAGGGACTAGGTCATCTCCCAAATGAATGTCAGTGACCCTACGCATATCACTACTCTGGCGCTATTCACCTCACTTCAAACTGTGAAATCAAGAATTGATAGGGCTTCTAGGAGATAAACTTCTTCAAACCAAGTATTGATGCGGTTTGGTTGTTTTTTTGTTGTTTGGTTGTTGTTTAACTATTGCTTTTTAGCAGTTCTATACTTATTTTCTCTTTCTTGGTAGTTCCTTTTTTGACTATTGCTTGGCTTATTGTAATATCTAGATCTTGATCCTTTTTACTACTTACTCATGTTTATCTGGCTTTTGAGCCTTTTTCTATTAGGGTATAGTCCCTTCAAAACTATTTTCCATTAATAAAAAAAATAGTAACAAAGAATTTATGAATTTAGTATAAACCATAATCAAATTAATGCACTAATTTTAGCGGGAACTTGAAAAGGTCATAACTTATGCTTCAAGTGTCTGTTTGAGTCTGTTTTTATAAATGTTAGGTTGTGGAGCTTGTTTTCATGTGTGAAAGTGTTAAAGACTATACACTAAGAGTACTGTACACTAAGAGTCTTGTACACTTTTCACATTTGTCTCGCCACGGTTCGGGGTCGGGCTAGGCCCCAAGAGGGGGTCGGGGGTAGAACCTCCGGTGAGTGGGGGTTTGGGGTGCAACCCCGAGAAAAAAAAATGGACCTCGAAAAATGTGCTCTTCTCATATGGGTGGGATTTTTGACCCATATGTTTATGGGATGGTTTTGGCCCATGGTTTTGATACCCACAATTTTGTAAAACTACTTAAGTAGTTGTCTACTTATGTGGTTTTGTGCATATGGTAGGGTTAATGTAACATTATAGATGTGTCTTGAATTTGGGTGTGAATTTTGTAGATTTTGTTTAGCATAGCTCCAAATAGATTTGGGTATTGTATTGAGAGAGTAGTGGCTTGTAATAAAATATAAACAAGTGATTCTTGGTGGATGTATCCCAAATTGGGTGAACCACATTAAATATTGTCTCTTTATGTTGTGTTATTTTATTCTACACTTTTATTTGAGATCTATAATATTTTCTATATATTAGTTTCTATTGTTGTGATTTTGTGAGGGATTGTTCCACATATTTTATCCCTTATTTCCTAGCAATAAACCACATCTTTTGACAAGACAAATGCACCATCAACCCATGCTTCCTTTTAGAGCACGTTTCAATACATTTTGGGCCTAAAATCTACCATCTAAAGGCCGAAAATTAGGATTTAAGTTGTAATTTAGTTTTTCCTATTTTAGGGCATTAGTAAATTTTAGTCTCTTGAATGCATAGTAGGTTAGAAATTTTTTAATTCCTCTAATTTAGGCATGTAGAAGATGTGTGGCAATTTTTATGCCCATACAAATAGGTATGCAAAATTACTAAGAATAGCAGAGTTCTTATAAACTATTAAAAAATAGTAAATTCCGCCACCTAGAGTAGATTTAGTCAAAGTTAGTTAGATTTTTCTTGGCAACTCGAGTTGGGAGTTGTTTTCCTATTTATGAAGCATTGTAATTCATGATTGAATAATGAAGAAGAAGATTTATTTTCTTTGATTTCAAAATATTTGTAGTGTATTGAGTTTGTGTTAAAGTTAGCTACATTACAAATAGTTTAAATATATTGATTTAAAAGATCCTAATGTCTTTTATAATAAAATTATTTATGTTTTTCATTTGTCATCAAAGTAGAGATTAAGTATATTGAAAACATTGCAATAATGTATTTCTTAGAAAAGTTTAAATTAAAATTTAAAATACTTATATATAAATATTAATATTGTTTAGAAAATGTTAAAATTGGAATACTTTAACATAATATTGAAATAACCCGCATGATGGTTCGTTACATCTCTTTGGAGGGGAGATATGTCACAGTGCCCACAAAACATCTGGTGTTCCTCAACCATTTCCATAGGAATATCACGGTTTGTTTCCCACATTACCTTCTTTGCTCTCTCGAACGCTCCATTCTGGAGTTCCAGAAACATACCCATGCGGTCCCCCTACATCAAGGTTTAATTTTCTTGTTGCACAAGCTTTGTGTCTTGAAGTTTCCCAGCCTCCCTTCTTCCCCTAGCTCTCCTCCTTTGCATCCCACCACCAATACCCCCGCTCACACCCCCATCCCTTCCATCACGGCTCCCACCCCCATCACCTCTACCACGGCCAAACCTAAAACTAGGTCTCAAAAAACACCCAAGCTGGATATCCCTGTTTCGGGGAGAACTCTTCGCAGCACTCAAGAATTGGAGGATGTGCAAAACCTCCTTCATATTAGTAGAGCAGGTCATCAAGAGGCTTCACACACAGAGAGTACTACCCAAAGGCTGGAAGCCTTAGAAAAAGATATGTTCAGCCTGAAAGAAGAAGTTCAGAATTTGACTAAGCAAAAAGGTAAAAGGAAGAGGGATGAGGATTTTGATCTTGACAATACACAAATTGAGGATATCTATAAAAATTTAAACTCCCTGGACAACCATCTGGGGAAAGCTAAGGATCGCCATGATCACAACATGGCAATATTTAATGCAATTGGTGACTTCCTTGAACAACATGTTCGCAGTGTCTCTGTCCTTAGTGAGATCCCGGAAACTCTGTGGGGTACGGATAAAGAAAGAAGTCAGACCATCAAAAAGTTGGATGCTAAGGATCCCACTCACATGACGGTGTTGTCTCTGTTTACCTCTTTCTTTGCAAATCCAAATCCAAAATCAACAGAGCCGCCAAGAAGTAGGGATGTTCTTCGCTGCAGATGCTGACTTTCATCGGTTTTTTGCTGTTTTTGTTGTTTTGTTGTTGTTTTTTGGCTACTTTGTTGCAGTGTTAGCTCTGTTTAGCTGTTATGTAGTAACTCTTTTTTGGTTACCTGTGGATTCAATGTCTTTTCTAGATTCTGATCCTTCTATTTTGTGGAACTTCTTAGTATATTATCTAGCTTTTAGGCCTTCGTTGTAATCAGGGTATAGTCCCTTCAAAACTATTTACCAATAATAAAAAAACATAATATTGTTTAGAAAATGATAAAATTGGAATAATGTGTCACTATTTTCTACTAAGTGGTATTTACATGAATATATTTAAATTATTTTGGGTAATAAATATATAAGTTGGAACTTTAAGATATATGAAATTTATCATACAAATATCAATCTCGTTATTTTTTTAGTTGGGGACACATGCTTACCTATTTCACTTTCTTATTTCTAGACCATACATTTACATATAATTGTTAATTGAGCAATACAAAATAACTCGATTGAGTTGTTAAAATTTCTAATAATAAAAATAATGTTTTGATATATAAATCTTAGAAAGCAAAGGGGATTAAGACTTAGGTAAGCAAGGTAGTTTCCTAGAATGCCAAGAGTTAGGGGCACCTAAATCTAAAGATTTATTTTATTATCAATTAATTTTATAACTTTGCTAAAACAATTTATGTAATGATTCAATGTTAATTAAACTATTTATTAATATTATTATATGATAATATAAATTTCGCACATATACATAAAAAGTACTTTTTTTACAACTAAAAACAAACATAACATATAATTGAGCTCCTATGATTTTGTTGGTATTGTTACCTATTCTCCAATATTGTAGGTGAAGTTTATGTAGGTGTATAATGTTTTTACAAAAATGTTCATGCATTTTTATAATACCATGGGTATAACCAAAGTAGAAATGAGTATAATTGAACCTAGAATAAGTATTTAATTCTCTATTCCTATTTTTGTTGGAAGAAATGTCTATCATTATTTATGGAGGAATCGGTAGGCATAGTGCAAATACAAATCTTCACAAAACAAATGGAGCTACATAAGCATTTTTGTTGCTTTGCATAAAATAGTGCTTTGTTCAGGTTTGAGTCCAATCAATTACTTCATATTGGTGAATGAAACTTGCAAGCAACGTTGTATAAAATAATTGTATATGTTCTATGTTGAGCACATCATGTATAAATTCTCTCCATCCATTGAATATTTTTCATCTTTTATTGATATTTTATAGGATATTTTTATTCTTTTTGTATAATAGTTTTTGTAAACATTTTATTTATTATGATCTTAATCCAAATTTAAACATACGAGAATGCAAGAAACTTTTATTTATTTATTTGATAGTAAAAAATATTAAGCTGAAATTGTGAGCAAGATGTCCACTTAAATTATTGATTAGGGCACTCCTAATCATAATGCGGCTCTATAGAGAATATCTATTAGCTAGTTAAATGTTAGATAGTTTTGAGAAATGTTATAGAGAAATATGATATGATGTGCAAAACTAAAATTGATAATATTTTCCCTAGTTTAGTAGGTTGCATGTTTACAACCATCTTTTAGTCATATGTTATTAACATATAATAATTTGCATTCTTTGGTATGAGATGACATATGGCACAACGATTGAAAAAATAGTTGTCTTATGATTTAGAAAAATATCTAATAAACTTTTTATTTTCATATATGTTACATAAAACAATTATCATATGACTAAATAAAATTATAACTATTCAATACAATTTGAAAATTAATCATCATTCCTCCACATTACTAACAAATGGCTATAGTAATTGTATATTAATTAAGACCCATTACTTTTTAATGTGTGTGTGTGTGTGTGTGTGTGTGTGTGTGTGTGTGTGTGTGTGTGTGTGTGTGTGTGTGTGTGTGTGTGTGTGTGTGTGTGTGTGTGTGTGTGTGTGTGTGTGTGTGTGTGTGTGTGTGTGTGTGTGTGTGTGTGTGTGAAATTTATATAATATAATATATAAACTAACAATACTATATCCATTTTCATTATTACCACGATAATAATATAGAATAGGTAAATTTATTGTAAAGCATGATTAAAATATTTAAAACATTAATCAAAGAGATCTTAATTTTTATAATAAAATTAATCATGCATTTTATTCGTTATCAAAATATAAGTTTAAATTAAAACATCCAAATAATATTTGTATATAAATATACAAGTCATAAAAATAATACTCTACCAATAAGGCTTGATTCATAGAAATGTTTAAATACCTAAAAATTATTCAAAGTGCTCATTTATTTGATATAATATTTGGGTTACATTTATTATGGTCATATTAAAAAAACTTAAAGTCCGAATTAAGTAGAAGTATATCAATCTTATACAATAGTATGTTAATTTAAAATTATAGTTGTTAATCACTGTTTTTAAATGTGGATAGAATTCATGCTTAGTAAATATAGTTATAACATTAATTTCGTTTTTGTATATTATGATGTGATATTGTTGTTTGGAAATGGGAAGATGGGGAATAATGTATCAAATTTTACTAGTGCATTTACATTTTTATAATTAAATATTTTTACTAATAAATGTTTAAGTTTAAAGTTTAAGATATAAAAAATTTATCATACAAAACATACCACTAATTATTTATTGGTTGAAAAAATAAATATTTAGATAAACTCATTGTTATATGTACATATGCTCTTAGCATATACTAGTAAGAGAAAATTTAGGCGATAACGTAATATAAAGTTGTTAAAGCTCTTAAAAATTAGGTTTCTAAGATATAATTCTTTGGATCATATAGATCGAAGTCAATTGTTTGTGATATGTGGTAGAAGGTATGTCCAAATAAGCAAGGGGATTAAGCCCTAGGCATAGAAGCCAACTTCCTAGGGCGCCAACAAAGAAAAGGATGCCTAAATCTAAAGTTTTTTTAATTAATTTTTATTTTTTTCTTTTAATTATAGTTAAAGAAGGGTTAAGGGAATCCTACCCCATACATACCATATAGATCTAGAACACAAAAATGGCCAAGGGTATATCCATTGAATCCATCAAAACACAACCACCATACAAGATAACAACATACTACCAAAATACCAAAAATAACAACAACATAGACAAAGGGTGCCAAACTAACAAAGACAAGCAAAACACAAAACAAAACACCCCAAAGCCAAGACAAGCAAACAACATGTTCAATCCTTGATAATATCCTTGATAATATTATTTTTGGTTATTATTAGAACATAACATTAATATATTTTACTTGAAGTCCATATTAATTTATCCTTTTATTGATATTATTATGAAGTAACATAAATTTCACGCATACACTTAAAATGTACTATAATATTTTTACAAGTAAAAATAAATATACATATTTTTAACTCATACAATTCTATTGTTATTTTTACCCATTCTCTAATGTAGCTCTAGATAATTCAGGTGTGTATTTTTTTTTTTAGAAAAGGTTATATTTTTATAATGTCACCGATGTAGCTACTTTAAGCCAAAGTATATTTGAAGGAAAGAATTATTTAATTCTATATTTCTAATTTTGGGGGAGAAAAGGCTCTTATTTATGGAGGAATTAATAGGCTTGGATCGTGAAACCACTCTTCCAAAAGCATGGGTGTTACCCAAGAATTTTTATTGATTTTAAAAAAGTGGTGCTTCGTTAAGTTTTGAGTCCCATCACCTACTTGATATTACTAAATAAGACAAGTAACCAACCTTGTATAAAAAAAATTATATTTGTTACATTCTGAGCACCTCCTGTGATTAATTCTCTCCATACATGGATTACTACTTGCCCTTATTTACAAATTTAATATGACATTTTTATTCCTTTTATATACCAATTTATCTTAATTAGTGATTTATTATGATCCTTATACAAATTTAAAAGTATGATAATGTAAATAACTTTTATTTATTTATTTTATGGGAAAAACTTATTAACTAATATTGTAATAAGGGCGTTCACTTCACTTATTGCCTAGGGTGCTCCTAACCTTTAATTTGAATCTATAAATAAGCATATGAATTCATCAAGAAAAGAAATCATAAAATAAAGAAGATTAGAATCACAAACTATAAATTGATATTTTTGGACATGGGAAAGCTGATTTTTGAATTCATTCTTTGGGCCTCTTTCTTAAAAGTAAATTTACCTAACATGTTAAAGAGTTTGTGTCAAGAGGTATTCATGTATAAGAATTCAAGTGAGGAGTTTCGAGGATAATAAGAAATAATTTTATGTGAAATTCATAGAATGTGCATAATATTTAACATTTATGAATTTTCTTGGTCAAAAATTTATAATTTAAAATTCAAATATAATTATTTCCTATTTATTTATGTTTTTATGAGACTTTGGTTGAGCTAGGATGAGATGATCACTTTGTGCACTAATTAAATCTTAAATTTTTATCATTGTATGGAAAGTGTTAGGGCTTTTATGAGCATCAAGCAACATTTTCTATTATATTTCAATTTTTTTGTCTTCTATAAATCCTAAACATTATATGAAATCAAGTAACAATGGTGTCTTTCACATGCCAAAGATAAAATCTCAACACATTAAAAATGTTGGATAATTTTAAGAATCAAAATTTTGATCTTTCCCTACCAAAACAAAAAGCCTTAAAATAAAATGTACTTTTTTACATTTTATTAAATAATTAATATTTACAAAACATGTAATGAAGTTATTAATATAGAGAACATGTACCTAGAAAATCAAAATTAAACTTTTCAATTCACCCCCACCAATATTTTCCCTTAAATTCTCACAATGAAAATTCCATATTAGCCTTTATAAATCTTGGTAGAAATATCCAATTCACCCTCAATCCACATTTAATTTCCATTTTTATCTCAATAAAGAAATCATGGACCATCTTTCTAAATTGAAAATAAATAATCTAATGATGACGCCCTAGTATTCTTAGTGGAAATTTTTAGATAAAGTATAATAATTCATTATTATCGCGTTATTTCATATATTTTAATACATGAATTTAATAAATACGACCTAAATTTAGACACATAAAGGGTGTAGTCATGAGACTATAGTACCTAAATTTTACTCCTTGCAATCGAAAAATATCACTTTGGCATTTATCTTTACATCATCCAATTTACATACTCATTTCCCAACTTAAACATTCCTTCTCTTCCCGTAGGTCATAACTACTTATATAACTCACCACTATAGTTTAATCAATGAAACTTCTACAAAATAAAATCTAAACACTTTATACATATTTCATCATGTCATACTTTAGATTTATCCCAAACATGTTCATGAGCCTAGAATATATATTGCAATTGAAATTTTTCCTATGAAAACAAATACGTCCCTTGTACTTGAAATGATCATATTCTTTTGAAATGAATATGTTACATTTTTCACCTTAGGGTCTATTAAGTAAGAAATCATTCAAATTTGTAATGTATATATTAATAAATGGTTTCTCAAGATCCCATATATTAAAGCTACAATATAATAAGGATATTTAGAAAATAATTATAAAATTAATCCTTAGAGAAAAATTACAAAAGTGTTACTCAAATTACACACACACACACACACACACACACACACACACACACACACACACACACACACACACACACACACACACACACACACACACACACACACACACACACACACACAGATATACATATATACATACATATTGGTGACATAGATGACACATCTATGCACCAAAATCATGCTTGATGTCAATTGTTAAGTTTTGAGAAAGAAATCAAGGACTCCATCTTGTTTAAGTCCTCTAATCTCAAACTCATTATAGGATTGGGAGAGCTACATGTGTTTTGATCACTCTTCAAACTATTGGTACATAGTGTAATTCTCATCAAAACATTGGGTGTGGGTGAGGTTAGTATAACTAAATTAAAAAAATCCTTTTGAGACCAAAGTGTGAAGAAGACATAAAAGTGCACAAACACCATTATATATATATATATATATATATATATATACTTTGTGAAAAAGAAAAAGTAAATATAGTGTCATTTTCAAATTAAAGATCAAATTAGTAAAATACATATCCGTTATTCCTTGGATTTTTTTCTCATGACACTATCCCATTATTTATAAACTTGTCATGGACTCACTTCTATAGTCAAATTGAAGGTAATTTTATTTATTTCCTCAATTAATTTCACCTCATTGTCATGCATTATGTGCTACAAATGGTGACTTATTTCAAACCCTAATAACCTTGATATTAATTTCACTCTTATATTTTTATAATATTAAGCAATTTATAATCTTTGAATAATTTATGACTATGATATTTATGATATTGAAGTTCTTAATTATCTTGGAAAATTTAATAATATCTAATTATGAACATACATCTAGTTTTGATATTACATGTTTGTGAACTCACTCATCTACCAATTGCTATGTAACATTTGTTTTACATAATTCCTTTAGGGTTTTATATTTCAATCCAATTTTAAATAGTTTGGGATTGATATTTATTCTCCCAAAGTGTTTTCAAAATCATCCCGAATTCTTAATCCTTTCTTATACCATCTAAGGAACTTGTGTCTCTCACATGAACTCACTAGACATCTAAATTGTGTGGTACCCATACGGTTTATATCTAGGTGTCCTAATTTATATGTTACATAAGGAAAATGTGCAATCTACTTAATAACCATTTCAATAGATGCTACTATTAATCAAAATAAGGGTGGCAATATTTATATGCATGGTAATCTACACGTATTACCATAGACTGTTGTAAATGAAACCGTATATAATCAAGGAAGTTATTGATATGATATTAACAACAACCTAGATATTATCTTCCAAAATTACCCTCCTACTAGTCCAATTTAGTTATTGTTATCCCATATTTACCCCCCGGGTTAATTTGGGTAAATCATCATAAATGCACTTAGCCGTTTATATTCTTAGATGTGCAGATGACCGTCAAATTTCAACCCCATTAGAAGAGAAAGGAATCCCATGATTTGACTCGGCTAATTTGGTCTTTAATCACGGCGAGTGGCAAGCCGAGAAAATGTTGAGTTGTTGGCCGGCTAAATTGGTCGAACAGGTTGGTCATTTGGGTTGGTTAGAAAGGTTGTTCGGTTGGGTTGGTTGAGTGCGGGTTGGTCGTACCTAGGTTAGTCGAGATAGGTTGGTTGCACAGGTTGGCCAGACGGGTTAGTCCGATGGGTTGGTCGAGATAGGTTGGTCGGGCTGCGTTGGTATGTCGGGTTGGATAGATGGGTCGACGAGGAAGCATCGTATAGGAAAAGATTGGTCGATCGAGTTAGTTGGCTAGGTTGTTTAACCGGGTTGGTCGGTTGAGATGGTCAATTGGGTTGGTCGGGTTACCCGGTTGGAAGTGTAACGAAATGTACGGCGACACATCAAGTTGGATGGGTACCAAATTTGGTCATCCCAAAGACTCATATGAGTGACACATCGGGTTCGACAGGCCATCGGGTTGGATGGGTATCAAGGTTGGTTGGCCGACGCAGCAGATGGGCAACCATAACATTGGAAGGTGACCACAATAATGTATGGCTTGTTATCCAATTTTTCCCTCGGGAAAAATTTATCAAACAAAACCTTACACAGGAGAAATGGAGAGGTTGGTTCAGCCGTGCGAGCTTACATTCGATCCCAAAAATCAAGTTGCAGGTGGGCTCGACAATGGAGAAGCAAGGTCAAAAATGAATGGCCAATAGAAATGTTGAAGAAAAGCTAACTCGGTAAGTCAAAATCGAGCCCAGAGTGAGTCGACTTGAAGCAAAGCAACAGAGCCACGGAAGGTGCCATGTGTTAGCTCAGTGCACTTTCAAAAGGTGCAACAAAGTGGAGACCCTAGGGATGCACTTGACCCCCACGTGGATCTCAACACATAGCAGGCTCGCGGATGATGCCAAGTGTCCAACCATTGTAACTTCAAGAGGGAAAGGAGGGGGTAAAGTCTTGGAAGCCCACAGGGTTTCCACATGGAGCTAAGTCCAACCATCAGTGGAAGCCTCCATGTGCCTCATCAGTGCAACTTTAAAGGTGCGATAAAAGTGGGGTCCCCAAACAAGTGCATGTTCTCCATGTGGTCGAGCGAGAAAGGAAAAATTGGCCATTGAAAATTCTAAGCATAGAAAGATCCAGTGGAAGTCTCCATGTGGTGAGATCGGATCGAAGAAAGGTAGAACCGGTCGTTGAAAAGTCTAAGCATGGAAGAGCCAACGGAAGCCTCCATGTGTCATCTTAGCGCACCTTCAAAAGTAAAATCCAGAGGCAGGTCCCCAAATGTGCGTTGGCCCTCCACGTGTCTAGGGTCTAACATAGTTGCTCCTAAACAGAAGGGACTTAGCCAAAACACAAAGGGAACGAAGCAACATGTTCGCAGATGGTGTCAAGTGTCAACACGTCACATTCCCAAGACCCTAAAAGGTAGAAAAAAATCTTAAGAATGCACCTTGACCTTCAGATGGCCATAAATTTTGACTGGGAGCTCAGATTTGAGCAAGAGAGGATTTTTGGAAAGCTCTTGACATCGATACTCAACTACAACTGGATAACTTTAAATTAGTGAGACTAAGTTAGTCAAAATTGAAAAATACAGTCTACCATTTTTGAGGTTGTCAGGATTCTCACCTACCACCATAATGAAGTATGGGCTTCCTTTCTTGCCCAACAAGGAACAACACATGGAGGCATGGGTTTTGCAGTGGAACCCATCATTGTTGTAGGTGAATTTAATGTAATTTTGGGGTGGTTGAAACAAGAATTCGAAATCCTTCTCATCTCCTTCTCTAATTCTTCCTATATATTATAAGGAGGGGCATTTTTCTAAAGGTTGGACATTTTTTCTTTGCACCCTCCCTTCTTCTCTTGTCTATAAGTGGATTTGTGGAGTTCAAGCCTCCCATTCAAATTGTAATGCAAGTTTGTGCCTCTTGGCCATTGTAATGCACTGTATCAAATTTTTGGAGCAATAATGCATGTCTGTGGATAATTTTCAACCCTCTCTTGTGTTCATTGTCTCCTTCCTGATCTCTCATTGTAGTCCTAGTTATCTATGCATGGTGGTTGTATTGCATTTTTATGGTTTGTGTTTATTGCAAAGCAGGTGTTTAGCATTCCTTTGGTGCATCACCCTTGTTAGTTTAGGTTTTATTTCTTACATCTCCTTAACCTTGTCTCCTTGGCAAGTTAGAGTAGGTTTTAGAGTAGATCCTCTACAATATGAATGTGTGCACCTGAACAGAGGAATAGGAACGGACTTCATCCGAAGAGCTCTCCCGATTTGCAAAGTCCCACACTTTAGGAGAAGCTCCATGTTATGCAATCACACTGAGAATATCAACCCATCGAGTTGCATACATTTAGGGGTGTTGTGATTACGCATCAACATGGCCCACATAGTTGGATGGCATCCAACCCCGAGGGTTAGGACGGTTGAAGTCGGGCGGCGACGCTAGTTAGATGGGTTCATGAAGTTGGATGCATGGGAAATGGTACATTGTGGTTGGACGAGTTACATAGTTGGGCGGCCCACGAGTCCCAGGCAGGCGCAAGTAGGTGAACGAATGACATCCCAACAACCATATTTAATGTAGTATGGCACCCATGTCTTTTTTGAAAAAAGTACCTCGGGAAGTGAAATTGTATGGGTTCCCATACCTCTTTAATGAGGGTGGGTGAAAAAGGCTATATAATGCAATCGAACCCCTCATTTTTAGAAGAGACATTCTGGGAGTTGGGAAACTCTTGCAAAATTTTCCCTCAACTCCATTTGAGTTGTGAACCTTCTCTTGGGCCTAGCAATGTAATTATGCCTTTGTGCATCAAATGTAATGGCTCTGTGCATAATTTAAAGCAATAAAATTTGTGTTTTGTGGTGTTTCTTTAACCCTAGCTCATTTTTATTGTATTTTCTTGCCTCTCCATTATTGTTGTTGTATTTTGTGCATGTTCTTTCACTTACAGGTTTATGATGTTGTGTTCCATGGAGTTTTGATGGCGGATTAGGATCTGGGTCTATGTCACATTTTTCTAACCTCCCTCAACCCCTTTATCCATGTTTCATCCTCCCTCAACAGAGTATCTCATCAATGTTTCTAGTGCTATCACCCTCATTAGTGTAGGATTTCCCATTTCATGCACTTCTCTCTCTCTCTCTCTCTGTCTCCTTATCATTGTTAGGATAGGTGTAGCTAGGCGTATTTTCTGCATTAGGATTAGTTTAGCATTAGGATTAGGTAGAGGAAATCGGCATTCTCCGGAGGGTTATCTCAAGTTCACAAGTCCCACAACTTGAGGGATAACCCCATGTTAGCATAATTACACCGAATTCCCCATTCACACACAGGCCATTCGTGGGGTGTTGTAATTTTACACTAACAGTTTTGGCACACCCGATGGGACAAGCAGGTGAAAGCTCTACATTTCACAAGTGTTTCATTATAGATCTTAGTCAAAATACCTTTTGCATGTGTGCATTTCAACACCCAAAGGAGACTTCATTTCAGTATTTGGTGTGTTCTTGTCTAGATTTCAGCCTTTGGAGGCGAGTGCTCAAACACATTTGACGACTCCATTTGGTCAACAACCCTTTCTCTGAGTTGCAAACCTTCCTCCTTTCCATCCATTTCCATTTTATTTCCATCCCTCTCATTTCCTTCCATTCCATGAAGTTGTGCAATCATGACTTCATTCCCCTCTTGGAATTCACACATGCAGCAGCAATGCCATTCAGACATACCTCCACATTTACAACATATATTCTCAAGGTAATTTCAACCACCTCTAAATACGTACTACAATGAAGATCAAAAGTGCACATACCCATATGAGCAGGATGTAGATCAATTTGGTTATCCACCAAACTATGAAGTTTTTGAAGAGCAGGGGTTAATAGATTTTGGAGGTGATCCTTCACCTAGATATTTTGAGTTGCAGCTGAAAATTTGAAAAATTGAAGACAGGTATGATGCAAGCCCGGGATACACATCTAGAGAAAGCATTCAAGATTGGATTCAGGGCCCCTTGTCCATGGGAAGGCCCTAGTCCAACCTATTTCAACCGTAAGAGAAACTTGGCTACGAGATTGAGATGTTTCCCTTACTTGAAGAATGGATTAAGGACATTGAATATTTTACAGGTCAATGGGAAAATTCATCATTTCCATCTTATCATTCTTTCACTATCCCCCATCATTTTCATCTCAACTGGAACCTCAAGTTCCAATTTTCCCACTGTTGCTCACATTGTGGAACCCACTTCTTCATCTTCCACTCTCTCATCCCATCTCAACAGATCTACCCTTTTTCTTTCCAATTCCAAGTCCCCTCCACAAGAACCAAAAGCAATACCTTCCCCTCCACCACAAATAAAGAAACAACTAGTGGAGACCCCACCCACCACTCCTCCCACTTTCCCATGTCCATGTTAAGAAGAGAATCAAAAATCCAATCAAGGGGAGAAGCAAGAAGAAGAGCCAAGAAAATAATAAATGATTAGAATTTTGGTGAGCTTGGCTCTTAGATTCAGGATTGATAAAATCCCTTGATGGAGAAACCCCTAGAGGAGGTTGAGGTCAAGCCACAGATGGTGGAAGTTTCATGTGTAGCACAAGCGAGGAAGAAGTAACTGTTATCCAAAATTCACCCCTCAAGGTAATTTTGATAACATGCATCAAATTCTTTAGTCCCAAGCAATTATATTGATTCAAGGCAAAAATCATGTTTCTGGGGTCCCCTCGGCTTCTTTCTAACTCTCTGTCCAAGAGGAAAACCCAGCAAGTTTTAAAAATGTGAAAAAGTTGCAGAAAACAAGCTTGGGCCAGGAAAAATCATGAAAAATGGCTAAGTCCTAGTCCTCGCAACAGTCGGGACATGAGGGACATCTGGGCGCGAATCAGCCGAAAGGCCGCCAGGCAGTCTGCAGAGCAAAGGGGCATCCGGGACGCCGGGGACGTGAAAAGGCGAACCGGCCGAAAAGTGGAAAAAATCGACTAAGTGTTGTTTTCACGCAGTTGGGACAGTTGGGACAAAGGTACGCGAAAGACGCGGATCGGCCGGTTTGGCGCAAGTCAGTCCATTTCGGGCGGTTCGGAGAAATTTGTCCCAGTCAGTCCAGGATAGTTGGGAAAAAGTGCGCGGGGACGCTTGAACCGCGGTTCATTTGAAACAGAGGATTTTCATCTTTGGGACATCCGGGCCAAAAGTACGCGGAGGACGTGAAAAGCCGAAAGAGCCGAGAGCGAATGGAATCTCGCCACGTGTCTTCACCGCAAACAGGAACAAGGAAGCCCGAATCGGCCGAAGCAAGAGTTTTTCATCCGGGACAGCCGGGACAAAGGTACGCGTGGGACGCGAGGGATACGAAAAGCTGAAGCGGCCGAAGGCAAAGAAGAAAAGTCAACGTTTGACCCGTGAAACTTCAAACGGCCATAACTTTTGACTCGAGCTCCGATTTTCATAAAATTGGACTTTCTGGAACGAGCACGACATCCTCTACGCCATCTTATTTTTAATGAGGGTAGATATATTTAATTAAGAGAAACATATTCGGCTCCAGTCAGTTAATGCTCATTCCTGTCAAATGACAGAAAACGCCTGTCAGACCCAAAATAGCTGCCCGCACTCAGAAGGCCATAACTTTTGCATTTTTCAACGAAATCACACAAAATTGGTACCATTGGAATCATGGCTCGAGCCCGATGTAAAAAAATCAATAAATTCCATATTTGATGAGAGATTGATTGATATTTTTAGGAAAATGTGGTCGGGTTCATAACATTGCTTTATTTGGTAGCTGGGAGTGCAATTAAGAGGCATGGTCATCATTCTTTCTCTGCTGCAGCACATGGGACAGTATGGGGATCCTTTTGCAAGTAATATATAATCATTTCACTCAATTTAATGCCTCTTACAAGTGGTTGAAGGACAGATTTCGGGATTTTCATTTTCCCTTCTCTTTCTCTTCTCATTTTTCTATAAATTGGAGTGTTGGGCTCATTGTAAGGGGGAGTTTTCAGATAGCAAAGCTCTGTCAAAATTGCTTTGTGAAGCCAATGTGCTGCAGGCCCTTGTAGTGGACTCCTTGCATGGTGATCCAGGCCCTTATCTTGTAATAGACTGAACTGTGCATATCATGAAGCAATAAAATATCAGTTTGTGGATGTATCTTCCCCTGCGTTGTGTTTTCTTGCATTCTTCTTGCCCCTTTAATCTTTCTATAAGAATATTGTGTCTATTATTATGTTCTTACAGGATCCATTATCATTGTGTATGCTTGGAATATTGTTGTGAATGCAGTTTGCTAGATTATGGAGACCTGTCATCACCTCTTCTAGTGTGTATTTTGCTTCTGTATTTCACACATTTGGAGACTACTCTCACACCCTCCTTTTCTGGTGTATCACCGCTTTAGTGTAGGATTTCATTTTATGCATTCTCTCTCCCTGGTCCCTTGGAAATTTAGATTAGAATAGTTAGCTTCCCCTGCATTAGAGTAGATTGTGGCAGGTAGTTTAGGAGCAAGAACCAGCTTTCTCTGGAGGTCTATCTCAAGTAGTAAGTCCCACAACTTGGAGATAGTACCCATGTTATCCAATCACACCGTGAGTTCAAGTATATGCACTTGTATAAACATAAGGGTGCTGTGATTCGGTGATAATGAAGAACTACTCCAAATCTAAAAGAGGAGGATTGCATTTCGATTGTGGAGGAGAACCATATAGTTTTAGAGGATTATCACATAAAGCAAGCCACATAATAAGCTTCAATTATTCCTCCCACTTTATCTCCTGCGAGCTCCAATGTCGAAGAAGAGTTTGAGCTTTCAAACTCCATTTTCGAGGATGAGGATAACCATGGTTAGCAAATTGAATAACCAAAGGATGTGATGGAGGAGGTAGAGCCAATATAGTGGGACAATAAGGAGCGCAGACTATCTGTCTTTGTAGGACTACTTTGATGGAGAGGAGCCTACAGAGATTACCACCTTTGTTGCCCCATCATTCATTCTCCAACATCAAGAGCATGTTGCCATGGGCAAATACCTTCAAGGATAGTAGCATGCACTTCATAACGGCCCTCTGGAACCAAGGTTATGGGATCATAATCTTCCTGTACTTCACATGAGGATGAAGGAAACAATGATGACACCATTTCACACCGACCATCGGGGTAGAGGATCGGATGCATGAGAATCGATGCAAAGCAAAAATAAACATGCAAGCAACCTCTTTTTTCAGGAAGGTCCACAAGAAGACTCCATTTTTGGTTTTAAATTTCAGAGTAAAGGGCACATCCATCAGATTAGTCCATTCCCAATCAGGTTCTTGGCTTCATTGCAGCCAAGGGAGAAGCCAAAACTTTTCATGTCCATTTCAGGGCATGAGGATGATATGTAAAGCACCAAGGGTTGCCATCAACACCTCCGTAAGTCTAATGTCAATCAGCGTGATGAGGTATTTTCGATTCATGTTGCTACTTTGGTTATTTAAGTGGAGTATCGGCATCTTGTTGGTTTTTCACTCATAATAACAGCCATGTTCGATCTTAAATCATATACATGGCTACCTATTTTGAGAATGGAAAGCTACTTCTCCCTACCCGGTTGTAGGATTTGTTTCATTTCTCTTTGCCTCTGGTTAGCGTAGAGTAGGTAGGTTTTCTATCACCAGAAGAAGTGCTTTCACACACTCTACATATCCACTTGGGGTGTGTATGATTTTCCATTTTATACATAGTATGTGTTTTGGTGTGTGGTTTCTCGTGCATAATCCTTTCATTGGAAGTTACAGTGCTCATGGAAGAAATCAGATTTTGGGGCGGTTTTCAAAGTAAATATTTCATCCGAAATAGATTAGTTATGGGTCCAGAGTTCTCCATGCCTTACCTTAGTCAAATTTTCAATTTTGGGGTAGTTTACAAGATTTATCCTAAATCCCAAAATCACCTTTAGGAGTAGGCCAAGGAAATCTCAGCCCAAGCGCTAAGTTCATGTGAATTCTGGGGATAGTTTCAAAAGGATCAATTTTTCAAGGTTAGGCTTGACTCCATTCCTAATGGATACTTCAAGACAACTGGTCACACATCTAGCTAGCAGATGTCCCGGAGAAGTCACCATTGTTATCCCAAATTTACCCCTAGGTTAATTTGGATAAACCATCATAAATGGAAAGCCATTTATATTATTGGATGTGCAGACAACCATAAAAGTTCAACCCCATTAGAAGAGAAAGGCAACTCGTGCTTTGGCTCAGCTGATTTGGTCTTTACTCGCGGTGAGCTGGAAATTCACGGTGAATGTTTGATTTGTTGGTCGAGACGGGTTGGTCATCCGGGTTGGTCGAGATAGGTTGGTCGGCTCGGTTGGTCGAGATAGGATGGTTGGATAGGTTGGTCGATAGGTTAGTTAGTTGGTTTGGTCGGTGTGTTGGTCGAGATAGGTTGGTCAGACAGGTTGGTCGGATGGGTTGGTCAAGCAGTTTGGTCGACTCGGGTGGTTAGCTTGACAAAGGTTGGTTGGTTGGGTTGGTTTCCCGGGTTGGATGGATGGGTCGACAGGAAGCATCGTATAGAAGAATATTGGTCATCTATGTTGGTTGACTAGGTTGGTCATCCGGGTTGGTCGATTGAGATGGTCGGTTGGGTCATTCGGGTCACTGGGTTAGACGTGTAATAAAACATACGAGCAACACATCGGGTTGAATGGGTCATCAGGTTGGACGGCCACCAAGGTTGGTCATCCCGGTAGTCGATGGGAGACACATCGGGTTAGATGGGCCATTAGGTTGGACAGTACCAAGGGTTGGTCGACCCACAGATTGGCAACCATTAGGTTGGGCGACGACCATAGTAATGTATGGCCCACATAGTTGGATGGTCGAAGTCAGGTGACAATGGTTAGATGGGTCATGAAGTTGGACGCATGGGTGGTGGTACGATGTGGTTGGATGGGTTACATGGTTGGGTGGCCCACAAGTCCCACGCAGCACATGTAGGTAAACGAATGACATCCCAACAACCATATTTAATGCAGTATGGTGCCCATGTCTTTTCTTGAAAAAAGTACCCTCGGGAAGTGAAATTGTATGGGTGCCCATACCTCTTTAATGAGGGTGGGTGAAAATGGCTATATAATGCAATCAAACCCCTCATTTTTAGAAGATACATTATGGGAGTTGGGAAACTCTTGCAAAAATTTCCCTCAACTCCATTTGAGCTATGAGCCTTCTCTTGGGCCTAGAAATGTAAGTTTAGCTTGTGCATCAAATGTAATGGTTCGTGCATACTTCAAAGCAATAAAAATTCTGTTTTGTGGTGTTTCTTCAACCCTAGCTCATTTGTATTGTATTTTCTTTCCTCCCCATTAATATTGCTATATTTTGTGCACGTTCTTTCACTTATAGGTTTATAATGTTGTGTTCCATGGAGTTTTGATGGTGGATTAGGATCTAGGCCTGTGTCACATTTGTCTGACCTCCCTCAGCCCCATTTTTCCCTATTTCATCCTCCCTCAATAGAGTATCTTGCCCCTTTTTTGGTGTTATCATCCCCGTTAGTGTAGGATTTCCCATTTCATGCACGTTATCTCTCTTTGTATCTTGGCATTGTTAGGATAGGTGTAGTTAGGTGTCTTTTCTGCATTAGGATTATTTTAGCATTAGGATTAGGTAGAGGAATCTGGCCTTCTCCAAAGGGTTATCTCAAGTCTGTAGGTCCCATAGCTTGAGGGATAACCCCATATTAGCATAATTACACTGAATTCCCCATTCACACACGAGGCCATTCGGGGTGTGTTCTAATTTTCCACTAATAGTTTTGGCAATCCTGGTGGGACAAGTAGGTGAAAATCTACATTTCACAAGTGTTTCATTGCATAATTTAGTCAAAATACCTTTTGCAAGTGTGCAATTCAACACCCAAAGGAGACTTCATTTCGGAAAGTTGGTGTGTTCTTGTTGAAATTTTAGCCTTTGGAGGTGCATTCTTAAACACATCTAGCGACTCCATCTGGTCAACAACCCTTTCTCTAAGTTGCATACCTTCCTCCTTTCTATCCATTTCCATTTTATTTCCATCCCTCTCATTTCCTTCCATTCCATGAAGTTGTACAATCATGACTTAATTCCCCTCTTGGAATTCACACATGCAAAACAATGCCATTCTAGACATACCTCCACATTTGTAGCATATATTCTCAGGGTACTATCAACCACCTCCAAATACATACTACAATGAAGATCAGCAATGTGCATACCCATATGAGTAGGATGCAGATCAGTTTGGTTATCCACCAAACTATGGAGTTGTTGAAGAGCAAGGGTATACAGATTTTGGAGGCTATCCTTCACCTGGAGATTTTGATCTGCAAGTGAAAATTGAGAAATTAGAGGCAGGTATGATGCAAGTCGGGGCTACACATCTGGAGATAGCATTCAATATTGGATTAGGGTCCCTTGTCCATAGGAAGGCCCTAGTCCAAGCTATTTCATCCTACAAGAGAAACTTGGCTACACAATTGAGATGTTACCCCAACTTGAAGAATGGATTAAGGATGTTGAATATTTTGCAGGTCAATGGGAAAATTCAGCATTTCCATCTTATGGTTCTTTCCCCATTCCCCAATTAGTGTCATCTCAAATAGAACCTCAAGTCCTAAGTTTCCCACCTGTTGCTCTAATTTTGGAACCCTTTTCTTCATCTTTCACTCTCCCATCCCATCTAAGAAGTTCTTCCCTTTTTCTTTCCAAGTCCAAGTCCCCCTCCATAAGAGCCAAAAGAAATACCTTCCCCTCCACAATAAATAAATAAAATACTAGTAGTCCTCCTCCCACTTTCTCGAGTCCATGTCAGGAAGAGAATAAAAAATTTAGTCAAGGCGAAAGCAAGAAGAAGAAGAAGAGCCTTAAAATAAGAACTAATTAGAAGCTTGGTGAGCTTGGCTCTTAGATTTGGGATTGATAAAATTTCCTTGATGGAGAAACCCCTTAAGAGGTGAGGTCAAGCCACATGTGGTGGAAGTATTGGTTGCAGCACAAGAAAGGGAAGAAGCGAAGTTGTTACTCCAAATCCAAAAGAGGAGGAGTGCATTTCAGCTATGGAGGAGAAACATATAGTTTTAGAGGATTCAAGTATAAATTAGACCACAGAATAACCTTTAGTTCTTCCTCCCACTTCATCTCCTTTGAGCTCCAATGTCAAAGAAGAGTTTGATCTTTCAAACTCCATTTTTGAAGATGAGGATAACCATGGTGAGTGAATTTGAAGCAAAGGATTTCATGGAGGAGTTCGAACCAATACAACCGGACAATGAGGAGGAAAACTATCTATCTAATTAGGAAGAATACTTGATGGAGAGGAGCCTACGGAGATTACCACCTTCGCTGCCCCATCATTCATTATCCAATGTCAAGAGCATGTTGCCATGGGGAAAGACATTCAAGGATAGCGATGTGCACTTCATAACAGCCCTCTAGAATGAAGGTTGGAGGATCCTAATCTTCCATGTACTTCATAGGAGGAAGAAGGAAATAATGATGACACCATTTCCACATTGGTCATCAAGGTAGAGAGGATCAACTACTTGCAAAAGTGATGCAAAAACAAAAATCAGCATGCAAAAAAGTGACCTCTTTTTTCGGGAAGGTCCCTTAAAGACTCCATTTTTGGAGTCAAATTTCAGAGCAAAGGGCACATACATCAAATCAATTTGTGCCCAATCAGGTACTTGGCTTCATTGCAGCCAAGGAGAAGCTAAAACCGGTCATGTCCATTTCGGGGCATGAGGAAGATATACAAAGCACCAAGGATCACCATCAACACCTCCAAGAGTCCAATGTCAATCATCTTAAAGAGGTATTTTTTATTGATGTTGATAATTTGGTTATTTGGGTGGAGGATCAGCCTCTTTTCAGTTTTTCACTCATAATAACAGCCATGTTTAGCACCAAATCATATACATGGCTACCTATTTTGAGAAATGGAAGTTACTTCTCCATACCAGTTGTAGGATTTGTTTGATTTCCCTTTACCTCTGTTAGCATAGAGTAGGTAGGTTTTCTTTCAAGTAGAAGAAGTTTTTTCACACACTCTACATATCCCACTTGTGGTGTACATGATTTTCAATTTTGTACATAGTGTGTGTTGTGTGTGTGGTTTCTCATGCACAAACCATTCATTAGAAGCAACAAGTGCTCATGGAAGAAATTAGATTTTTAGGTAGTTTTCAAAGTAAATATTTCAACCCTAATAGATCAGTTACGGGTCCGAGTTCTCCATGCCTTTCCTTGGTCAAATTTTCAATTTTGGGGTAGTTTATAGGATTTATCCAAAATCCCAAAATCAGCTTTAGGAGTAGGCCAAGGAAATTTCAGCCCAAGTGCTAAGTTCATGCGAAGTCTAGGGGACAGTTTCAAAAGGATCAGTTTTTCAAGGTTAGGCTTTACTCCATGCCCAATGGATACTTCAAGGCAACTGGTCACACATATAGTTAGCAAGATGTCCCCGAGAAGTCATCATTGTTATCCCAAATTTATCCCCGGGTTAATTTGGATAAATAATCATAAATGGACTTAGTCATTTATATTCTTAGATGTGTGAAGACCATCAAAGTTCAACTCCATTAGAAGATAAAGGCATCTCGTGCTTTGGATTGGTCAATTTTATCTTTTACTCGTTTTGAGTTGGCAAACCGCGGTGAATGTTCAAGTTGTTGGTCGACAAGTTGGTGAATCGGGTTGTTGGTCGAAGTTGATCGGTTGGGTTAGTAGTTGGATAGGTTGGTCGGTTCGATTAGTCGGAGACAAGTTGGTCGGCTAGGTTGGTTGGTCGGGTTGTTGGTCGGGTTGGGTTGATTGGTCGAGAGAAGTTAGTCGGTTGGGTGGGTTAGACAGGTTAGTCGGCTCGGTTGGTGTGGAGACATGTTTTGTTAGTTTGCCTTGGTTGGCTTGAGATGGTCATTGGGTTGGTGGTCACCCGGTTGGACATGTAACGAAATGTACGGGTGACACATCAAAGTTGGATAGGTACCAATTTTGGTCATCCCAGCTGGATGTTCGGTGACACATCAAAGTTATACGGGCCATCAAGTTGATGACGGGTACCAAGGGTTGGTCGACCCTAGTAAATGGGCAACCATTAGGTTGTCGGCAACCACAATAATGTACGACCCACATAGTTGGATGGTGTCCAACCCCCCGGTGGTTGGATGGTCAGTTCGGGGTGACATGGTTAGATGGATAATGAAGTTGGATGCATGGGTAGTGGTACGACATGGTTGGATATGGAGTTACATGGTTGGGTGGCCCACGAGTCCCAAGAAGGCGCAAGTAGGTGAACGAATGACATCCCAACAACCATATTTAATGTAGTATGGCACCCATGTATTTTTCTAGACAAAATTACCCTCGGGAAGTGAAATTGTATGGGTGCCCATACCTCTTTAATGAGGGTGGGTGAAAAATGGCTATATAATGCAATCAAACCCCTCATTTTTAGAAGAGACATTTTTGGAGTGGGAGCTTTGCAAAAAATTTCCCTCAACTTCATTTGAGTCACGACCCTTCTCTTAGTCCTAGTAATGTAATTATGCCTTATGCATCAAATGTAATGGTTTATGCATACTTTAAAGCAATAAAAATTGTGTTTTGTGGTGTTTCTTCAACCCTAGCTCATTTTTATTGTATTTTCTTGCCTCCCCATTATTATTGTTGTATTTTGTGCATGTTCTTTCACTTACAGTGTTTATGATGTTGTGTTCCATGGAGTTTTGATGGTGGATTAGGATTTGGTCATGTGTCACATTTGTCTGACCTCCCTCAGCCCCCTTTTTCCCTATTTCATCCTCCCTCAATAGAGTATCTCACCCCTTTTTTTGGTGTTATCATACCCATTAGTTAGGATTTCCCATTTCATGCATGTTCTCTCTCTCTTTCTCCTTAGCATTATTAGGACAGGTGTAGTTAGGCGTCTTTTCTGCATTAGGAGTAGTTTAGCATTAGGATTAGGTATAGGAAGTTAGCCTTCTCTGAAGGTTTATCTCAAGTCCATAGGTCCTACATCTTGAGGGATAACCCCATGTTAGCATAATTACACCGAATGCCACATTCATACACAAGCCATTCGGGGGTGTTGTAATTTTGCACTAATAGTTATTTATTCAAAAGTTATTCCTCAAGTTACTATGCATACATTAACTATAGTATCTACAACTACACATACTATTTGAAATTATTTTCTTAATCAATATATTAAAAACTATATGACAAGTGATATTAGATATCCCTCCTTACGAATGGAAAATCAATGGTCACTACAATCTTTATGAGTTTACTTGCACAACCCAAATTCTCCTCCTATGATTCAATGTATATTACAAAAAGTTATCTTCATGCTTATCGAAGTGTGTCTCTTTTTTGTTCAAAATTTTTCTTCTGGATGCATCTTCAATTATCTCAATGATCCCAGTGGCTTTTCACGTTTTATAGGCATTGGAGGAAAGGTGATAATAATGATAACTAGTAATCACATGTGAAATGTGTGATGGAAATGTTGAATGGATCTGACGAGGAATTTAACCCTGAGCTTGAGTTAAAAATTGGAGGAGGAAGAAGGGTGATGAAGTAGGGAATCAAAGAGAAAATTAAACCGATGAGGAAAATAGAGGGTGCATAACTCTTCTTTCTTATGACCTTAGACATATGAAGCACATGCCATATATATCATTAATTTGAAAGAGAAAAGGGGCACATTTGTACGTCTTTGAGGTAAATTACTATGGATTTGAATACTTTAAATGGAAAATTAAATATTTTTTAATCCCAAACTCTACATGTGTTAGATATAGAAACTAAGCATTTAAGGTTTGTTATGTCACTAATTTCATCCACATTTATGATTAGGGTTTCTATTTAGCGATGAAGGTAGAATTTAGGGTCTCCTTGATTCTATGCTTATCTGAAAATAAGGTTCCTATTTAGTGTTAATGGTTTTGATCATGTTTTCCCCTTAGCACATGTCATGGTGATACTATCTTTCAATGACAATTGAACAAAACCTTGACCTTTTATTTTCCCCGATGCACGTGTTAGAAACATCCACCAAGACTCGTATTTGGAAACACCTATCAATGAAAGCAATGTTTGAGCCATTGGAAAAAGAGAAAAATCAAATTATGTGCACCTAGGATCTCCTTCAATTCTCTAAAATCATTGGTTATAAATAGGGAACGTTACAATTTGAATGATAAAATTTGGTTGTCACTTTGTTAGAATTTGCTTGTATCGGTTTAATTTGAAAAAATAGTTACACTCATTTACAACGCAGTCATAACCGTGACACATTTTTATATTCTAATGTTCATAGGATGGTTTATTTTATTAAAAAAAAAAAAATTGAAAGGTGAAAAAATTAAAATATATTTTGATGTCAAGGAATATCGAGCTTAAGCATAACACTCTACTATATTTTTCATGACATAGAGGGGTCACTCCATCAATTCCATTAACTTGTTTGTCAGTTTTAGGGCAACAATAATTGGGCCTTGCATTATTGAAAGAAACTTTTTTTAGAGAAAATGTGTAAAAATACGATTTTATATTTTGTATTTTATTGTGGAAGTAATGCTTGAGCCATTGGAAAAGAGAAAACTAACATAGTGTGTGCATCTAGGACCTCCTTCAATTCTCTAGAATCCTAGGTTATAAATAGGGAATGTTTAGGTTTCCATAATATAATTTGGCTAACAAGTTGTTAGAAATGGCTTGTATCAGTCTAATTTTGAAAAACATTTATACTTATTTCCAACGTAGGTAGAACTGTGACACTATTTTATATTCTAACTTTGAAAGGTTGGTTTAGTTTTATTAAAAAAAATTGAAAGGTGAAAGAATTTAAAATATATATTGACATCAAGGAGAAAACAAAGACGTAATTTTATGCAACAATGTAGAAATATGATGAAATAATTATTGAGCAACACGAGCCAACTTAATCAAAAATAGTATCGAGATTAAGAATAACATTAAAAAAATTAACGATATGGAGGTGTCATCCAGTCAATTCCATAAATTTGTTTGTCTATTCACAAAATTGTATTTTTGTGATCAGTTACAACATGCATTAGACTTGGATGATTGGGATGTCATAAGATCGACAACGCGTTTTTGCAAATGAAATTGCAGCCATTCTAGTGTCCACCGTTGTTAGACGGGCTAGGATCAATCCAACTTGGAACATTTATTAATAACTACATCATTTTCTCCACTAATTTCCTAGTGAGGTGATTAAGGAAATCCATCTAACTACATAGTTGATTCGGAGTTTAAAAAATATTTTCAGGATAAAGAAGGCTCCAAACTCCATTGTATGCCTTAGGTGCTACATTTTTCAGATTGATTTCGGTAAAGCCAAAAAAACTTCCATGTGACTGTGAAATGGATGTCAAATTAAAAAATTATAATATTTTTGTAGTTCGTTACACCAAAGGTGTTGTATAATTTAGATTGACGGTGGTTCATTTTAACATTACCCAATCTAATTGTATCAATGACATAATATTATTTATGTTTATTTCATTGTTTACGGTAAACATCATCAAGTGTTTGGCTTGTCTAGCTTATATTGTCATTGTCATACTTTCTCCTAGATATTATTCATCTCTATGTTACCTTTCTATGGGGGCACATTTAGATTTAACATGTTTTTGTTCATCTACTTTTCACTCAAATTACAATAGTTAAGAGGGACTCAAAACTTACACTCATCTACCTTTCACGTCTAAGATGGAATCTAAACTTGAACTTCTTACAAATGCATATCTATATTTAGATTAGGTCGATAATAAATTAATTTCGTTCATTACAAAATGCCAAATTAAACCAAAGAACCAAGAATTTGGGATTGGGATCGGAAAAATTCAAAGCCACATTACAATGATAATACTCACTTTTCTTAAAGTGAAGAGATGGTTTTCGATAGTGATTAAAAAGGAATTTGGATAAATTTTTGAGAGGATGAAGAAGAAGGGATTCAAATAAATTAAGGTGGACATGAAACTTTATGCTCTTCAAAAGTTAAATTTAAAATGTGGAATTCAAATGACCATTGTTTTTCATTGAAATTGAGTTATTCCTAAATCAGAGTACTGCGTGGTACATAAAAATATAGATCGTGAATTCCCTAAATAGCATAAATCCAAAAACAATAAAACAAAAAGGATATTTGCATTATATTCTACAAGTGAAAAAGTGAGGCTTACTCATTTTGACTTATGCAGGTCTCGTGTTTCTAGGCACTCAAATTTCGTCAATGCAAATTATTCAGCGCACACAAAATCTACACAAGAAGCATCGTGGGGTTTGGTCTCTCTAAATGAAAGGGGTTCTGACCAACAATGGGCTTCCCGACTCAGATGCATATGCCTGAGAAAAATTTAGTGAAAACAAAACATAAATAATATAATAAAAAAAATTATTTGATAGTGCATGCGAAATGAAGGGTAGAGACTCAGACGAGTGACGTGTGTGTATTATTCTCCTTTCACACCCTGCCTTATAGATATGACATCGACAACCAGTAAAAAATTTAGTTCAATTACAGTATGCACACAGATGATTGGGATTTTTTCATGCTATTAACATAAATGAAATCACATCCATTCTAGCCTACATCTGTTGTCAAACATGTAACGCCCACAAATTTCCTACACGAAACCCAAGACAGCCCAATAGTTAGATTTGAAAATCTACGAAATATTTTTTTTGTTAAAACCAGTTGCAATGGGGTAACTTCCAACTAGAATTTAATATTATTTAATTCCATAGTTCAGGCTTAAAATCCCCTTGTTACAATCTTTATTTAATTTAGTAATATAGTTCTAATGTCATTTATTAATTTATTATTCTAGGGCTAAGTCTAAACTTACCCTCCCATAAAATTAAGATCAAATAAATTAGGTCTCTATAATACACATTGTTTAGTTATCTTGGTATACAATTTAATTTAAAATAATTAAAAAGTCAAGGTCTTAAAGAAAATCACTAAACTAACACCTCAAGGTTACATTTTAATCTTTCTCTCTAACACCCCCTTGAGAGACCCCATTCACAAGTTACACATGCATTTTTTAAAACATATTCCCACCTAATTCTCACCTAACTTTTGTAGGGATGAATCACAACCCTTAGATGGATTCAATATGGGCCCTTGGATCTTAGGGATTTCAAACTAACCCTAATCATCTTTATGGAGTGTTCTTATTCATTCCTTTGGCTTATTTCTCATTTTTGTTTTGTAGGTTTTGGGAGGAGGAGAAGGAGGAGCCATGAGAGAAAGAAGAGCAACCATGGAAAAAATTTCATGGTTTTTAGTTGTAAAGATTTTACTATTGTAATATTGCCTCATTTGTTTAATGTAGAGATCCTACAATGGATCTGTTTTGTTATTTAATGGAAACATTTTCTTTTTTTTTGAGTTCAACAATTGGGGAAAACCCCATTTCATAAAATCTAGAAAATTTTTACACATGTGGGTGCCATAAAGAGATTGGAGAGCTTAAACACTTAAATTCAATTCATTTCTAGTTTTTGGAGGTTTCCTTTTAATGGTCTTAAGCTTAGATTTCATTTAATTTTAAATCTACTTTTTTTTAATACAGATGGATTTTATTTTTCATCAAAAGTGACGAAACCACCGCCCCTACACAGGTGGTGGTCCTATGATGACCACCCTTCCTGGGGGTAGTTCATCGATCGTCACTCTATGTTGGGTGGTGGTTTTGAAACCGCCACACTGCATACAAGGTGATGATTTTCTGTTCTTGAAAACAAAACCTTCAAACAATGCATTTTTTAACAGTTTTCAACTTAAGTTGGTTTTAAAGCAATAATAAATTGAACTAAGGTGTCTTCCATTCATTGGTTTCTAGATTGATAACATTTCTAGTTTCATACTCAAATTACATAACATCAACTCATTCTCTATTCTTTCCTTCAATATAACAAGAAATGTAATAAAAACTTCCATATTTCCCAATATACTTTCTTTTCAATAAGGAATAAGAAACTATTTCCTTTCTTCAACATAATAAGTAAATGACAACCATTTTCAATACAAGTGTATTTAAACAATCACTCAATCCTCTTTTAAATGAAACAAATCACACTTTAAGGAAAATATTTAAGTTGTATGCAATCTTGGATGGAGAAAACTTCATTTGCATTTCCAATCCATTTCAAAGTTCTTATTTCATCTTACTAATAAAGCTTTCATTTTACAAGAAACAACATATTTAAAATACAAGTTTTCATTCAATACATTCTTAGTAAAGTTTTACAAAATGAAGTAATATTCATAGTAGCAAATACAAATTCTTTTTACTTACTTTCCAACACACATACATTTTGAGATCTCAATACAAATCAACTATTTCTCAACATATTTACAAGAGATTGAAATTTTTAAAAATGCAAGTTACAAGCCCTCCATTCAAATGGAGACAACATGGTAAAAAATTTTTTTACAAAGAGGGATCTTTCTTCTTTTCTCCAAGTGCTACTAAGACCATTCTTCACTTGAGCTCCACCTTCTTCCAAAATTTCAAACACAACAACCAAAATAGGGAGTAGGCAACACTCTCCACCCAACCAATAATCCAATGAGGAAGAGAATCCTTCTTCCTCATTGGCCCCCGAGCCCCAAGCCCCAACAATGAAGCAATGAGGGGTATAAGACAACCATTGGAAACTTAACAAGGCTTCCACAATACATTCAATCAAGACATTCACACAATAAACACAAAACCAAAATAACAACAAAACACAAGTTTCCCAACACAAAGGCTCTAAACTCAAGCCAAGAAAGAGAAAGGAACATGGGGAATCTACTTATGCCTCCCAAGGTTTGGGTGTCCCACCTTAAAACCTCCAAGAACTCAAACTCAATCCCACAAAACTCTTATGCCTCCCTCCAAGAAAAAAAACTCTTATGCCTCCCTCAAGAAAAACAACTCTTATGCCTCCCTCACTCTTATGCCTCCCACAATAAGACAACAAGATAAGCACAATTTTACTTATCACAAGGTGGGACACCCCAACCCAACTCCCTCCTAAAATGCCCAAAAAAAATCTTATGCCTCCTCCAAAATATCCCCATTTCCATTTTCTCCTACACAACCTAAAGGCCATTCTACTTCCCAAAATCACACATGCAACAACCATTCATTCACAAACATATGCACAACAAAATAGCAAAAGAAAACATGGGTGAAGACCCTACCTTCCATTGCAAGAGTTTCCAATCCACAAGAAATTTTCAAGCCTTTTTCCAAGTCCAAGCAAGCACAATCCAACTCCAAGCTCCAAAAAACACTCTCAAAAGCAAGCTCCTCCAAAAAAAACCACCAAAATAAAACAAGTAACCCCAAATCCTCAAACAAATTAGAATAAATAAAAAAGAGAGGAGAGAGAGGTGATGTGGCTCCATGTAGGATGCCACATCATTTCTCCTCCATTCCACATCACACAAGGTCAAACCCAACCCCAAAGCACAATAAATTGGTGGTTGAGGGAATGAAAACCCTCTTACACACTCAAACCCAAACCCACACCCCTAAAGGACACAATTAAAGACTCTTGTAAGAAAAGTGTAATTAATTTCTCTTTTTCTCCATTAAAACACACAAAAAGGCCTAAAATAAGTCCCCTCACATCATAGGCATAGTGGGTGGGTGACTTTAAGAGGTGTGGGACAAGCTTAACTTGTCCCACAAGCCTCCAAAATGACTTGAAAGTCAAAATCTGAAATTTACATGCAAGGTTGAGTGCAAACACTCAAAAGTAATTAAATTCTTTCAAATCCAACACAAACCAAGACTACCTACTCACATTAATTACCCCCTTTTGTCACATCCTAAATTACACTAATTAATCAAGTCTAATTAACTTAAAATGGAGTACTTAACAACAATAATAAAAGTGACTCACAATACTAAAAAAATACAATTACTCACAAATAAATAAAACCAAAAAGGAAAACCACAATTTACCCAAGGTCACATTTGAGGCCACCCCCAATGGGGACCTCCTAACAATCTAACAATAATAACATCATACATTTACACTAGTTTCCAAGGTGACTTGTTGTCGATACCCCAAATTCCTTCATTGTTGGTCTCTATCCCCTTTTGTTTGTTGTGTTGCAAATGCCTACAAAAATCAAAACAATACCTTTCTGGCCTCATGGCCATATTAACGACATCGAGATAATAAAATGCACACATATACATATCAATTCACATCATCAATATCATAACTAAACCATCACTAAAATTAAGTAATTCACCAATTGTTCACAATTCTAAATATTTGATTTTATCAATTTATCAATTAGCAATAAGATCACAAAACCAACTAAATCATCTAAAACATCTATATATCAAATCCAATGTGTCAGTATAGTAGTAGTCTCAAGATCATCAAATACTAATATGTCAATCCATGCATATAATCCATCCTATGTAAATCACATCATGTCATAAATCTAAAACATCCATATTGTCTATCAAATAAGCTAATCAAATATAACAATGTCCATCTATCAATGTCTAAAGATCAATATGATAATAATGTCTATGGCTCCAATCCAAAATAAGAAAAATCAGTAGTAATATCAATGTTGAAGAGGAGTGGGCACTACATCCCCTCCCCTTAGACTCGACTTCCTCCTAGAAGTCACTGGAAAAAATGTGGGAACTGTGCTCTCAAGGGTGTGGCATCCTCCCACGTAGTTGTTGTCTCATCATATCGATCCCACTGGATGTGAACCTGATCAATCTCTCTACCTCGAAGGCCCTAGGGTCCTGTGCTCTAAAATATGGATGGGCTCCACCATCACCCCCCTTGATCTCCTGCACCTGTGCAATGTGGTCCAATCTAATACATGAGAAGGATCTAGAATGTACCTCCTAAGCACAAAAACATGAAATACATCGTGGATGTGAGAGAAATATGGGTGGAAATGCTAGATGATAGGCCAAAGGACTGATACGCTCCAAGATCTCAAAGGGACCCACAAAACCTAGGAGAAATCTTAGAGCCTTTTCCATGTAATGGATAGGGCTCTTATGTGGCCTAACATGAAGAAACACCTTCATGCCCACCTCAAAACTATGATCTGTCCTCTGATCTGATCTACATATTTATTTTGTCTATCTGAGCCTCCTGTAATCTCTATCTAATCATGACAACCTACTGCTCCATATCCTGTAATAAAGCCAGCCCAAGAGAAATGTCCTCCAACCTATCCCAACTCAGTGGTGTCCTACACTCCCTGCCATACAGTGCCTAAAATGGAGCCATACCAATCAAACTCTAGAAACTATTTTTGTAGGAAAACTCCACTAAATACAAGTACTCCTCCCACCTCGACTGATGGTCCATGATGTACATCCAAAGCATGTCCTCTAAAATCTGATTCACCCACTTCATCTATCCATCATCATCTGTCTTGGATGATATGTTATATGAAGTTGATACTCATCCCAAGGGCATACATGCATGGTAGTCCAAAAATGAGAGGTGTATAAGGGATCATGGTCACAAATAATCTTCCATGGAATCCCGTGTAGTCTAACAATATCATCTAAGTATACTCATGCCACTACACTAGTTGTATAGGTGGTCTTCACAGAGAAAAATGAGCCACTTTTTCAATCTATCCACCATGACCATGATGGCATCGTGGTGGTATCTCGACATCAGGTATCCCTACTATGAAATCCATGGAAATGGTGTCCCATTTCCACTCCAGTATATCATGTGGGTAGAGAAGGCCAGCTGGATGTTGATGCTTGGCCTTCACCCTCTGACACTCTAAACAACATGACACAAAATGAGCTACATCTCTCTCAAAGACCTCTCAATGGTACAACTTCCTCAAGGTGGTGTGCATCTTCTTCACCCCTGGATGGGTTGAATAAGGTGCATGATGAGCCTCTACCAAGATATCTATCTCAAACCTCCATCCCTAGGTACATAGATCTGGCCTCTGTGTCTAAGAATTCCATCTAAACTCTAATGAAAATCCATCAAACTTCCCCTCAAGGGGTCTCTGAGACTCAATCTCTCTCTCTAGTAAAGGTAGAAGTTGTCATGTGGAAGTTGTGTTGCAAAATCCTTCTCTCCACAAGTCTATACCCATTGAAGTAGCCATAACCAAATGTCTTCATCTACTCAAAGTGTCATCTAAACCACATTCTCCTTCCCCTTCACATGCTCTATCTCCATGTCATACTCACAAAGAAACTCCATCCAACACCATTGATGAGCATTGAGATTGGGTTGCGTGAAGAGGTGATGAAGACTCAAGTGATCAGTCTTGAGAATGAATCTCCTACCTAAAAGGAAATGTCTCCACCACCAAACCAAAGCATGCACAACAATGTCAAGCTCAAGATCATGAGTTGGATAATTGAGCTCATAATCCTTGAGTTTGTGAGACTCAAAGCTACTACACATGGCCCTCCTACATCAAAACACCTCCTAATCCTACCAAAGAAGCATATGTGCAAATGAAGAACTCTCCCTGTGGATCTAGCACTACAAGAATGGGTGTTTTCATAAGGCATTCCTTTAGTGTCTGAAGGCCTGCTCACATCTATCTAGACCAAAAAAACTTCTTCCCTTTATGTTGAAGGGAAGTGATGGGGTGTGCAATATGAGAAAAGTCTGAACAAATCTCCTGTAGTATCCTGCCAACCCCATGAAACTACACACCTCGGTCACATTGGTTGTGGGCCAATCCATAATAGCTCTAATCTTGGAAGGATCAACTATGATACCTTCCTAGAAATGATGTGACCCAAGTATTGAACCTCTTGACTAGAAAAATGCACACTTCTCTAGGTTCTGTATAGTTGTTGCTCATGAAGACACCGTAGAACTTTTGAAGGTGCTCCTCATGCTCCTCACACATATGTGAGTATATAAAAATGTCATCAAGAAACATAAGCATGAAGTGATCCAAAAAATCCTAAACACCCCATTCATCAAACTCATGAATATTACAGGGGCGTTCATCAGACCAAAAGGTACCACCATGTGAACTCATAGTGGCCATATCTCATGTAGAAAGTTGTCTTGTGGATATCTTCCTCTCGTAATCCTCAGCTGATGGTAGCCTGACTTAAGATCTATCTTAGAAAATATTGTGGCCCCCTTCATCTGATCAAATAAATCATCGATGTGAGGAAGGGGGTAATGATTCTTGATCGTTACTTTTTTTAGTTGTCTGTAGTCCACACACACCGCAAGGATCCATCTTCTTCTTCACAAAAATCACTAGTGCACCCCAAGGAGATACACTAGGATGGATTAGGCCTTTCTCAAGAAGGCCCTCAAGCTACAACTTGAGCTCACATAGCTCAGGGTGGTCATCCTATATGGAGTGTGTGAGATAGGCTCCGCTCCGGAACCAAATCAATGTGAAAGTCTATCTCACGGGGGAGGAAACCCTAGTAGCTCACTAGGAAAACATCTAAAAATCCTACAAAATGGGGTGATCATCAAGTGAAGGTCCACTAGCCCCATCCTCGACCTATCACTAACTGTAATAGCATACAACCTGACACCACCCACGTGCACACCACTTAAGTTGCATAGTGGAAATAATGTGAATAGAGATGGGTCTCCTAACTCCAGCTATCATTGACTCAACTCCCAAATCATCTACACAAGATATGACCTTATTATAATAATCAACTCTAGCTGTGTGTAGATAACCAATCCATGCCCAAGATCACTCCATAAGAACCCAAAGGAAGGATACGAAGATCCAAGGTAGTGGTGAAGGGTCCTAGGTCCACTACGCACTCCTTGACTAAGGAGTCTACTAAGATCTTGGCTCTAGAAGCCATCTCAACATCCCAACTAAGGCCCTACCCTAACTACCACCATCATGCATCGCTCTACCAAATATGGTGCAATAAAAGAATCAAGATGAGCCAAAATCAAACAGAATAGAGGTAGGGATACCACCAACCAATGCTACTGTAGTCTCAATCATCATGCCCTGATGCTCTATATGGTGGTTCTCAACCACTACATAGATTGATGGCTATGTCCCATGTCACCAACTATAGGCTAAAAATGGTGCCTTACCCTTATTATTAGGGTTTTGAGGGAACTCTCTCAATGATGTCCAAGTACACCACATCCATAACAACTACCTGGTCCCCTCCAATGAGATGTGGCTCCAGCAGGTACTCTAGTGGTCTGTGTCATGGATCTGATGATCCTACTATGGAATGTTGTGGTCATTACTGATGAGCTCTTCTGACTGAGCTCTAGGTGCTCCCTGTGTCCTGATGGGACCCCCAAGGGGAGGCCCCATACTCCATCCCCTCTGAGTGTCAAATATCTATGGAGGTCTAAATGGTGGATGATTTTTGCTTTCTTTTTGTTGAGGTGGGTTGTGGTGGCCTAAATGAAGACTATGTAGAACCATGTCTACCATGAGGAGGAGGAGGGCTGACCCCCTGACCTATTATCATCACATCTGCTGAATATGGCTCCTGCACTCTATCCTTTCTGCATGCATGCATCTTCCCCTGGTCTCCTCTGCAATGTAGGCCTTCTCAATGGCCTCAAGCTAAGGTTTATGGACAATGAATGCATACTGCACCTCCCAAATCCAAGTTCAGGCCCCTGATGAACCTGTGAATCCTAACCTACTCATCTCATGCATGTAGTTGACATACTAAAGCAAATCCATAAACTGACTCTCATACTCTACTATTGTCATGGATGCTTGACGTAGGTCATGGAACTCATCTATCCTCTGTTGAATAAACCTCCTAGATATGTATATCTTCTCTGAACCACTCCTCAAAGAGCTCCCAAGTAACTGTCTCTGAGTCTACGTGGAGCTTCTTCTCCTTAGTCCTCCACAGACACCTGCTCCATCCCTCAGAAGATGAATCACAACATGAGCCTTGTGTTGTTAGTACATGGGAAAATCTTAAAGCACCCGCTCAAGCTCACTAACCAATCCTCTACCTAAAAACCTCTTGTATCACCAGAATAATGAGATGGGTGTAGCTTCAAGATCTCCTTGATATGATTTGTAGCTGATGACTGTTGACCCCTAGGTCTCTCTGCATGCTCATCCCTCGGCCTAGGGATCCTAGATCTATCTCTGTGTCCTAAAACCCTATCTCCATGTCCCCTCTGAGGTGAGTCTTCTCTAGCTGAATCCATGTGGGATTTCTCTACCCTATGCTCATCATTTGTGCCTCGAAGGGTGTTGAGCCTCATGTGATGGCCCTATCACACTGGCTAGGTCATGCCCCAACTACTCCACCTCGTATAGCTGCATTGACATCCTACTAAATAATGTTTAGTAGTATATGTGGTAGTATAGCGGCCACTTCCTCTCTGGAGGTGGTATATCTAACTCACACAAAAATCCCCTCATTTGATTTGTGCCTCCTTACACAAATCAAGATGGGAGTTAGTTTACCATTCTAGGTTTTGTTTAGTTTTCTAGGTTTTCTACGTTTTAAAATATCATGCAAAGTTGTGTGATCTAGTTGTAGGTTGTACTAGGTTAACTATTTTTTTTTTCAAAGTGCCCAAGGGTCCAAGCATTGAACCCATGACTCGATACCAAGTGTAATGCCCACAAATTTCCCACACAAAACCCAAGACAACCTAATAGTTAGATTTGAAAATTTATGGAATAATTTTTTTTTTTAAAAAACGGTTACAATGGGGTAACCTTCAACTAGGTTTAGTTTATTTCTTGGTTAATATTTTATTTGTTTTAATTAACATTTAATTAATATTATTTAATTCCTAGATGGGCTTAAAATCCCCTTATTACAATCTTTATTTAATTTAGTAACATAGTTCTAATGTCATTTATTAATTTATTATTCTAGGGCTAAGTCTAAACTTACCCTCCCATTAAGTTAAATACAAATAAATTTAATCCCTAAATTAAATGTTGTCTAGTTACCCTTGAGTAAATTTGATTTAATTAAATTACAAGAGTCAAGGGATTTTTATTTTAAAGTCACCAACTAAACATTAAGGTTAATTTAACTTTACCTTCTAACACCCTTAGTGGCCCCATTCACAAAGCTACACATGCATTTCATTTAAAACATATTCCCACCTAATTCTCACCTAACTTTTGTAGGGTTGAATCACAACCCTTAGATGGATTCAATGAGGGCCCTTGGATCTTAGGGATTTCAAACTAACCCTAATCATCTTTATGGAGTGTTCTTATATTCCTTTGACTTATTTTCTCATTTTTTTTTGTAGGTTTTGGGAGAGGAGAAAGAGGAGCCATGAGAGCAAGAAGAGAAACCATGGAAAAATTTTTCATTTTTTTGAAAAGATTTTACTATTGTAATATTGCTCATTTGTTTAATGTAGAGATCCTACAATGGATCTGTTTTGTTATTTAATGAAAACATTTTCTTTTTTTTTTTGAGTTCAACAATTGGGAAAAACCCCATTTCCTTTAAATCTACAAATTTTACACATGTGGGTGCCATAAACAAGATTGGAGAGCTTAAACACTTAAATTCAATTCATTTCTAGTTGTTGGAGGTTTCCTTTTAATGGTTTTAAGCTTAGATTTCATTTAATTTTAAATATGGGTTTTTTTTTTAACAGATGGATTTTTTTTTCATCGAAAGTGAAAGTGATGAAACCACCGCCGCCCTACGCAGTCGGTGGTCTGTGACCACCACCCCACTACTGGGGTGGTTCATCATCATCACTCTTTTGGGTGGATTTTAAAACCCCACTGCGCAGGGGTGTGGTTCTATTCCCAAAAACATAACCTTCAAACAATGCATTTTTTTAACAGTTTTCAACTTAAGTTTTTTTTTAAAGCAATAATAAATTGAACTAAGGTGTCTTCCATTCATTGGTTACTAGATTGATAACATTTCTAGTTTCATACTCAAATTACATAACATCAACTCATTCTCTATTCTTTCCTTCAATATAACAAGAAATGTAACAAAAACTTCCATATTTCCCAATATACTTTCTTTTCAATAAGGAATAAGAAACTATTTCCTTTCTTCAACATAATAAGTAAATGACAACCATTTTCAATACAAGTGTATTTTCAACAAGACTACCAATCCTCTTAGAATGATTTTATCACACTTTTAAGGCAAATATTTAAGTTGTATGCAAGCTTGGATGGAGAAAACTTCATTTGCATTTCAAAGCCATTTCAAAGTTCTTATTTCATCTTACTAATAAAGCCTTTGGTTTTTTTTACAAGAAAACATATTTAAAATAAAGTTTTCATTCAAATACATTCTTAGTAAAGTTTACAAAATGAAGTAATATTCATAGTAACAAATACAAATTCTTTTTCTTACTTTCCAACACACATACATTTTGAAATCTCAATACAAATCAATTATTTCTCAACATATTTACAAGAGATTGAAATTCTTAAAAATGCAAGTTACAAGCCCTCCATTTAAATGGAGACAACATGGTAAAATTTTTTACAAAGAGGGATCTTGCTTCTTTTCTCCAAGTGCTACTAAGACCATTCTTCACTTGAGCTCCACCTTCTTCCCAAAGTTCAAACACAACAACCAAAATATAGGGGAGTAGGCAACACTCTCCACCAACCAATAATCCAATGAGGAAGAGAAGCCTTCTTCCTCATTGCCCCCGAGCCCCAACAATGAAGCAATGAGGGGTATAAGACAACCATTGGAAACTTAACAAGGCTTCCACAATTCACATTCAAACCAAACATTCACACAATAAAACAAAAACAAAATAACAACAAAAACAACAAAGTTTCCCAACACAAAGGCTCTAAACTCAAGCCAAGAAAGAGAAAGGAACATGGGGAATCTACTTATGCCTCCCAAGGGTTTGGGTGCCCACCTTAAAACCTCCAAGAACTCAATCAAACCCACAAAACTCTTATGCCTCCCTCCAAAAAAAAAAAAACTCTTATGCCTCCCTCAAAGAAAAACAACTCTTATGCCTCCTCACTCTTATGCCTCCCACAATAAGACAACAAGATAAACAAATTTTACTTATCACAAGGTGGGACACCCCAACCCAACTCCCTCCTAAAATACCCAATAAAAATCTTATGCCTCCCTCAAAAATATCCCCATTTCCATTTTCTCCTACACAACCTAAGGGCCATTCTACTTCCCAAAATCACACATGCAACAAACATTCATTCACAAACATATGCACAACAAAATAGCAAAAGAAAACATGGGTGAAGACCCTACCTTTGCCATTGCAAGAGTTCCAATCCACAAGAAAGTTCCAAGCCTTTTTCCAAGTCCAAGAAAGCACAATCCAACTCCAAGCTCCAAACAACACTCTCAAAAGCAAAACTCCTCCAAAAGAAAAAGTCCCAAAATAAAACAAGTAACCCCCAAATCCTCAAACAAATTAGAATAAATAGAAAGAGAGAGAGAGAGAGGTGATGTGGCTCCATGTAGGATGCCACATCATTTCTCCTCCATTCCACATCACAAGGTCAAACCCAAACCCCAAAGCACAATAAATTGGTGGTTGAGGGAATGACAACCCTCTTACACACTCAAACCCAAACCCACACCCCTAAAGGACACAATTAAAGACTCTTGTAAGAAAAGTGCAATTAATTACTCTCTTTTTCTCCATTAAAACACACAAAAAGGCCTAAAATAAGTCCCCTCACATCATAGGCATAGTGGGTGGGTGACTTTAAGAGGTGTGGGACAAGCTTAACTTGTCCCACAAGCCTCCAAAATTGGCTTGAAAGTCAAAATCCGAAATTTACATGCAAGGTTGAGTGCACAACACTCAAAAGTAATTAAATTCTTTCAAATCCAACACAAACCAAGAACTACCTACTCACATTAATTACCCCCTTTTGTCACATCCTAAATTACACTAATTAATCAAGTCTAATTAACTTAAATGGAGTACTTAACAACAATAATAAAAGTGACTCACAATACTAAAAAAATACAATTACTCACAAATAAATAAAACCAAAAAGGGAAAACCACAATTTACCCAAGGTCACATTTGAGGCCACCCCCAATGGGGACCTCCTAACAATCTAACAATAATAACATCATACATTTACACTAGTTGCCAAGGTGACATGTTGCCAATACCCCAAATTCCTTCATTGTTGGTCTCCTATCCCCCTTTTGTTTGTTGTGTTGCAAAATGCCTACAAAAATCAAAACAATACCTTTTTGGCCTCGTGGCCATATTAACGACATCGAGATAATAAAATGCACACATATACATATCAATTCACATCATCAATATCATAACTAAACCATCGCTAAAATTAAGTAATTCACCAATTGTTCACAATTCTAAATATTTTGATTTTATCAATTTATCAATTAGCAATAAGATCACAAAACCAACTAAATCATCTAGCAACATCTATATATCAAATCCAATGTGTCAATATAGTAGTAGCTCAAGATCATCAAATACTAATATGTCAATCCATGCATATAATCCATCCTGTAAATCACATCATGTCATAAATCTAAAACATCCATATTGTCTATCAAATAAGCTAATCAAATATAACAATTATTCTATATCCATGTCATTTTAACAAAGCATATTTTGCTTTGTTGATAATCTTAAAAAAATAAAACTAAACTAAATCATATCCATTTCATTATTCCAAAAATAATATAATAGAATAGTTGTGTGCAAAACGTCATGTGAATTTATTGTACCACATAAACAAAATATATGATGATATGATGTGTGTGTAGCAATCAACATTTAACTACATATATTTAAAATATTTTTAGGTAATAAATGTGTAAGTTGAAATTGTAAGATATAGAAAATTTATCATACAAAAAAATTACATTAAATATTAGTTAGTTGTAAAAATAGTTATTAAAAAACCAGATTAACATAATTACATATGTATTTGGTGTGGATTAATAAGTGGAAATTTAGACAATAGGAAAATACTATATAATTAAACTACTTAATAAATTAGGTTTTAGAGATATTATACTTTGGATCCTATGGATATTGAATCATTCATATTCATAAGTGGTAGAAGGCATGTCTATATAAATATATACTTAACTCTTAAGAGAAGAACCAAAAAAATACATATGACCATAATCATACACTATAAATTGATTTTTTTATAAGGGAAAATTTTATTTTGCGAATGCAATCATGCCCTAAAAATTAAAAAAATGTGATATGATAAAGTTTTTTGTGGAAAAATTAGCAAGAGATCGCATGTGGAAGAACTCGATCGAGGAGGTGGAGGATAATCAAAGATAGTTATATTGGAAATTTGTAGAATGTGCACAATTATTAAAAGATAAATATGTTTGATCATAATGTTATGATTTAATATTAGTATAAATATTTTACATTTTATTAGGCTTCTTATGAAAGATGGGTTGAACTTGGATGATGTGATAAATAAACACTTAATAAATGTTGAATGTTTAGGATTTTTTTGGAAAGCATTTGGGGCATCTACGAGCATTGGTTAACTTTTTTATTAAAGTTAAACTTCATTTTCTATCTTCAACACACTTTAATCATTACTCACATCTTCAAAATAGGATTTCAACTCAAAATGTTTGGGTAGAGTCTATCAGAGAAAACCGTAACATCGGATAATATCGACTACCAATGGTGGTTTTCACATATGAGAGATAGGATCTCAAACATATTAACAACTAATAAATCTATCTATATGTTTTAAAATGAATACAAAAGAAAATGTTGAATAATGTCACTTTAAATAATTTCATCTTTCTTTCCACAAACAAGATGAAAATAAAATAAAATAAAATAAAATTCATTTGACTAAATAATGAATGTTTATAAAACATGGAATAAAGTTACTAATATAAAGAACACGTGCTTGCAAAATCAAAACTAACCTTTTCAAATCACCCCACATAATTTTTCGTTAATTTACCATTACAAATGTTCCATTTGAATCTTCATAAATTAACATACAAATATTCCAAGTCATCCTCAAACAAAAATATATATAAATTTTATCTCAATGAATCACAATCATGAACCCTCTTTCTAGATCCACTATAGTTGATCTTATAATGACACTTTGGTAATCTGAATGACGATTTTAATACAAAAGTATAATAGTCCATTTTTAGTAGGTAATAAGGAGGTTTTCATGGGACCCTCAAACCTTTTACAATCCAGTAAAAAGATAAGCACTATCATCCACATGAAAACAACTATGCAATGGATCAAAGAGGATTGATCCTCTCAACTCAAGATTAAGAGGGACTTGAGAAAATCTTTATTTCCAAAATACCTAACGAACAAAAATACTCATTATCATTTAGAGCAATGGATAATATTCAAAAAAAAAAAAAGGGTGTCAATAAAGTAACGAATATTAGTTGAGTGCCACACTTATCATCCACCTTTTGGACCACACAAAAAAAAATTGTTTGGCTTTTTCTCTTCTTACTTACCTCTTTCCAAAGTATTCATCATCATCATCGACAACACAGGATGACTATTTCCATTGATAGGTAGGGTAGGGATTCCATATTAACATTTTGGTCATCTTTAATCGAACTTGCTATAGACACCCTAAAAACACATACATATTTTTAATCATCATTATTCTTTGCATAATGTGCTAATTTAAGTTTTAGAACATATTCTAGACCACTATTCACCCACACCTAACTAGAATCAATTTAATTAATTCTATCATGTCCATAAATCATACACTTACAGGTCCTTAGCTAATTTAATTAGCTATTTAAATGAATTAAAATTTTATTCACTCACCTTCCACTCAACTCCATTTCACTAGCTCTCTCCACTTATTTTCTAGAACCCTTCAAAGGAGGAACAAAAATATAGGTACAATTGAAGAATTCAAGAGCCAATTACTCAAATTCATTACCTCTATAACTCTTATTCAAAACACCCAATGACATAGACCAAATCAAATTGATAAATTTGGAAAATGCATTCATTAACCTTAAAATCATTCAAATCTTGATCCACAATGAATGGCCTCTACAGATTATAAATAAGATGATATTTCCATCACAAATCATATCTTGAATCTTAAGGCATTTGCAACATCACTCTACCAATTTTGCATTAGAATTTACCTATCATGAGGTTTCCCACTTGATTAACCAATCCATCCATTTCTTAAAGCACATATATCTTCCATTTCAAATTAAAGGAGATTCAACATGTGTGGTACTAACACTTATTTCGGTGGTGATGGGGTGGGAGTGGTGTGGTCAAGTCACATGGTTGTGTGCTTGCCCACCCAGGTTCAAATCCCCCGAGGCACGATCCTCCTTGGAGGTGGTTTCACCGTTGGAGGTGGCTTCTCTGCTCATGCTGACACTGGTGGTTTCTCCTCACTGCTGACGTTGGTGGCTCTCCTCTCACTGCTGACGCTGGTGGTTGCTCCTCTCGTTGTTGACGCTTGCTTCTCCTCTCGCTGCTGACGTTGGTGGCTACTCCACTCACTGTTGATGATCTTGTTGCTGTCACTGGTGGTTGTTCCACTTGTTGCTGATTCTGGTGGCTGCTCCTCTCATTGCTGACGTTGGTGGTTGTTCCTCTCGCTCCATTCACTGATAGTTGTCCCACTCGCTATGGCCATTGTTGTTGGTCACTACATCTTCACTATGGTTTCATGGTTTCTCCAATTGGGTTCCTAAATAGTGGTCCCCTTCATTGTAACCAGGTTGTGGTTCCTCTCAAGATAAATCCTCAATTGTACAAGGATGTGGGTCATTTCAAACACCCTCAATTTACCCTCAATCCAAAAAAAAACTAATGCTTATTTCAATAAATCTGGGCATATTCCAAGGAATCTGGACTCCAATATTACATGTTTTGGAAGAAATATATCTCCATTTTTGGTATCTTGGATTCAATTTTAGTTTATCTTTGGATACCATTATTACTATTATTGGATTCCATTAGTACAAAAATTAGATTACAATATTGTCATTATTAGACTTATTCGAGTTCTAATTTTGCTATATTTTGATTCCAATTTCACTATTATTGGATTCCAATATTGTTATTATTGGATTCCAATTTTGTTGATATTGGATTCCAATATCACTATTATAGGATTCCAATTTCACAACTATTGGAATCCAATTTCTCAATTCTAATTTTTGAATTTCAATTTTGTTATTATTGGATTCACCCACGAAGCCTAACGGTTTGTTAAATTACATAAGCCCGGTTGTTGCTAACTTACATAAGCCTCAAAGCACCCACTAACTTACATTAGAACAATAGATGCTAGGTGAAATAATACTAGAGGTGGAAAATTTACATCTTCCTAATGGTCATAACTTACATAAGTTTCCAAGCCTTGCTAAGTTACATAAGCTTCAAAGAACCACAAAGTTACATCAACCTTACGACCGTGAGATACATAAGTTTAGCGGAAATTAAATTACATAATCCTAGCGGTTACTTACTTACATAAGCCTAGCTACCGCTAACTTACATGAGAATAGAGAAGGTTTGGTGAAATAATCCTAAGCAGCAGAAAATTTATATCTGCATAAAGAACCGTAAGTTACATAAGCCCAATTGCTACCAACCTACATAAGCGGTGTAAAGAACCCACTAAGTTACATAATCCTAGAGGTTGAAAAGTTACATCATCCCGACGACCGCAAGATACATAATCCTAGTGGGTGCTAAATTACATAATCCTAATGTTCGTTAGGCTTATGTAGATTTAGTAGCCAATAAGTTACATAATCCTAAAGAAGCGTTAAGTTATGTAAGCCTAACGACCGCTAAGAAACATAAGCATAACAATCGTTAAGATACATGTTTTTATAATTTATAATATCAGTTTGTAAAATGGAAATAATTATAATGGAACTTAGCAATCGCTAGACATTTCAAAACAGAAGATAATCTAGATAATGAGAACTAATTTTATGCTTTTCAAGTTTATAAATCATACGAGTAACAACAAAGAGTTAAGAACTACATTAAACACGTTGTTTTGAAACATGGATTTCATAGTTTATTTCCATAAGTAATCAATTCCTTCAGGATGATTATATTGAAAATAATTAAAATTACATAACGATTGACCCTTTTCAAGTTTTCAAGGATAACTAATCTAGCCAATTTTAACTAAAATGCATTAATTATTGTTCTTGAAGTTGTGCAAGGTATGCCTAAATAACATCATGTCCCCAATTTGGTATGTTGATTTGATCTCCATTCAATATTTTACTTGGTGTCCATGACCATATGATGCTTTTATATCAATATCTAATGTTTCCCTTGATTTTCACCACATTTTATTTTTCTTTAAGCATTATTGGTACATTGCTTTTTCTTTATTTTATTTTCATATGGGTTCCCACAAACTTTCCCTTATCTTTTGATATTTTTGTGAATAGACTGTATTGGAAATCGTTATACCTTGCCCATCCATATAGGAATTTTATCATCAGATTGTATTACTAGTATCATCGCCCATCATTCGCATCCACTACACAAATGAATTCCTCTCTAGGACTATCACAAATATGCCCAACATATATATCCTTTTTGAAATGACATTTTGACTATAATAACTATCCATTTCAAGACATGGTGCACCAAGTATATGATCATACATTGTGATATTCGAATTAATTTTGCAAAAAAATCTCTCCTCATCATCCTTCAATTGATAAAGGTATTTTTAGGGCACGCAAAATATTTTTCTAATATGTAATCTTCGGAACCCAAAATTCTTCTCCACCATCTATCGAAATCGTTTTCCAATGTGTGATATATGCCCAAATGCCTCTTTACAGGTATTCCATCTCTTTTATTTATTTGAAGTGTGCCATGAAGGATTCCCTTTAGGCAATTAAGGTTTCCCACACACTATTTTCAAGGTTTCAATAGGTTGAGACCATAATGCATCCATGATTGATGTTTTGTACTCATGGCATGAATTTTTTTAATCACTTAAAATTTAAACATCTTAATTTTGCTAATAACCAAAATATTTTGGTTTCCATCTAGCAAGTTTGGTTTCCATGTAGCATGAGATAAAATGCAATCAACATGTGATTGTTATTGTCAGTTGAAGCATTATCCAGTTGTAAGTAGCAAACTAGTTGTTGTTTTCTAAATGAACTTGTACATCAACTTGTAATAACAATTGAATGAGCATGTTGATTTTTTTGCTTGTGTTCCTTGCACTTGTCATACACATCATTTTACAAAAGTGCATCATGTAATGGGTATTTTGACATCATACTATTGTATAAAAAAATCACCATATTGATCTCGTAAGTTATTCTTGTAACTTCCCGATACACAAATCCAATAATGTTATTGTGAAGTTTTTCTTTAGTAAAAAAGCAGACCATAGTGCTCGAAACCTCCAATTTTGTGCCCATGTGTCAGCATACCGATCATGGTCCAACAAGGAGCTTAATATCATTTCTTATTGACTTTAATTTTATGTTCATCTTTGGTACGTCAATTTTCATCTTGTCCATTTTTTCAAGCACAATGCTTTGGTAGCTATTAGGATTTTCCTCTGATTCCAATCTATGAGCATAGTAAGTTAAACGACAACTTTGAATGCAATCATTGGACACTTTGAAATTGGTCTACTTGTGTAAGTGTTTCTAGACATGAGATGGCTACACATTTGTTATTAATCTTTGTGCACTCATCACATTTGACAAAGAAGTAGTTCTTGGTTATTGAAACATGGGAGAAATGTTCTTTCCATATTTTACTAAGGTTTGAATGTGACGTTGGAGGAAGGATCAACACTAAAATGGCCTCGTTACACTTTTTTAGGATTTAAAAATAACTATATCATGCAGGTATAAGTTTCATTGCCATTGTAGTACCATCTTATCCCACTTAATGATACATGTGTGGCAATATATCAGAATATATTTCCACCATTTTGGATATCTATGCAATAGTTATGACACTTCGCTTGGATGTTATTTTTTATTTTCTTGTATTTTTATTTACTATCCTCCTCTCTCCATTCATCAAAAACTGTTTCTATCCAATATAGGTTCTCTTTGGGATTCCATGAAATATGTACCATGTATTATGGAATACATCCCTTCCAGATAACTTCAATTTATATATAGATTGCTCTGAATTTTGACCTACATCACAACTGCTAGCACTTGTGGTGAATGCATTAAGTATCCTTATCCTCATCAAATGTATCCTCTGAGTCACTACTCATGATATTTTTTATGCCATCAACCCCCACATGCAAACCTTTCAAATCACATACGCAATCCTTTATTTCCTTTCCTATTGGATAAAGTATTGATTAACTAATATATTGACATTATAGGTTAATCTAATATTAATAACATCAAGTAACTAAAAGCTAAGTAAATACAGAAAGTAACCCAAGCCACTAAGTCAGTATAAATATGAAACCCTAATGAGTAAAGAGGGTTAGGTTTAGTGGTGTATATTCGTAATATGGCTAAAATTCCATTTTAGGAAAATTTGAAAAGGTGAATTATTCAGAGCAGGTCAGTTTTTGGTTTGCCTAAAATTTACAGTATATTTTTTTAGGGTCGGCTTCTCCTACATTTGAAAACATCTCCTATAAAAACCTAGGTGATTCGTTGGGTAGTATACTACTACCTTACTACTATTGGAGCTATCAGATATCAAATACCATGAAATTACATACTCTAAGCACCAGGACACCGTGCAAATGCATTTCTTGTTCGTAAGTTTGCGATCATGCGATAGGTTTTATTTGTTGATGTGCGGCTAATAATATTTGTTGACGTGCAATAAATTTTTTTGCGGACGGGCGATAAGGAGATTCAGTTGACGCACGAAAAGGGTTTTGTGGTTGATGCCCGACACTGCTATTGTTGATGCACAAAAACACTCTTCTTGATGCATGAAAGTACTCTTGTTGATGCATAACATAGTACTTTTATGATGCGCGACAATGATATTTTATCGACGCATGACTTATTATATTTCACGACGTGTGATAAAGGTTTTTTTGTGGACACGCGACAAGGAGATTATGCTGATTGATGCGCAGGGGATATGTTGTTGATGCCCGACATAACTATTGTTGATGTATGATACTTTTCCTATTGACACATGACACAGTACTTCTCTCGGTGAGTGATAAGAATATGTGTTGATGCATAATAAGGTTCTTCTACCGACACGTGACAAGGTATAAGTTGTTGACACATGATTGTGTTATTGTTGACGCACAATGCTCTTATTGTTGACATACGAATTAGTGTTGCTAACGTAGGATAGAGTTTCAACTTAGCCATTCAGAACAATGGAAGGTGTTGGTGCTCAGAATGCGAAGACCCAAAAATTATCAAAAAAATCTCAGAAGTCCCTATTCAAGTATTTTGGAAACTCTTCTACTACAAATACCGCAACCACCAAAGATGCATACAATTGCCACTATAATGAATCGTAGTACAAACTATGTGGAAGTAAATATTGAAGTGGACATTCATTCTACGCAATATCAACCCGATGACACCTACGATGATACCATGCAAGATCTTGAAGATATACTGTTAGGATGCATGAGCTTTAAGATATTCATGTTGAGTTACAACAGGATTACTTCAAGATATCACACATATGAATACTCAAAGCAAAATAGAACACAAAAATCAAATGCAAATTCTAGTTCATGAAAGAGGAAAGTAGGTGATTCTAATAATGCTCAAAATTCTACTCATAAAAGTAAAATATTGAAAACACACAAAAATATGTGGACACTACGGAGGACATACAATTTTGATTAGGCTACCAAATTTCCATTTATCAAACATGTACAACCAGCTAATTTAGAATATATCCCATCTAAATGTACATGTACAATATGTACGAGGAAATTGGGAAAGAAGCAAAAATGTAGTTGAAGCTAGACACTATACAATAACACTATGGAAAACAATATTTGACTATAACGCATGAGGATGGATTGAAAATCAAAACACACCGTTGGAAAACTAAAAAAGAATGCATGCATGTTAAATACGTATCAAAGTATGAAGCAGAACATAAAAGACACAGGTATCTCATGGAAAAGGGAGAAACGATCACATCACAAATTGGTAAGATGAATCAATCAAATTTGCATGCAAAACTCATACATTTCTCTACTTTATTTCACATACTTAAGAAAGGAAGACCAATTTTAGATTTCCTTGATTTCAAAGTTTCGTATCAATACAATGGAATACAAAATGTTCCTTAGTCTCATTGGTCAGATAGTAGTGCATGGGAAATGGAAAAATGCCTTTCATTGATAGAGAAGGAAGATTTGAAAGAGAATGTAAAAAATGCTAAGTTTATCTCTCTTTCAATTGATGAATTGACAACATTCGACAACACTGCATGGGTATGTATCCACGTCTATAGTTTAGAAAATCATTTAACGACACCGCATCTGCTGGGTGTTATGAAAATGGTTGAAAATTATAATGCTGAAAACCTACATGAAATAAGTGTTTCTTATTTGAAAGATATTGTTGGAATGACTGATTATAAAAATTTACAAAGTTGGTATGCGTTGGAGCAGATGGTGCATCATTCATGTAGGGTCACTGAATAGAGCTATGTGTTAGATTGCAAACAATTGTGGCCCCTTATATGCTAACAATTCATTATATGGCTCACAGAATGAATTTAGCGTATAAAATGGTAAGCAACTATGAAAATGTTGCTAATTAGAAGACCTTATAAGAGAACTTCATGCCTATATGCAAATATCCTAAAGTGATTTCTTGAGTTCAATAAATTTTCAATTGGAATTATAGATGGCAAAAAACTTCTGAAGGATGTTGAGACGAGATGGATTTCTTTGTATGAACCTGCATGCGAGTTCGTGAGGATTATCCTTCATTGGTTGGTTTCATGAACAAATATCATCATGAATTTTACAGGTGGGGACTTGTTGTTTTGTTTAACTAATTTGGAGATATTGCTTACATTGGTTGGTATTCTTCCAATGTTGCGGTAGATCAATACACTAATGAAACATGCATAGGGGAGATTAATCTATATTGTGGATTTTATATGGATGAGAAAAATGGTATGTCAAAACCTTGATGTCTTGTACACTTCCCAAGATAGTTTTGATACACTTGTTTTTGATAATTGGAAATTTTTATTAGATCTTAAGAATCCCAGTAACTATTTGAGATTTAATATCCATGATCAACTCTATATACATGTTAATGGGAGGGACATACCACTACACATTTTGCATAAACATCAAGATATTACAAGATCGGAAAGAGAAGAAGTTCCTGTGACACGTAATCTCTTTGATTCTACATACTGATTGAAAAAGATTAAATCTTAGAAATTTTTCAAAATCCATATCATCATAAATTAGAGAACGTTTCTAAAAAGATAAAATTATTTAAGCAATGGGTGTGTTGAATCCTAATTTTTGGAATATCAAGGTGCTTGTGCAAAATTTGTAAGAAAACATTTCAATAAATCCATGGGTACAATAATGGAACATTTCACCAAGAATTCAGAGGTCAAGGGTATGGAAATCAAATTTATACTGAATGTTGATTTATTAAAGTCTCAATCAACAAATTTTGCAACAACAATGAGGAACCAATATAAAATGTTAGACGAACCTTCTGAGAGTGGTGTTATTAAATGGCTCTAGCAAGGAATCTATCAAAGTACTATATTAAAAGAAGACATCAATGAATATTTCATATTATATGAGTTATGCCAAACAATTATTTTGGGGTCTGTGGAGGATGAAAGGGTTTTCATTGCTTTATCATTTATAAAATCAAAACTTAGAAACAGGTTGGATAAAAATCTAGAAAGTTGCATGAGGTGTTATGTTTCTCGCTACTCCTTGGAAACCTTTCCTTTCGACAGAGCAATTACACATTAGAATTCCCTTTCCAAAAGAAGAGGTGTAAATAATACAGCTACAAGTACATATGTTCCCAACAATGAGATTGGAATTGGTGCGTTGTCACACTTTGTACAAGATAATATCAACTTTGAAGAAGTTATTAATAATGGATTGTTTCATCTTTAAATAGGTATCTCCTTGACCTTACTTTTATTTTTTTCACCTTACATTTTAAGTATGGTTATTTATTCAATTTCATATTAATATATTCAAATATAATAGTTTGTAGTTAGATGTAATAGTGAACACAATTGTAACTCTACAGATGCAAATATTGACTGAGGAGACTTTTTAACATATTTTGTTTCAGCTCTTATTATCATTAAAGATGTTACAGGTATATATATATTTACATTTATTTAAATACAATTATTTATAAAAAATCTGTTTTATATAATTACTATTTTGGATTTTTCGAATACTAATTTGCAAGGCCTTCAAAGTTCAGATCTGCATATTCTTCCACTGTTATACTCTTCTAGACTTCCAGACTTCCACTATCCATACATGCATAGGTTCTCATTTGCATTTTCTTTAATCTTTTTATTTCTTCCTTAATCTTCTCAATCATTATTTCAAATTTTATTTATCGAAAATGTGGGTTGAAATCCATCCAAGGAAGCTCTCACTTCTTGGGACTGACAATGTCAAACAACTCGCCCATCTATATACTAATCCATTTTTCATGTTGATTTTTCTTGAATCGAAGGTCATTTAGCTCGTTGTGAAGGATGATTTCTCATTTTCCTTCCATATTCTTTGTCACGCCCAACTAGAAGACAAGAGGTACCTAAGTTAGTTTTAATTTTGTTTAATCTTTTTGTTTTTTCCTTCATCTTCTCAATCAATATTTCATATTTTCTTTCTTGAAAACATGGGTTGACATCCATCTAAGGAAGCTCTCACTTCTCAGGACTGACATTGTCAGGCAACTCCCAAATCTATATACTAATCCATTTTTCTTGTTGAGTTCTCTGGAATCAAAGATCACATATCTCATTATGAAGGATGATAATTGATTTGTCATTTTCCATCCATATGCTTTATCACATCCATCTAGAAGACAAGAGGTACCTTAAACCCTATTATAGATGGAGTTTTAACAATCATGTTTAATCTATTTTGGCATTTTCAAAATGCTTTGATGTAGTGTTTGAACTTTGTGGCATGAATATCAAATTACATGTAAAAATTGATCTTCTCAAAAACATTACATTTACAAGTAGATAGAAGAAGATTTGAGTAGTTTTAAATGTGAAATACCCGATACAGAGTGTGAATTTTACAAGTAGAGATAGAAATATTTTTCTCGTATTAAGATGTTTTTGTCATACCATATTCCAAATTTTCTTAAAATAATTATCCATTATCATCATCCATAATCGTGCTTGAAGCTAAATCTACGTCGACATAAATTTCATCATCATCCATATCTATTCTAATGTTATCATCCACATCTAAGGTCATCATATCATTACAAGTGCAGAGAAGAATATTTTGAGAAGGTTTAAATGTGAAGAAACTTGATACAGAGTTTGAATTTTACAAGTAGAGAGAAGAAGATTTTACTGTATTAAGATGTCTCTGTCATACCACATTCCATATTTTCTTAAAACAATTATCCATTATCATCATCCATGATCATGCTTGAAGCTAAATCTATGTTCACATACAATTCATGATTCATCATCATCCATATCTATTCTAATGTCATCATCCACATTGAATGTCATCATATCATTACAAGTAGAGAGAAGAATATTTTGAGAAGGTTTAAATGTGAAGAAACCTGATACAGAGTTAAAATTTTACAAGTAGAGAGAAGAAGATTTTACTGTATTCGGATGTCTATGTCCTACAACATTTCAAATTTTCTTAAAATAATTATCCATTATCATCATTCATGATCGTGCTTGAAGCTAAATCTACGTCCACATACAATTCGTCATCATACATATCTATTCTAATGTCATCATTCACATCTAAGGTCATCATATCATTACAAGTGCAGAGAAGATGATTTTGAGAAGGTTTAAATGTGAAGAAACCTGATGCAAAGTTTGAATTTTACAAGTAGAGACAAGAAGATTTTACTGTATTAAGATGTCATTTTCATACCACATTCCATATTTTTTTAAACAATTATCCATTATCATCATCCATGATCATGCTTGAAGCTAAATCTATGTTCACATACAATTCATGATTCATCATCATCCATATCTATTCTAATGTCATCATCCACATCGAATGTCATCATAGCATTACAAGTAGAGAGAAGAAGATTTTAAGAAGGTTTAAATGTGAGGAAACCTGATACAGAGTTCGAATTTTACAAGTAGAGAGAAGAAGATTTTACTATATTAAGATGTCTCTGTCCTACCACATTCCAAATTTTATTAAAACAATTATCCATTATCATCATCCATGATCATGTTTAAAGCTAAATATGTGTTCACATATAATTCATCATCACCCATATATATTCTAATGTCATCATCCACATCGAATTTCATCATATCAATACAAGTAGAGAGAAGAAGATTTTGAGAAGGGTTAAATGTGAAGAAACCTGATACAGAGTTTGAATTATACAAGTAGAGAGAAGAAAATTTTACTATATTAATATTTCTATGTCCTACCACATTCCAAATTTTCTTTAAAAAATTATCCATTATCATCATTCATGATTGTGCTTGAAGCTAAATATATGTCCACATATAATTCATCATCATCCATATCTATTCTAATGTCATCATATCATTACAAGTAGAGAGAAAAATATTTTGAGAACGTTTAAATGTCTTTTGTCATACCACATTCTAAATTTTCTTAAAACAATTATCCATTATCATCATCCATTATCGTGTTTAAAGCTAAATCTACTTCCAAATACAATTCATCATCATCCATATCGATTATAATGTCATCATCATTACAAAGAGAGAAGATTTTGAGAAGGTTTAAATGTGAAGAAACCTAATACGAGTTTGAATTTTACAAGTAGAGAGAAGAATATTTAACTCTATTAATATGTCTTTGTCATACCACATTCCAAATTTTCTTAAAAAATTATCCATTATCATAACGCTATCACATTCATATAAAATATAAACACCATATACAATCTAGAAATTCTATATAAAATATATAACAAGATATAAAAATCCAAATTGTAATATAATTAAAAACAAATACATATTCATGTTTTATTCTTCAATATATAAAGTATTTCAAATTTTCAAATATCAAGTTTCAATTTTCAAGCCTCATTCATTAAATTTTTTTCCCAGACAAACTAGCACTTTCCTTTTGAATTTATGTAGCATCTTTTGTGCCCCTTTCCCCAATGGCTTGCTCTCCTATATTCTTTTCTTGAATAATCCTAGAACTAATTAGATCCTCCGCAGCAATGTCTAGATTCTTTACGATTGTTTCTTCTTCCTTTGTTGCATTTACATGGGATGCCAAACTAGGATCTGTAGTTGCCTTTGATTTGAACAAAAACTCAAGGTCGGAGTCATTCTCTTTAATTATCCGGTTAAGTATATTGTTTTGTTTGTTAACCAAAACAATATTTTCTTTCATCTTCATTGTTGTGGATAAATTGTTGTTAGCAGTTTCCAAGTGAACTTAGAACACCTTTGTTTGACTCTTCAAATTTTCATATTTCAACTACAAAAAAAAAGTGAGCTCAATTTAACATATTACTAAACTAAGAAAGTTTCAAATTAATAAAAACATTGTTTCAAATTGATAATACTTACAATGCTCTATCTCTTTCGGCATTTGTAATTACTAGAGTAGGCATTTACCTTAGCTCATGTTCACCTAGGTACTTTATTTACCTTTATTGTATTTATCCTCACCCACTTATGTGTGTGGATATTTCTTTTATCTTAATTAGATATTAGGAGATATTACCTAGTTGTTAGCTATAGTTTTTCCTTGATCTATGGTATTGACTAGATCCTTGATGTCTAGTTCTCTCCTAAATCTATGGACTTAACTATTTCTTTGATGACTAGTTATTTCCTTGATTTATGGCTTGATCTACGACCTTAACTAGTTCTTAGATTGTTATTCCTTGCCTATATAAGCAAGGCCCATTCTCATTGTATTTCATTGAGTTCCATAATAATATATGATATTGTTGCTCATTTGTTTGCAAAGGTTGTATGTAAAGTTATTTTGGTGAATTGATTTCATCTTATAGATCGTGGTGTTTGATTAACATCTGTGTTCTTGGCTTGGTATGATCTGGTTATCATTCCTTTTACTATTCTTAGCGGTTTCAAGTGAACTTAGAACACCTTTGCTTGACTCTTCAAATTTTCATATTTCAACTAAAAAAACAGTGAGCTCAATTTAACATATTACTAAAATAAGAAAATTTTAAATTAATGAAAAATATTGTTTCAAATTGATAATAATTACAACCGCTCTATCTCTTTTGGCATTTGCAATTTCCACCAGATCCTTGTCCTTCGACTATTTGTTGAAATAGGCTTGGGCTTTAGCACTAATATTTTCCAATCTATTTAATGCTTTATCTAAAATATTGTCTTTATAATTGTTGTTATACGTGACAGTCCCACCTCTTGCTTGGATGAGTAAGGCATCCATCTTCACAGGTTGATTTTGGACTGCAACGTATAAATTGTCCCTTTGCCAATGATTTTCATAATGACTTATTATCTCATTGATTAGTACTTTTCCCTTCTCTCCCATTCTATGAGCTCACTGATATGAGGTACAATAAAATCTTGGACATGGGATTGAAAATCATAACCAATCAAGTTCTCCAAAGGAAATGATGGAAACTGTTCACCATCTGTATCTGAAGAGGATGATGCCAATGGAGAGGTATGGGGGCTTTCGGGTCGAGCATCATCTGCTAACTCTTTTTCCTTTGGGTGGCCTGATCCTATTTGCCATAAAATAAATCAATATTCAAATATTGAAATTGAAAGTGAAATGTAAAAAAAGTTAAATAAATTACGTTGAAATGGAAATATACCTATTGGCCTTGAATCATACCACATGTGTTGAAAAATCATGTTGGATCAATTTTATCAATGCCTAAGTAATCTTCATATAAATTTATATTATTTAAAACTGATAGGCCGATCAGACCTTTGGGTCACCATCGAGAGAGAGGCTTAGAATTGGAAATGTAGATGCAATGTTTATTGTCTTGGTAGGGGCCAAAGGAATTGGCATGCATTTACCAATGTTATTTTTACCTGAACCTCTTGTTGGCATTTTGAATCGTAATGGTGGAGGATGTGGTGGTGTCATTGTTTGTACAGATAGTGAAGGACTACTATGTACTACAAAGTCCAAGAAAAATCAACAAAATCATTACTAAATTATATGAAAAAATGTTTAAAACTATGCAAAAGCTATGAAATTATATGAAAAACTATTCAAAACTTGTACAAAACCAATAAAATTATACCTTGTTGTTGAGGGGTAACCTATTGTTGTACCGGAGGTGGCCGTGTTGGAGTAGCCGTAGGAATTGGTTGTGTTGGAGTTGTGTCAGTCTGTGGCTAGGATGGCAGAGCAGGGTGTTGAGAATCGACAATTGCACACTGATTGGATAGAGTGAGTTGGTGATGCCTATTGAGAAGCACGTGTATAGTCCAAAGTCCCTATAAGTGCAGCAATAGTCAATTGCATGTCAATTCAATATGGTAAATGGTAAATTGTAAATAGTAAATGGTAAATTGTAAATAGTAAATGTTAAGGGTATTACGTCTCTGTCGTTTAACTAATGCAAACGCTTAGGGTTTTGGGGATGAGTGAACTTCCATTTCAAATTAGTAATCTCTTAACGCCTCAGCTTGTTGTTGGCCTCTTCCTCTTAATGCTATTTTTTTCACGGAAGGGCCTCCAAAAATCTTCTCTGCATATGGTCAAGATTCAATCAAGTACATAATGTTAGTACTACATAAAGATTCAATCAAAAGTACATAATCAAGATAATAACCATACTGAAATCTAATGTCAAAATATAAACTATATACATGTTGTTCTTCAAATGGAATTGAAAAATTCTTCATTGTCTCGTTCGTGCAAGTAGGAGTTGGTTTGTCTTTTAAATTAAAAAAATCCTCATAATAAAGACCAAGGGATTTTTGTGGATTGAATAACTAGTTTTTCATAAATTGATACATCTCGTAATGTCATCATTTATCTTATTCGATAAAAATGTGCATGAATAAAATTTTAGCTTTCCAATCATTGCAAGAATGTATGCAATAGCCCAGTTTGGAATATCCATTTTCCGACCCTGCAAAACAATTCTGGCTTGAAAGAAAGAAATCATAGCAGCAAGAAAGTGGTGTGCAATTCCTTACGTATCCACACCTCATCTTGATTTGTTCACGTGAGCTGCAAAAAGTCATTGGAATTAATATGAATTTGAATTATATCAAAATTAAAAAATTCAAATGAAAACAGTTACACGTACAATCAACATGGAAACTAAAAGTAGATTCGAGGTAGATCTTATCATTTTCAATGAGGGTTGCTTTCATTGTTACTATGTGCAAATTTTTAAATGGAAGGCATGTCAACCGATGGATATCAGCTGGATTGACACTGAATTTGAATGTACGACCATCATCGAGTCAAGGTAAAATTATTGTCGTTTGGATTGTATGAGGAGAGAAGGTAGTTTAGAATGTCATGATCAATCTCAAACTAGGGCATGTTAACGATCCCATTAAAATCACATGCTTCTACAAAATCCTTGTAATCTACATTCATTTACAAAATTGTATAAATGTGGGGGCACATCAAGTTCCTAAATTGAATCTTTCCCTTGGGTAGGGCTCTGGCTTGAGGGTGACCAATGTCTGGTTATCTTGATTTTCTATTGGATCTTTGTCTTGAGCTTGAGCATTAGTATCCATGAGTGCTTGAGCTTTGTTGGAGTCTTGAAACCATACACATGGAGTTTCTTTTGTTTGATTGAACCATTCTTGTGTTGATGTATGATTCTGTGGAAGTTAGCAATGGGAGAATGGAGAATCAATTTAGGAGCCGAGAAAGTGTAAACGTGAAAATGAGGGGTGGAGGGGTATTTATAGGAAAAATTAGGGTTTCTCAAGCCTTGGGAACATGAAAACAAGACATTATTGATGCACAACATCAAATTTTATTGTCACGCATCAACAAATTTTGTCGACGCGCGATAAAAACACTTGTTGTCATGCATCAACAAAGATTGTTGAGGCACGACGAAAAATATTGTTGTCATGCGTTAACAATTATTGTTGTTGCCCAACAATAAGCGTTGTTGACACACGACAATAGCTCTTGTTATCACGAGACAACAAAGCTTGTTGATGTGCGTCAACAATCTTTATTTTCATGCGACAGCAAGAGTTGCTATCGTGCGTAAACAACGCTTATTATCAGGTGACAACTCTGCATCCACATTGAAAAATTCCTATTTTTATGTCTACATAAAAAAATTCCTCAAGGCCCACACTCTCGCTCAAATAATATCAAGCAAAAATTTTGTTCTCAAAAAATGGAAAATGTTTTTTCGTGAAATTGATTCTAGGTATATTCGCCAAGGATTTTCTACCTCCATTTTATGAGGCTTCTTAAAATGAACCTTGGGTAGGAAGAGCTTAGTTGATTCGAAGAAGGTGTGGAATTGTGTCACGAGAAAATAATAGATAAACAATACAAGAATGACCACATAGAAGCTCCAAAAAGTACAAATATGGGAAAGTAGGATAGATTGTGGCACTCTAGTTTGAGATCTGGGCACCCTGGAATATGGAAATGCTCTGCAACACCCATATGGGGTGTCGTTGAATGACTATTTTCCTTTGCTTCCTATCGCATGTATGTCATTAGACATTACTAGATGTCGTAAATCAAAGATAAAGGAGAGACCTTCAAAACCCCAAACCAAGCATGAAACCCCTACAAGAATAAAGATACATGTGAAGGGTTGACTATCCTCGGTGACCACAATAGTGGACTTACTAACTTATTGGTGCACTACATATCAGACCCAATGTAGTTGTGTGTGTGTGTACAAATCATGTGTTAGGTGCTCTTGTTCCGGATGCACTTTGTGAAAGTATCGAGTAATAACTAGACGTAGAAATGTAATAAAATGGTGGATGGAATAGAATAAAATTCCCTCCTATGTAGTGTGATGCAGATGAACCAACCTTGTCCCTTGTGATGGAGCTAGATAGATGCAAATGGATCCTTTGATGGATGTAACATTAGGTGATGATAGTAGTGCATAGTGTTTCATCCCTCATTATGGTCTCATAACTTTATATTTATATGGTTCTCTTGTTCTAATTTTGTAATTAACCCTGAAAAGGCCAACCACTAAAAATATGGAAATCACAAATGGCTAGAAAATGCCCTAAAAGTGGTGGGAAAGTGTAGAAAGGATCAAGGTGCCCCAAATGGGACTATGAAACTTGGAGAGCCCGAGTATCGGGTGGGCACCCCATCGAGAGATAAAAAAGGTCAAATGGCAAACCTGATCCAGGGCGAGTACATGTGGGAGGTCGGTAGTGACAGAAACAAGTAAAGTAAAATGGCCAAAGGACATGGGTTAAATAGTAATTTCTTCACTCAAAACCCCTATGAGTATTAGTATGATACGGGGACTAAATAAATTCCCAAATTACGTGATTTTGTTTCTACATTTTCCCCCACTTTATGTTAGTGAGCAGAATGCTCAGTAACATAAAGTAGATAGAGATGCATACCTAATATCCATGTAGAGTGATGTATAAATCATCTCGATGGACTACACAAAGTGTGGAGTGACAAAAAAATGGAGTGTGGAGACTAAAGATGAAAAAGTGCAAAAATGGTGAGAGTGAACCTAGGGAGAAAGCGTGTGTGTAGATTCGATGTGTGTGAGGTACATGCATGTTAGTATGAGGTAAAAATTGCCAAATGACAATGTTGTTGTTATTTTTGATTCCTTTTTTAGTTGCTTTAGTTGTTTATTGACTACTTCATTCTCATACAAATGGACCTGCAAAGGAGAAGACGATCAAGTAGTCAAATACGCATCTATATGTGTTTAAAAATCACATGTATATAGTAAAAAAGAATCAAACTGGAAGTATGAAAAAAAGTAAAAGGAACATGTACACTTGATCCGTGATGAGAGAAAGGGTGTAGAGAGGATATCTTGTAACCATGACTTTTAGGTAATCTCATGCCACTTTGTGGTCGATGGAAGTGTAGGGAGAAAGCTATAGTATTCTCCAACCTGTAATTGTTTCCCGAGAATAGTGAAGAGATCTCTGTAATTCTTGGTTTTTGGGTGATTCGATGTTGTTAGTAGAAGTACTTAAGGGAGGAACTCCATTGTATCCTCCAACCTGTAACTACTCCCCAAAATGTTAAGGACAACATTTCTTGTAAAATCCGTTGTGTATGGGGTTTTTATCTTGGTTTGAACCCACTCGTTGTATAACCCACATTGTCAACAACGGAAAACTGAACTGAACTGTACCAGTAGATAGCATTGTGTAATGTGTAAAATACCATATGATTCCCTCCTCTTTGGGGTGCATTTACATATAGGATAATGTGGCATCAAAATAGGATTAACTACTTAAACTATGCTCTACTACGGGGGAGGAAAATGTGCTTGGTAGAAACCAAGGCACACACAAACAAGTGGCTAGAAACAAATGTTAGTATGAACAAGCATGCATGTAGAGAAAAGTGTAAGCTACACAAATAATGTATAAGCTAGAATGCAAGTAAACACACAAGAAGACAACCATAAACCGCTAAAGTGAGTTGCAAACATGGTAGATCACTCACGATGGTGTAAGACACTCAAGGACGCAATGGCCACATACAAAAAGCAAGTGTGAATGCTAAATAAAAGGGCAAGGCCTGCTTATAATAGAAAACAAGATACAAACAAGGGAAATCAAACACATAACCATGGAATTAAGTATTCTTACAAATAATTTTTACACATGAAGTACCCGTTAGCATGTTAGAAATATAATGCATATGTCAAAAGCATGTATAACCAAGAAATTAGTGTGCTATGAAACAACATGAAATAATAGCACCACTAATAGATGAATGTGGATGCCCCCAATGACCATTGTAGGAGTGGTAGGAGGAAAACATCCATGTTGCATGTGGGAGACTTGTATTTGTGATCAAAAATAGAAAATGGTGTGAACGCCCATGTGTGTATAGTAAGGATAATGACATATAATCGATCTAGCTAGCATGTGTAATAAAGTGAACTTATATGAGTAAATGTAATAAAAAGTAAAAGCAACCAAGATATGTAATATGATTTGGATAGATGGAATGGATTATAATATGGATGGTAGGAACCACATCCCCCAAGTGAATGAAGTGTATGAAGTGGGGTTAATTTAATATGCCCCCTCAGCATTCAAGAATGAACCAAAAATGAGAGTGTGTCATCACTAAATGGTCGAATAATGTGTGGTGTATAGCACATTATGATGAGTGTGTATTTGTGTTGATGATATGTGACCTAGAGATGAACACGTGATGATGTAGCCTAAAGTGTATATCACGATGAGATGAATAGAGGGAGTGGTGATGTAGCCTAAAGTGTCTACTACTACAAGATTAAGGAATAGGTGACAACTTATCCTATAGCGTATCTCACTAACCTAGTAATGTCGCATGATAAAATGTTGAATGATGAACATATGAGTATGATAAGGTCCATTTGATTGGCAGACCCTCGGTAGTTGAGTATGGACCGAGGAACTAGAGTGTGTCATAGGATAGTGAGTACAGTGTATAGAAGAATACATAGTATGCATGATGATAAGAGATGACCATATGTTGTGTAAATGTGTAATATGTGATGTATAGTAGTGTAAGGCAAGTCATTGTGTAGATAGCCCAATAATATGAAATTGTGCACAATGTAGTATGTAGGATGAGTAGTATATGATGCTAGACTCATAGAAAATAGGAGTGTGACACATATATGATGAATACTAGTATGATGTGTAGAGTATGTATGATGTATAGATGTGCAAATGTTGAAACACTAATGATGTAAGGTAAGTTGGGGATGTAAGATGTAAAATGTGACATGTATTGTAAGATATGTAATGATACACAATGTATAGTATCTATTATGTAATGTGTGGGGTTCATGTAAGGTATGTAGCCCTGAACAATCAAGTGTTAACCAAACCACAAGAGTGTTTCAACAGATAATAAGGTGAAAACTTTCACCTATAAAAGACCGGGTTTCCATGAAGAGGTTAAACCATGTGTAGAAAAAGAAACAACATAACCATGTGGTGGTGGCGAAATTTGAGATGTGTCTAGGCCAGTAGTAGAGGGAGTAGTTGCTTTGAAAAAAATGATTGGTTGTTCAAGTGGTGATTGGGGAGGAACTTTGAAAAATGAAGGCTTATCGATGATTTTATGGAATACTTGAGTGGAATCTGGGTTACACTGATCTTGAGTGGAGGTTACTTAGATTGGCTTGGTAATGTTGTAAATGATTTAGTAGGAGGAGGTGACGGAGAGCGAACCTTGAGATGTGATTACTTAGTTTGACTTGGTAATGTCACAAATAACTTGACCTGGAGGAGAAGGGAGAGCAACCCTAAGAGGAGGTTGAGTGGATTGAATGGGTGACACTAGAGTGGCCAATGAAAGCACATTAGAAGTGGCGATCAATTGCTCATTTGATATAGGAGAATATTTAGGAGCACATTGAGATGTAGCATTTGTAGATGTACGTGCAATATAATGTTGTGTATTGAATGAGATGAATCCCTAACGTTTAATATGTTTGATTCTTCATTGTAAAGCACAAAAATCATTATCATTATCATTATGTCCATTGATTCAATGGTAATGGCAGTGTGGATGACCCTATTATTTTGATATATGTTAAGGAAGATAGTAATGAGTATGCGGTAAATTGATCAGTTGAAAATTAAGGATCTCAAGTAAGATTGTGATGTAGTTTAGTATTGCAATCAAAGGAGAGAGGCTCTAGTAATGGTATAATGTGAGGCTCGCTAATATGAGTACATGTAGAAGACATAGAATGATATGTAGAAGGAGAACAAACATGATCCTAAGAATCCTCTTTAAGATGTTGGATTTTATATTTTAAAGATGTAATCGTGGATTCCATAGCTTTAAATTTGTCTTGAAATAAATAATGCAAAGATTGAATTGAGTCCAACATGGATTGATTAAATGGAGGATCACGAGGACTAGGGTCATCAAATAAACAATCAAAAATAGGGCTTATTTCATTTGGTGGGGTATTGCAAGGGAGAGAAATGGTGTCTAGGGCTTTTTGAATAATAACTTGGCAATTAGGATGCATTTTAAGAAAATCAAACATAGAAATTTGAGGAATTTTGGGAGCCATGATAGAGGGAAAATGAGGATCCTAAGCCTAAAAGCATTCGGTTTCACCAAAATAATTAACTAATTTTTTTATATTCTAGGTTAATCTAATATTAAGAATATCAATAAATAAAAGCTAAGTAAATACTAAAATTAACCCAAACCACTAAGCAAGTAGAAATATGAAACCCTAATGAATAAAGAGGATTAGGAAGATCTTAGTTAATTGAAGAAGGTGAGATACTATGTCATGAAAAGAATAGATAAATAAAATTTAGAACCAACTACATAGAAACTCCACAAAGCATAGATATGGGACGAGTAGGATGGACTAGGGCACCTGGAGAAGGACTTGGGTGCCTAGGGCACTCAGTCTAAGATCATGTCGCCCTAGTTTAGGAAAAACTCTACAACTTCCCTTCGGGGTGTCATTGAATGACTACCTATCTTCGCTTCCTATCATGTGTATGTGTCTTTGGACTACACTAGATGTTGTTGTAAATCGAGAGATGAAGGAGAGACCTACAAAACCCCAAACCAAGCATCAAACCCCTAAAAAAATAAATATGCATATGAAGGGGTCAGAATGTCCTCAGTGGCCACAATGGCAGACTTACTAACTGGGTGTTGCACTACATCTTAGACCCAATGTAGTTTTATGTGTGTGTAAATAATTCCCTATGTTCTCTTGTGCAAGTTGCACTTTGTTAAACTAACGAGCAATAACTAGATTTAGAAATATAATAAAATGATAGATGGAATAGAATAAACTTCCCTCCTATGCAGTGTGATGCATATGAACCATCCTTTTCCCTTGTGATGGAGCTAGATGGATTCAAATGGAGCCTTTGATGGATGAAACCTTAGGTGATGATAGTAGTGTGTAGCACTTGGTCCCTCATTATGGTATCATAACTTTATATTTATATGGTTTTCTTTTTCTAATTTTGTAATTAGCCCTGAAAAGGTCGACCACTAAAAATATGGAAAGTTCAAATGGATAGAAAGTGCCCAAAAAGTGGCAAGAAAGTGTAGAAAGGATCAGGACATCCCAAATGGGACCAGGACACCAAGGGCACCCTAGTACTAGGCTAGGTGCCCCTGGTTAGAGATAAAACAACACCAAATGGAAAAATTGACAAGGCGATTATATGCGGTAGGTCGGAAATGATGGAAGCAAGTAAAGTAAAATGGCTAAAGGACATGGGTTAATTAGTCCTTTCTTCTCTCAAAAACCATATGAATAGTATTATGAGACTGGACTAAATAAATTCCCAAAGTGCATGATTTTGTGTCTACAAGTATCCCTTGTTTTCACTTTCTTCCAGTGTTTCATAACCATCAATTGTGTATGGCGGTCTCAAATTACCATTGAATAAAATACTTATTGTGGCATTAAATAAATTAGACCCCATTTATATCTAATGGACTATAGTTCTCGATGGATCAACTAGTCCCTCCAAAAATATCACCCCTTTAGAGAGTAAATCCACATATGTTTCTTCTTCAAATACAAATTTCATTTTCAATTGTATCGACACATAAAAAGAGAAAATTAGTATCTTAGACACTCAAATATTAAACCTATGGAGAATTTAAAAATGAGAAATATTTATAGTAATACCAATGTTAAAACAAATGCTTGAAATCACAATGAGAAAATAAAAATAAACATCTTATATGAACATCTATGAAATCTCCTTTAATTTAAATCTCTAACATGTGGAGAATTTGGAAAGCATTCAAGACATTAAATAATTGATTGTTTTCATTTATGCCTGAGATCAATTTTATCATCATCATAAATATACGGCTATTTATACATACCTTATTCAAATAAATAAACTTTGACCTTGAAAATATTATCCAAATTATACTCTAAGATAGATGTCATATATTTTAGAACCTAACATCCTTGAAAAAATACTTAGAAACTATTACCTCGGTCTCTATATAAGGATTTAGGTTATTACATCACTATTTTCATACTAAATTTAATTACTAATGATTCCTCAAAAAACTAGTTCTATTCTAATCATAAATTTTCCTACTACATTATATATTGTGTAGGTAATTAGTGTTCCTTATTGACCATATAACTATTGGAGCTAAAAATTTCAGCCACCCCAAATCATATTGATCTAGGGATTTGCGGTAACATGGGATTATCTACAAGTTTTGGGAACTTACTTCTTGAGATAGAACTTTGGAGAATCCTGGTTCATCTACCTATTTAATACTAAAACTACTCCTAATTCAGAAAGAAAATCCTAAACTAAACATAAAAGGAACTATAACCAGATCGTACCAAGCCAAAAACACGGATGTTAATCAAACACCATGATCAATAAGATGAAATTAATTCGCCATAATAACTTTACATAAATCCTTTGCAAATAAATGAGCAGCAATATCATATATTATTATGGAACTCAATGAAATACAATGAGAATGGGTCTTGCTTATATAGGCAAGGAATAACAATCTAAGAACCAGTCAAGGTCGTAGATCAAGCCATAAATCAAGGAAAGAACTAGTCAAGTCCATAGATTTAGGAGAAAACTAAACATCAAGGATCTAGTCAATACCATAGATCAAGGAAAGAACTATACCTAACTAGATAATATCCCCCTAATATCTAAATAAATAAAAAGAAATATCCACACACATAAGTGGGTGAGGATAAATACAATAAAGGTAAATAAAGTACCTAGGTGAACATGAGCTAAGGTAAATACCTACTCTAACACCCTCCCTCAAGTGAAGCTAGGGGCTAAAATAGAAGTGGCATGTCCACAGTATGAGTCCCGACAACTAGGCCTGATGAGGTACTCATGTACAATAACTGGAAAAAGGACACCGCAAGGTACCCAAAACCAATAACAACAAAGTAAAGAGAGTAAAAACCTGTTGTAAGGCATCCCAAGAAGCTCATCTCAAAAAAATCATATAATTCTAAAGAAGTTTGGTGTGCATTGTGGTCTGAATCCACTGCTCAATCACAAAACTCAAAAACAACTGACACTAGGCTTCACTAAAATAGCTCCATACAAGGAGACTATCAACGGAGTGATGTCAAAAGTGCAAGAAAAAACACCAAACATAATTTGATCAACTACTGCAAATAGGTGTGCCACGATCCAAGAACAATAACCAAAGCAACAAGGAAAGGACACAAAATCCAGAGTGTCACGATCCAAGAAAAGCCAAGGTAACAAGGCAAGGACACAAAACCTAAAGAAGCAGGATCAACACCACACCCTCCCATACTACTGAATGGGTGGAGTGATGCCACAGATCTATATGATTTTCCCAAAATCAACTACTCTATCACTGACAAAATAACATTGGGCTTCACCAGAATAGCTACCCCACAAGAGAGACTGTCAACATGCCAAAAGTGTCGAAAATACAGATACAAAATATCTCAACAAACAAGAGAGATACACTACACCTACTAAAGAAAAATGCTCAAAATAAGAAGCATTACAATGCAGAAGGTATAGAAATTGGAGCAAGAGGCTGAATGGTGGAGGAACCATGCCTGTAGAGTCCTCTCAATGAATGTCTATGTCACCGCCACGAGTGATCAGATATCCACCCCGAATCAACACAGATGGATGAAGAAGATGCCTGCATATGAATTGGTGCAAAATACATAATGGGTGCATGCAAAGGAACATTAGAATGTGTGTCAGGTTGATCATGTCTGAGAATTGAAATATCAGGTTTCTCAAGCCTAAGTGAAGGTACAAAACTCATGTGTTGCTCATGATCCTCGAGAAAGAGTCAAGTGAACAAAAATAGGAGCTCTATCAATGTGTGATCTCAATGAAGTATCTGCTCGAAAACCAATGTCATGGCAATAATTTCACTTAACATGTGGAATAGGGAAATAATACCTTGTGAATGTCTACCAATACCTCCGTCAATGAAACCCATAGAACAAAGCATGCGAGAACTGAATGCAGTGGTATGCTTCTCAAAAGAGCCATGCATATGAGCAAAAGTAGGATACACAACATGTGTTACTATAATAGGCACATGTGTGGAAGATCATGTAGTAACAAGCCTCATAGGCTTAAGAGAATCAAGAGTAGTAATAGGCTCAAATATCGACAGATCTATGTCGGTGGGTACAAGAGCATGCATATGGTTGTCCACAATATGATGGCGATGTTGTAAGCTAGCAAGTGTTTGTTGCAGGGAGTGTATTAGTGTATCCTTATCATGAATGAGTGATTGTAGAAGAAAATTTCACTTCTTGAGTGATCTATTTTCTTCCACAAATTTTACAATATCCTCTTAAAGTCCACACACTTCAAAGAAAAGCATATCATTCTCAGAATCCATGATAGATACAAGAATGCAACTCCAAAAGTTTAGGACGTCGAGCTCAGCCAAAATTGCGTCCACAATTGATTACAACACTCCTCCATATTTGACACTTTATAATGAGTGTGTGTTACAATATGGAACTTTATAATTATAGTGCAATTCTCAAAATAAATATTTCCAATGGAAAGAGCAAAAAAATAAGCACTTTTACAAAAAAATGGCACTCAAAACCGAGTTACCGATCAAAAGATACAAGCTTTTCAATATTATGCTCTGCTATTTATTTTAGATGCCACTAAAACAAAATAAAATGTTCTTCACCACACAAATAAAATGAAAGGGGGCTAGAGTTAAGCACCTACTAGTAGGAATCACAAGATTTAAGCCCTCATATGACCATACCATATGACCAAGGGCTAAGGATTTCAATGGGCATCCCCTAATATCTAAATAAATAAAAAGAAATATCCACACACATAAGTGGGTGAGGATACAATAAAGTTAAATAAAGTACCTAGGTGAACATGAGCTAAGGTAAATACCTACTCTAACAAAACATGTCAAGGGACCGGGGTTAGAAGGAGATGCAGTAAAAGGAAAATCCTAAGCTTAAGTGGAGGTGATAGCACTAGAAAAAGGGGTGAAATCTCCATAAGGGGAAGGGAAGAGATAAAAATGGGATAAAGGGTAAAAAAACATGCCACAATTTGAGAACCATGTAGAATCACTTATCTACGAATTTACAACACAACAAAAATGGAAAGTGCAAGTAAATAGGTATGTACAAAATGATAAAAATGAGCAGTAAAGAGAAGATTGAAAAATAAAACGAGCTAGGGCAGATAGATGTGCCACAAAACATATTTTATATTGCTTAAAATATGCACAATTCCATTATAATCATGGAAGAAGTTAAGAAATACATTACAAAGACCAAATTCAAGGTCTAGAACTTATGTGAAGTTGTCCACAATTTTTACATAGTGTCATTACAACAAAGAGCCATACTTACAAAATGAAATATTTTACATTATATAGATCAAGGAAGAGAGAGAAGGTAGAAAAAGATCAGATTTTATTTTCATCATTAATGAAGATATATTTTTCCCTACAATATGGCATTCCAAGTGTGTTCCATAAGTCTATTTTTCTTGTAGAAGAAGGAAGATCCTCATACTTCATTAATTCAAATCGTTGAGCTCACCGATTCTACATATTAATGGTCCAAATTGTTTTTTTCACTTTTTTCACCCACCAAACACCATAAAAATCTCATTTCTCGATTGCCAAATTCAAGAGCTTGAGGAAACCTTTCCAACTATATAATTTTTATCGGATTTAGAGCTCTCGCATCAAAATATATGGCCATTTGAAATTTTGTCTGCAGTGGAGCACTTGAATTTGTGGTGGTAGAATTTGATTATATTGGGATCTGCCTCTACCTACATGTGCACCATTTTATCTTTTCCATTTTTGGCCTCCCATTAGGTTGTGGGGTCATGATTTACTTCCTTTATTTTCTTTTATTTATTAAAAGGTTCGTTGTTTTAAGAAATATGAGCCAATAAGATCATGCACGCCTCTCACGGTTGTCATACTATCCCTTGCCTTTGTCGGGACCTTTAGAAATGTGATACCATAAGAAGAAATCATGTACCTTCACAATTCACCTTTTTAAATCCCTTTGATTTACCATTGTGGATTTTGAGCCAATAAGAAGGCTCCATGTACTTTGCAATGTCGGTATTTTTGGTTACCCTTCTAACACCCATGAACCACCTGCCCAATGAGATCACTCCACACTTCTCGAGTTGTCAAACTTTTCTTTAGGTCTTGACTAAAAATGTGAAGTGTGAGCCACTATAAAATATCCATGCTCTTCGCGATGTTATTATTTTCTTTTATCTCCTTTGACAACTCAGAAGATTCACCAATGAGATCATTTGGGCTCCTTCGTAATGTCTTTGTGTTAAAATTTCCTTTTAACCTTCATGATGTATGAATACAAAAGGTTAGCCAATGAAATGGCTCCATATAGCTCTATTATCGGACTTGTCATATTTTTCTTCGCAATGTAAATTTTAAATTTGGGGTACTTAGAAAATTTTTGGCTTCATGGGAATGTTGGCAAGTGTCCTGTCGATGTCTTTCACTTGCGTTGTGTGTCCTCTTACTTTCCTTTGTGTCACAGCTTTTACCTTTTCCATACAACACTCCAAGGTTCTCACTTTGTGTTGAGGATTTATCTTGCTTCCCATGAGTTTAATAAAACCCGCCTAAGTCCAACCGATGCTCCTTTGTTACTTAACTTTTAGAAAATCAATGAAACACTAAGCCTTGTACTCCACGGTAAATTGAATCAACCTCCCATGGGGTTTTTGAATGCCAATGACCGGTGCTTTTAGGAAGTGGAATTCAATGGTGTCTAGATGTCCTAGGATTTTTTTAAATGGATAAGTTGTTTTTAATGAGTTATGCAAATTAACTTTGGGGTGTAAATTTGGGATAACATAAACCATTATATTAGACTCTTAGATCACGATAAAAAAATCTAGCGTAGCGGTCATTGAAATTAATTTTTTCTCATACATGCACTCATGCAAATATTTACTAAAATGGCAGGTTAAAACGTGAGTTATCACACTTTGAAGTGCAAGTGATCGCACTTTGAAGTGTGTTTAGTCACGATTGAAGAGAAAGGATTGAACCTATATAAGGGATTTATTTTACCTAGAGCCTAGTAGCAATGGATTGTGTCATGTGGCCACATACAATAAACTTCAAGATTCTTCCTTTATGTGTTATATATATATATATATATATATATATATATATATATCTAATATCACTAACATGAAAACATTCAACCTCCACTTCGAAAGTGTGCCTCGTGTGTATTTGGTTATTACTCCATGTTGGAATTGAACCAAAAAAATTATATGAAGTAAAGCTCTTGTATATTTTGATGTACTCATTAATTATTCCTCATAAAACCAGTTGACTATTCCTATAATAAATTTTCCTCCTACATTATATATTGCATATGTAATTATTATTCCCATTTGACCATATAACACATTCTATTAGACTCTTAGATCCCATTATTGTTTATATCTTCATAAAACACATAGTTTATGGATTTCAAAAGTTGTCTAGCTTAGGTGTCACAATGCTTTAGTTTTTTTCCCCTAATGTTGATTCTAACTTTCAAAAATCCATACATTAAAAACTCATATTATAAATTTCTTACATTAATTATTTACAATACTAATTACACTATTAACGAGGACCATTTTATAAGGTTAAATGCTAAATAATATTGCATAGTTTCCTCACCATTAATTAGTCATTAAACCAAACAATGTAAAATGTGTCATTTTAAAGTACATCCACCATTAGAAATATGTGTGTCATTTGGAATATTTAAATTGTGTCAACCATTCATTAGACATTTAAACTAAAGAAATATAACTTCATACGTGTGCCTTTTGAAATTTGTGCGCCAAAGAAAGTACTTGTTAGATGTGTCGGTCACATATCACTATAAATAAACATTATTTTTAGTATCTGTTTTGAAAATTTTGTGCATGATTTCTAAAGAATTTTTATTTCCTATGGGTATCAAAAATTGGTATGCATTGTCACCATCATCCCTTCCAAAATTATGAAAATCTATAAATGTAGAATTTTTCATAGACTTTTAACAAAACACATTTTTCGTACTTCTAATAATCAATGGTGTCCATGATATAATATGCTCTAAGGCATTTTAGCAAATAGTTCTCAATACAAAGTGTTTGGCATCCTTTTTATTCAAGCTAATTTTCCCTCAATGATTTGGAAAATATTTGTATACCGTGCTTGCATGAAATGCATAAACATGTTATGGGAAGTTTTTTGAAAGAGGACTTAAAAGCTGTTTCATAAAATAAGCTGTCATGGACAACAATTTTTGCTAGAAAATAGATGTTTTCACTTAGGGATTTTATTCATTTGCTAGAAAATAGCTTTTGTATAAAATTAAACTAAAGTGAACTTTAAGACCGCTCTTGGAAAGTTCTTTTGACATTTCATTACAAATTGATTATTGAAATAAGTATTGTATTTTGAAGTTCGTTATTCAATATTTTTTCAGATCGTAAATGCATTATTGTGAAATTTTAGGAATTATTTTTATATATAATGTAGATTTTGTTATCAAATAAATGATTTTGTAAGATATTTTAACAAGTATGAAGAGTTGTGAAATAGAATGGAAGGAAGTCCAGTATTTGGGATACTTTTTGAGACACTCATCTTGATAAATAAATAACACATAATAATTTGTAATAACATCAGAGGAAGATTTGCAACCTTTTTACAAACCCATAACACCTACCAAGAACTTGATTCTTTTGTGTTTTGAAAAATAAACCTGATGGTATGGATGGTGGATCAATATGCACAATACAAAAGGGAATATTGGAATAAATTTATGGTAATGGTGGTGTGCCTAAGGAATTTATGAATAGATTAAGTTGATAAAATTTATATTATTTTGTCAGCCTTATTTCTCATCCACAAATATTCCTCTGCTACACATACTCAATAAAATTTAATGCCTACCATGTCATTGACATTGTCGCTGACTATATTTTAGAAGATATTCATGTTACAAATGATTTTCTAGTCAATGTGTTGGTAGTGAATTAGAGTGAGGTATTTGTCAAAAAATATGGTACTTCAAGAGTGGGAAAACCAAACAAATTTTGGAGAACAAATGAACGAATACAAATTTGTGGAAGGATATTTCGATGAGAAAAGATATTGCTTATTATCTTTAACACATTTTTTACTAGTTTTAATGGTGTGTCTTATCCACTATTGTTTTTCTTGGATCAAAACCACAGTCTCTGCTCATGATCAATGTTACTTTCTCTTCTTCTCTCCTTCCACTCTTTTTTTTTTCAGGATCAATACATGCATTATAATGGAGGATTACATTATACTAAAGTTATGTTATTTACATTAAAAAAATTTGAGCGTAATAGTTTTGGGGTTGAAACAATTTTACTTGCTTGTTTTTTAGGAGGTGGAAGTGTAAGGAAATTGTGAGATTTAGTATCTTGGCAATACATGTGTACAATGAACAAGGAGATTATTAAAAGGATTATACATTTTTTTATCCATATATGTGTTCATAATAACTATTCCAAGAGTATGGTCATTTTATTTCAGTGTCGTTATACCAGTTTTTATATGGATAAAATCATTATACCATATTTTATATGGATAAAATGATACAAAAGGTTTTTTTGTTCTTGAAAATTTCTATAGTTATAAAATTATAATGGTCAAACAGAGTCAAAATTTAAGATCTCCTTCACTACCAAGTGAGAGACATATGCATGCAAAATAAATCCATTCACAATATCTAATGTAGTATAAAGCATTAAGATCAAAATGGCCAGTGTATTATGAAGAGGAAATTATCTCTAGTTTAAGGTAATCTTATGTAATTATAATGGATTGAAAATATTTAACTACAAATGTTTTTTCCAATGATAAGATATAATCCTTAGAGGAGCATGGCCAAAGTTCCTTAAAAAAATTGGTTGTTAACGACAAAGTCTACTATTAAATGACTAATGAACACTAAGATGTATAAATGTATTCTTGAAGTGGATAAAAGGATATAAATATTTGTAGGATCAAAGAGGATTTCTTTCCAAATTGGTTCTTCACATTCGAATGAGAAGAATTCTTACTCTTGCAATCTCTAATGAAGGGCCTTAATCTTTATGGTTTGGGTTGTGGTTCTCCATTGATGCATTTATTGATTTCAACCTGCTTTATCTTAGGAGTTATTACTTGGGCTTTTACAGTAGCTCCATTGCTGCAATTACATATGTAGCTACGAAAGCATCAACTTTCCTTTTATTACTCACTTTTTGGTTTTTTCTCTGTTTGGTTTGTGGCTTTTTGTCTTTGGTTGCCTACAAGATTTTTTCTCTCTTTACTTCATTGCCACATTTAGCCTTAAAGGCCTTTCAGAAAAGGATGAGGGTCCTTTCAAAACCCCAACATTTACCTTTTTTCCAAAAATAGGATTTATTTTCTTGAAATTTTCCCTATTTTTAAAATTGTAATGGTCAAATAGGAGATACAATTCAAGATCACCTTTCACTACCAACAAATAGACTTATGTAGTGCTGTGATTGGCTCTACCAAGGATATTCGACCAATAATATAAAATTATAAATAATTAAAAAGAGGTATAAACATGCTTACAAAAATTAATTAGAGTTGTGTATGTCTTAACCCCTTTAAAAATGTGTATTTGAATACTTTGTTCATTACTGATAATACATGTATAATGAAAGATCCCTAATGACCTCTAAACTCTTAACTATTTCGTTATGGTTGACATGTGCAATCGCTACAATCGAAGTGCAAATGTCTTTACCCCGAATAGTGCATGTATTATCACACTTTGTACATTGCATTAATATTTTTCCTTTTAATGATGGATAGAACCGCTAAGCTCTAAATATTTTGTTATGGCAAACCTTAGCGACCACTAGGATCAAAACTATGTTCATCCATTTGAAATATTATCATGGTTTGATTTCAAACATTTTGATCATGGATTGATTTCATCTAGCTATCAAAATTTAGTATATATTCTCACAATCATCCCTTCCAAAATTTTGGAAATATGTAAATGTAGAATTTTTGGTAGCCTTTTCAACAAAACCAATTTTGTGTGCTTCCATTGGTCAATTTTATCCATGAAACCATATTCCTTATGATATTTTAATTAAAAATTATTAATTCAAATTGTTTTGCATCATTTTTTAATTTAATCTTCCTACCCCTAAATGATTTACCAAACATGTGTATATTGTGATTGCAATAAATGCACAAACAGGTTATGGGTATTTTTTTCACGTGAGGACCGAAATTGTTTCCTAAAGTACCTAACATGGACAACAATGTTTGATGGATGCGAAAAATTTGTGTTGTTGAAAAGGATGTGGAAAAATGTATTTCTTCGATTAGGGTTATTATTAATTTAGGTCTTTTGTAGACAATTAAACTAAAGTGAACTTTAACACCGTTGTCAAGAGGTTTCTCTAGACATCTTGTTATGACTTAAATATTGAAATAAGTATTGAATTTCAAAGTTTGTTATTCAAGATTTTTTTAAAACACAAATACATTATCATGGAACATTTTCAAAGTGCGAGATACATTAATGTGAAATTATATACAAATGGTTGTGGTATAAAATGCAAATTTTTATAAAATAAATGATTTCGTAATAGAATTCATTACATTGATATTTATTAATTCACGCAACTCGATGTTAATAACATGTCAACATAAATAGGTGTTTAATTAGGATCGTTAAAATAAGGAATAGCTTACATTATCAAAGTATTAGTAGTTGAGTCTAAAAAAAAGAATAATCTATAGACAATAAGATTAATTTTGTATACATTCCATTTGTATTATGATAGAATAGATTCATTGTGAAACAAAGGGGAAACGTATGAGGGGATACTTCTAATATAAACGATATGTTTCATATGGATCAGAATATCTAATGGAGGGATCATTGTAACCCATACTATAAAAATTTTTAGGATGGAATTGACGAAGAATGCACAAACACAACAACATGAGGATCTACTAGATAACACAAGAATAAATCGAGTTACACTCTAAAAGTGTGGAAAGTTTCCATGAGGGATAAAACATCAACCATGAATGTGCATGAAAATATTTGAAATGGGTAATATCATATGTCTCTCTCTCATTCCACCACATAGATCGAAAAAGGAAGGTACAAATACGGGGTGTTATTTAACCCCCGATTCCTATAATCATACCTCCTCAAGTAAAGAAGGGGGTTACATTCCCGTAATGAAAGTAACTCCCATATGATGCACTAATCGACACACTAATGTGTAACAAATATATCATAACCCATGTGACACCTAGACCTATGACCTCACCTAAGTGAGATGACTCGCCACGTGATGTAGGAAATGAATCACACTAGTACATGCACTTCATCAAAACTTAGGATGAGGCGGTAAGTAAGAAATGAGAAGTGGGTCTTGGAAACTAAGCGGTGGAGAAAACCAAGTGGGAAAAACATCCACCACAAGAGATTAAAACACTCTCTAACAATATAAGAAAAATTCAACAAATGGGTTCTGACAACTTAGGATCCTAATAAGGAACCCATTTACAAATGGGAAATCTCTTTGGAAGAAGAAGAGAGGAGAAGAAGGAGACAAGAGGAATGTAGAAGATGCCATGGACAAATCTAAACTCTATAACTATAGGCAGTCTCAAAGAAGAGTGTCGATGATGTTGTCCTTCATCAATGGAATGAAGAAGAAAAACAACATAGAACTATGTACTTGCCCTTAGGGAACGAGCAAGTAAATGGAGTACAGAAAATCTATCTACTCATGCAAAGGAAGTCGAAGGTAGAAGTACGAAGAACTCTTAATCCGGTCTATGTAAGTGTGACATAGGTCTATTAAATGAGTACAAAAGAACCGAAGGAAATACCACAAGTGCAAAATTTTCAAAGTATGGAGGAACAATTGTTGAAAGGAAAATGATGTGAAGGCAATGCAACAACCTTGGCAATAGAAAGAGGATTCACAAGCAAGGGTGGATTAATGAAGATCACTTGAAAGGTGGAAGTGATAAGAATCCCAAAAGGGGCACTCAAAACAAAGGAGATAAATGAATCCTCGAAAAACCTATAGAAGGATGAAGAATTCCTTGTACTGCATCACAAGTAGAAAGCTGCGAAGAGATGACGAAGGTCTAGATGATACTTGTCCCAAAAAGGGGGATTGATAAACAAAATAGAGATGTCATACAGGTATGAATCATCACATGAATGAGGAGGAGTGGAAATGGCCTCTCACACTGGAAGTGGAAAGGAGGAGGATGAAATGATTGCATGAGGTTGAGAAGGATATTGCTCGATATTTGATGAGAAGGGATGAGTTTTGTCATATTTTGGAGTAGGGTCAAGAAAAGGAGGAGAGGAGTCCTCAGTAACACTCTCATCATCATAACTAGAAGAAAAATCCTCGTCATCAGAGATGGAACCAAACAAGTCTGTGTGAGTGGAACTATCATCACATGAATCAGAAGAGGATACAATTGTATCAAAAACAACAATAACATTCGCATGTGAAATCTCTCCAAATAAATACTAAAAGATGCTCCAGATGGTATGGCATGAGTATCTAATTTTGCCACATGAATACAAAGAGGTCTAGAGACATGCAACATCAAGTGACCAACAACATGGTCACATATGTTGGTGTAGTCTTCAAAAAAATAAAAACAATCAAAGTGGATAGAAGAAATGGGCCCTTGTAGAAAGGGAGTAAGACCATCATGAGCAAAGTAGTGTTCCAAAGATGCATGCCATGATGTATATTTTCTCTCTAAGAAGAAGTGGTGGAGTATATAAAGTGATCCTGTGATTCTCAAGTCTCGAAAGATTATCCTCTATGAAGTGGAAGTAAAAATTAAAAGGTGCATGAGAAGAGGGTGTGTGGATACAAGCAAGGTGGAAAGACATCAGACTCAGCCAAGGATGCATATGTGTGCCATACAACATCCGAGAATAGTAATATCCCCCATGTTTATGGAATTTTATAAGTAGTGTGTGATTACAATAAGGTGTGTTCATGCAACGTTGGATAATTGACCACTCACCTTACGAGTGGCGATGAATCGTGTAAGAGTGGAGACCACAATAAGTCCTAGTTAGAAGTAGAGGAACGACATGCAATCAAGCACAAAAGGGAATAAGAAAAATAAGGGTACAAACACTACTCAATGTAAGAGATGTTGTCTCACATCATAAAAAAAGGAATTATCTCTTGGTGTAAGGTTGTGGTGGATGTGCTCACTAGACACAGTGAAGAGGAACACTAAAAAGGAGATCCAGAATAAAGGCAGGAAAATCCCAATAACCATATACATGGAGCTTGGAAAAATATACCTCCCTTATAATGATAATTTTTATTAATTTTCCCTAAATTAGGTTTGAATAATTTGAAAAGGTAGTAAAAAATGACAAAAATTCAAACAATGGTGCGGTAGGGGTGCTGGAGCTAGGGAAAGCTAAAAATAGCTTGGTGAGTTGATAAGGAGCTCAGTGGGAGAGCTGACCAGCTCTGTAGGGATGAGCTTGGGTGATCTAGAGGATGACTTGGTGGGAGAGTTTGCGGGAAGCTCGGTCGAGTCGGCCGATGGGTTGGAGTCGGTGAGTGGACCTCATGAGGTGGTCACTAGTACATAGGATCTCGAGATAGAGTTGGTAGGGGGTTGCGTCGAGTCGAGAGGTGATCATTAAACGATGATCTAGGCCGAGTTGGATATCATTGGGGGTAGGTCGTCGTTGAATTCCATGAATAGAATGTCAAGGAGCTACTTGGTGGGGTACCATGTGTGTGCGGGTAGAGGGTCCACATGTTATTGATCGGGCTCCACATGCCCTTTGTGTCGAAGGTACAATAGATAAGAAGTGGGGAAAATTGTGATTTCAAATGGTGAACTTGATACATGTCATTAGGAGAGAAAACATTTGAGATGTCATATTGGAGCGTTGGATGAAAATATTTTGGCACAAAGTGTAGGTAATAGCTCGACAAAGTGAACTAGTTGAGGTGGAGGTGCACACGGTGAGCAAGTGGCTGAAAACAAATCCCGAGATCTAAAAAGTGCGATGTAGAGACATAAAACTCAACACATGAGCACGGCGAGAAACATGCATACGAGGCCAAGGCGATCCAAGGTGGGGAAAAAACAACAAATGAGCCAATGAGGTTGGTGTTGCATGATGCGGGGAGAGATGAGCTCGCTAAGCCAAAGAGATGAGAAGTAAACATAGCCAAGGTAATCCATAAAGTAGAGGATGGGGATAAATAATCAAGCATGAGCATACGATGAAAAACTAGGGAAGAGGTGGCGATACGTCTGAGGGCACGATGTACATAGGCCAATAACCAAAAACTAAAACCTAATGAAAACACGAAAGATAAATACCAATGCACAAGCATAATGCAGATTGAGTCACGAGGAAGAGGTGGCGAGATGGGGAAGCCACTCGGTTCCTAGCTTGACAATCTGGAGCCAAGTCAGCCTAAAAATCTCCTACAAACCTCAAAACGACACAAACAACACCTTTAAAACTATGATCTCGACCTCAAACTTTAACCTAATACCGTGATAGACCTAAAAACACTCATGAAAATAATGGAAAACCACGAACATGAACAAGCACATCTAACAATATTTTAAAAACCAAATCCATGCATGGAGGACACAAATGGAATAGCCATTACAACGCTTACACAAAAAAATTGATTATCACATTTGAAAGAGGCGAGAGTTGTAGGGAAATGTTAGATGGTGAGTAGCATGGATCCCAAAAATGTGCACTATGATACCATGACGAAGAATGTGAAAAATGCGACAACACGATGATTTGTGAGATAAAGCAAAAATCAATTGAATTGCACTCACGGCATTGTGACAAGGTTCCATGAGGGAGCGAGCATCAACCATGAATGTGCATGTAAATATTTGAAAGGGAAAATATCATATGCCTCTCTCTCATTCAACCACATATATCTAAAAATGGAAATGTGTACAAATAGGGGTGTTGTGTAACCCCTAGTGCCTGTAATCATACCTCCTCAAGTGGAGAAAGGAGTTACATTCCCGAGAATGGAAGTAACTCCCATATGATGCACTAATGCATGGATGCATAAGGAATCTATCATAACCCCTATGACACCTAGACCTATGACCTCACCTAAGTGAGATGACTCACCATGTGATGTGGAAAATGACTCACACCAACAAGAATGAATGACATGTTTAGTAATGATTTATTATGAAACATAAAACTATTTTTTTCTTTTATCCTTCATATTGTGGGTGTTTTAGTAAAATAATGTAATGAAATATTGATAGTAAGTGTTAGACAATGACAAGGTCTTTTGTTGCTTAATGAAGTTGTCTAGAAAGTTTCTTTAGTAAATTTGATATTAAAATCCTTAAAAGACCATTACTATGCATCAAAAACTATGATAAGTAATTATTTTCTTTTTTACAGTAAGACATTAAAGCATAAGGATATTGCGGGAAATACAATTTCTTGAAAACATACATGTGTTGGCAAGGAGAAAATAAAAAGGGTTCAATCTGTTTAGCTTCCTCCTAGTAATACAATGAATTGGAGAAGTATACACCTGCAATTTGAGAAATCAGCATTTACTTGGCTAAATAGGATTGGATAGGGGCTATAGGTCTCTTAACCGCTGATCTTAGTATAATCCGGTAGAGAGGTGGACCTCAATTGGATGATAGGGGAAATCATCACCAATAGAATCTATATCCCCCTATCTATAGAATCTATATGGGAGAACCCAACCGAACCAGAGGCGTATGGATATAGGGGCATCAGTAGGCTCAATGTTCCTAGATTCCAGTTGGTGATTCTCATCACCCAGATAGCACTCGACTATCACTCTCTATAGCACTGGGCACTCAACTAAACCGAGGTTCCTACTCTATACGTAACATGACCTGACCCGACCCGACCTTCTCCCTTCTCTATATGGCATGGCCCACTGCCCCACTAAGATATAATGGGTGTATAGGTAGTGTCAAATGGAGAGACGCATGTATACAAAATAATTCCCTTCATAGTAAACCAAGAAGAACTCTATGGGGAACGATAAAGAATTTTATGATTTACAAAGTTCCTTGGGTACTCATACTGAGATCATGAGTCCATCATCATGATGTTATAATAGTACGCTAGCAACTTTATAAATGTTTAATGTTTTTTTACGACTAAACAAATACCTTTGTTGCATTTGAGATTTCATTTATCCAAAGATATAGATACTTTTCCACAAGGCTGAACTTACGCTTATGGAAAGCATAATCCTTAAAATGTGTAATTTATATATTCTTTAGCCATTTCTAGTGACCGCTAATATCTAGATTTCTTACTTTGATTTGTAAATAACATATAATCCTGTAGAATGGAAATTATCGATAACACACATATTTCACATCGGGTTTTATATAAGAAACTACCTTGTGATCACTAATATCCTCTATTATAAGTGTTCATTCAAATGTTATATTCAAATTATCTAAAGAACATCTAATACATTCCTCAATTAAAGTATTATGTTTTCCTTTTAAATTTCATGGAGCACCCTAAATGCAAATAAGCTCTAAATTAATTATTTATTTTTTTTGTATAATAAATCTAAGCCATTTAATCATGTGGACTAAGAAATTTTTGCTACACACATAGTTCGCATTGTTTCTTTTTTCAATACAAAGTTTGACTAACAAATCACAAAGTAATGAATCACTGTAATTTGCTAAGATATTCCTTTCAATAACTTGTAATATATATTATGATAACTACATAAGGCTTGATCCATCTCAAAGGTATGTAGTACAACACTTTGCTCCACCAGGGATAGTCCAACCAATATGATACAATTATAAATAATTAAAGAGAGGCATAAACATCCTTGCAACAAACTAATTAGATGTACCTAAAGCTTGACCCCTTAAGAAAACATGTATTGTAGCACTTTGCTCGGTTCAATAATAGTTGTCTAATGAATGATGCCTAGTGAACACTAAGCTCAAAATATTTTATAGGGGCTAATCTTAGTGACCGCTAAGTTATAAATATTTCGTTGTGGCTGACCTTAGTAACCACTAAGATCAAAACTATGTATGTTTTGACCCCTTAAGAGTCCACGTATTTTTGCACGTTTCTTATTGCATTCATATTTTTCTTATGATTGATTCCTAGTGATCACTAATCTATAAATATTTTGTGGTGGGTGACCTTAGCAAACGCTAGGATCAAAACTAGGTATGTCTTGACCCCTCAATGTTGCATGTATTGCCATACTTTTCTCATTTTATTCATAGTTTTCCTGTGAATGATGTCTAATGATCGTTAAGCGATAATATTTAGTTACGATTAACCTTAGTGACCTCTAGTACCAAAACTACATAGATATTCTTGTACTTTTCTCATTGCATTAATAGTTGTCCGTGAATGATGCCTATCCACAATTCTTACATTTATTTGTCAACTAAGTTTTTAATCTAACCACATTTTCAAACTAAGAGACATAAGAGTGTTGATGTAAATACAAGTATGTCCTTTGGCTCATTATCTATTTTTGTTGATGATATATGCAGTTTTCGTGGACATATATTCCTTCAACATGGTGGGAGAATGGGCAAAGTGTCAAATGTAGATGCTTATTTATACTCCTATGTGGAAACCAAAGGAATGAGTGGTACCATGTTCGATCCATATGCCTTAAATCATGAATTTCAGCATGACTCATCTATTTTTTCCACAGTCCAAAATGAAATTCTTGATGTAGATTTCATAGATGAAAAGGGTATCCCGGAAGATCAAGCCCTAAGGTCCCAAGACATAAGGGAAATGAAAAGAGTTGGTCTCCATTTAATTTCTGTTAAACCAGAGGTGCTTCCATTTCTAGAATTGATCACTTCCTATCTAATTCTTTCCAAGTCCAAGGAGTGGACCTTATTTTCTAAATCATGGAAAAATAGAATAGGTTTTTATGCTGGGCATGCATATAGACATTATTCTAAAATACCACGGTGAATACTATTTAAAATAAAGATACAATTGAGTACTTGATGGAAATAAGGAAAATAAGAGTTCTTTTATAGAGTTGGGTGGTGGATAGTGGACCCAATAGATAATATGGATGATTCTAATATGAGAGAAATTATTATTAAAATATTTAGACCGAGGAGTCCATAATTGAATGACCTTAATAACCTAGCTAAATGGAAAACTTCTATCTCTAAGGTCAATGTATCTTGGATCCCTTTACTTTCTATGATTATTGATGAAGGAAATATTCGTTCATTAGCACAATTACTTATTTACAATTTGGTGAGCCAAAGAAAAAATTTTGTGGACAATGGGAAATCATTTTACATGGCTTCCTATCTTTTGGATGTAGTCTATGGTATTCTCAACTGTTCAAAATTTTGTCAAAAATGGATTCCTCTGTGCTCTTTGTAGTTTAATGAACTATATTTAGCTTTATATGCCGATCGGTTCAAATGTCATATTCAAGATATATGCACTTATTTATATCCTTGTCTCTACCAACAAATACATGAAACATTGACATATAAAATATTTCTTTGACATCCTCACTTCCATAAGGAAAATGGGAGTTGTATTTTTATATCAAGAATTTATTGTTATCATGATTGAGGGCTCATTACACCTCCTTTTCAGTTGTCATACTACGTGCCTAAAAATTTTGAAGAACAAGAGGTGGCATATCAGATTTGTAAAGACATTGTTAGAAAGTGCAAAGAGAATAAGATTAAAACAAATTCCCCTCTCTCACTATGGGATATAGGAAAATTAAGAGGTGGCCCGATTTGAAAGTTGCATTATTGCATACAAATTCATTCCATCTCCCCCAACACCCTCTAAGGAAATATGACCGCATGAAAATGATTTCCAAACACATCGAGTCACTTAGAGGACATATAAATATATCCTATACACACGAGGATGATATCAATGACTAGGTATGGATTACCCAAACAGATAATAGCATTGTTTTAGTAGAATATGAAGACAATAGGGGAAGTTCCCCTCCAAGAGGAACTATTAAAAAGGAAACTATAAAGAGAAAAGAAACATTCTATTTAGATCCTTCGTAAAATCCCCATGCTCCCTATTCTTCAAGTCCTCCAAAGTTTCCTACGTAAATTGAAACTCTACCTAAGGTTCAAGAATCTATGCCCACATAAAATGAAGCTCTAACTTTGGTGGCATATGCATTAACTTCTTCAAATGAATAACAAGAGACAATGAAAATAAATATTTCAGCCAACATAGCCCCAAAGGTAACCATCTTGATCTTCTTCCTCCACTCAACATGAAGTAAGACAATATTTGGTTGAGAAATCCATAATCGATCACAAAGAAAAACCAAATCGTGAGGCACAAGAAGATCCCTTAGTAAACATTGAATTAAATCCAAGAACATGAACATTGAAAATGCTAACCAAAAATAATATGGCAACATATCAAGCAATTTTTCGGCATGAAAATTCATAAGACCTCTTCTTCTTACAAAGAAATAGAAATCCAAAGGATCCCACGTGGTGTTATATGAGGAAGATCAAGATTCCTTGATAAGGGCTACCATTGAAGAAGATGGAGAAGTAGTGAGAGGCTTATGTGCTCGAAATAAAGACCTTGAAAATCAATTAAAGGTCATAATTCTTACATGTACATTTTGACGATGTAGAAGGGGCATTTCATGGCTTGTACAATGATATAAATGAATACATCAAGGAAAAGATGAAGGAACAATCCTACCTAAATAAGATTGTAAATATCATTAAAATAATGGGACCGATTCGAGAAAACATTAATATATATTAGGTAGCTTATTGAGGAGGGTATTTGTAAAGACCCTTTTATTATAATCATGGAGGATATTGGTATATGCCAGGCATATGCCAATTATACAAGGGAAATACTAAAGGAATGGAAATATCATGTAAGAAAACTATCTCTCCAACTTGATGACATAGTTTCAAGAGGAATTCATATTTTCATAAATTCCTCGATTAAGGAAGTATTTAAGGAGAACCATGAATTGGTTTCTAGTGAATATTTTATTATATTGCTTAAGAAATTCTTTATTAAATTTAAAAGGAGAATAGCATACACAAATGAAGGAGAAAATTATCAGGTCATTGAGATAGTCTCCAAATCCAGGGAAAAAATACATAAAAATAGAGACTCTAAAGGAAATAATAATAAGATAAAATTTTACTTAGCAAGTTTTGTTTGACAAGGATAGTGTTCTCTTTAGAAATCCTATTGTTGACATAGGAAAGATAGATAGAGACTACAATATTTGCAAATAATCCTTTCTTGTGGCATAAAAACAATGTGATATAACATGCCTTAGATAAGAACAATAAACTTAGTAAGAAACTTTACATATGGGCCTCGAATCGACACCAACCCATAATTAAGAAAGAACCACAATGAATCATGAGTGGTAATATTTGAGCATAGTGAGAAAGAAATGAAATATGTATATGATATAAATTGATAAATATTTCTAATTGATTGAATTTTTGTGTATGTATATCTTACTTTAATTTTTTAAAACCTAGCGACCTATCAAATTACAATATTATTTGTTTGGTTATGTTGTGGCATAACCTAGAGGATGCTTAAGATCAAAATATTTTTATTTAATTTTTTAAATGCTATTGACCCTTAAACTCGAAATATTATATTGTTTAAGTACTTAAAGAACCGCTAATCTCAAACTATGTTAATTTAATTTGTTAAATCCTAGTGATTGCTAAGATCCAAATATTATGTTTTGGCATATCCTAGTTGCGGCTAAGCTCATAATATCTTAATTTAATTTCTTAAATCCTGATGATCGTTATGCTCCAAATATTAGCTTGTGGCATAACCTAGTGGCCACTAAGCTCACAATATCTTACTTTATTTTTAAAAAAACTAATGACCGTTAAGCTCCAAATATTATGTTGGTGCATAACCTAACAGAGGCTAAGATCAAAATATCATTTTGTAACTTTTAAAATTCTAACGACTACTAAGCTCGAAATATTATATTGTGGAATTACCTAGCTTCCTCTTAGCTCAAAATATGTTAATTTAATTTATTAAATCCTAAAGCATTATAAGCTCCAAATATTATGTCTTGGCCTAACCTAAGAGCCACTAACTCAATATATCTTCCTTTATTTTGTTCAATCCGTCGATACATATTATGTCCTAGCCTAATATAGCATCCGCTAATATCATACTATCTTAATTATAATTGTTAAATCCTAGCGAATACAAGCTCTAAATAATATGTTGTGGAATAACCTAGTGGATTCTAAACTCATAATATCTTAATTTAATCTTTTAAATCCTAACCACCACTAAGCTCCAAATATTATGTGGTGGCATAACCTACCACCGCTTAAGCTCAAAATAACTTACTTTAAAATCTTAAATACAAAAATAAATTCAACTAATGTATACAAATCTTGTTTCATAAAACAATATTCATTTGCTTTATATACTAGAGGATTTACCTAGCGACCATTAAGGTCTAAACATTGGCATTTTATGTGTTATACAATTCTCCAAATTTAATGTCTTTGCTTAAATTAATGGTTGTTAAGCTCAAAATATCTTACTTTAATTTGTTAAAACCCAACAACCTCTAAGATTACAATATAATTTGTTAGGTTATATTGAGGCATAACGTATGTGACGCTAAGCTAAAAATGTCTTTCTTCAATTTCTAAAAATGCCACTAACCATTTAGCTCTAAATATTATATTTTTAAGTACCAAGCGTCCGTGAAGCTCAAACTATGTTAATTTATTTTGTTAAATCCTAGTGATCGCTAAGATCCAAATATTATGTTTTGGCATATCCTAGTGGTGGCTAAGCTCATAATATCTTAATTTAATTTCTTAAATCCTAATGATTGTTATGCTCAAAATATTATGTTGTGGCATAACCTAATGTACCACTAAGCTCACAATATCTTACTTTATTTTGTTAAAACCTAGTGACCACTAAGATCATAATATCTTACTTTTTTGTTAAAACATAGTGACCACTAAGCTCTAAATAGTATGGTGTGTCATAACCTAGAGGATGCAAAGATCAAAATATCATTTTGTATATTGTTAAATGATAGTGACCATTAAGCTCAAAATTTTATATTGTGGAAGTACCTAGTGGCCGCTTATCTAAAAATATATTAACTTAATTTGTTAAATTCTACCGACAATAATCTCCAAATAATATTTTGTGGCCTAACCTTATGTACCACTAAGCTTGAAATATATTCCTTTAATTTGTTAATCCTGTTGATACATATTATGTCGTGGCCTAACATAGCATCCACTAATCTCATAATACCTTAACTCGAAATTATTAAAACATAGCAAATGAAAGCTCCAAATATTATGTTGTGGCATAACCTAACATCTTCTAAGCTCATAATATCTTAATTTAAATTAGTAAATCCTAACCACTGCTAGGCTCCAAATATTATGTGGTGGCATAACCTAGCATCCACTAATCTCAAAATATCTTACTTTAAATTCTTAAATCCAAACAATAAATTTTACTAATGTATGCATATCTTGTTTTCTTAAAACAAGATTCATCTTCTTTATTTACTAGAGGCTTTAACTTCCGACCATTAATTTCTAAACATCAAAATTTTATGTGTTATACAGTTATATATAGATTTATGTATATCTTATGAGATTAGGTAGATTTTATTTTACGTTTATGAAAATTTAAGAAACTGGGACTAGGGACCAAGAAGCTACACAACAAGTTTTTAGATACGACGTGATCTACTCGTTGTAACCTAGTGGCCGCTAAGCTATTCTTAAAGGTAAATAATTCATGTTTATAACGAAGTGGTGTTATAAATATAAAGTGTTAATCATTACATATAAAAATGGACATAAATAAACTAATAATCGCTAGGCCCAAAAAAATAGTTTGTTGCTTATATAAAAAAACAACTACGCCCGTGGTCTGCTAATGTAAACAAATAATGTCTCCAAAGAAGAATTATAGCCTAGCGGACGCTAGGTGTTAGGAATCTATATGTAAGTTCTCATGGAATAAAATAATTATATATGATTTATCATATAAGTTTTTAAATAAACAACTCATTAAATGTAGTGTGTAAGTTGTTCGATTGTTGAACTAACTCACATTATTAGAATTTTTGGTAGAGAGATTTGTTAGAGTACATCTCCTCTAAATATTTATATTATCGAATATATGAATTAAGAAAAGAAATCAAGGATTTATGTGTCTCGACCTATTGTTGTACCACTATTTAGTATCGAGAAAATTTAAAAGCCTTATGATGGAAAAATTAAAGCATTAGTTGTTCAACGGATTGATCCATTTGTTTGTTCCATTGCCCAGTATTATGTAAACTATTTTATGCTGAGTCTGTCCTATGTTATTGTAATATATCATGTATAATTTCTATTTGGTTTTGATTAAGGTGTACTTGTTAAAGGATTTAGAAGGCATTGACTCCTTAATCAAAGCACCCAATTGTTGAAGGAACCGACGCAAAGTGAAAAAAAAATTCCATATAGTTATTCCCAATTGATATGTCCATGATCTAACAAATCAGTTTATTATTACAGATTACATGTGCATACCTACATATAGGACATGAATCACGTGAATTCTTCCATCTCTTCTATTTTGATTTTTTTTAGCATCAATTGAAGTGTTGGTTATTCTTCATTCTATATTCCCAAAGCATTGAAATTGCATTGGTCTATTCAATGATTATTTTGTAGTTGCGATTTAAAAACACTTAGCGATCCACATAAGCCGCTTAACCTAAATGGTAGTGTGAGCACCTTAAATTCCATGTTTGGTGCTAGAATATCCATTCGTAGATATGTCACGTATGTATGTTGTTATTGTCAAATTACTTTCAAGGTCATTACAAATCATGTCATAAGTTTTTAATTTTGAGCCATTCTTTTGATTTTGGCTAAATTTGATTTTATAGGTTTTTAGAGATCACAAGCACTAAGAGGGGGGGTGAATCAGTGTAGATTAGAACTTTTTATCTTAATGCCAAATTTAAACCCTTTAATGATGTGCACTTTAAAACTATGAGCAGTCAATCAAACATATGTCATGCAGAATAACACAATGCACAAAGATTAACATGGGAAACCCTTTCGGGAGAAAAACCCACCAAAACCGTTGCTTATATTACACAAAGCAAGGACTTGCAAGAATATTACACATCCTACAATATTTTTAGTTGAGCACCCACTCAACCTACGAAGCACCCACTTCACAACTTCAAGCACCCACTTGAATATTTTCTGAGCACCCACTTAAAAAATTTAGCAAGCACCAACTTGCAAGGAGCACCAACCCCTAATTTAATCAGCTACAACTGATATTTTGTAGGCACCTACCCACAAGGAGGCTACAACCCCCTGAAAATGCTAAGCTACAACTTAGACTTGATTTACATACAAATTTTGATCATCTAGTTACAACAATTTCTTGTACAATGGATTATGATCACCTTTTTGTATCAGTATGTGTTCTTATTTTCACTCTCTTCTGCTCATCTAAATCAATCCCTTTTTCTCATTCAATCTTCGCCCGATGCCATTATCATCGATAAATCAATGTTTCATCAGTCTTCTCTCCTCTTTCCTCTCTCTTTTCTTCTATTTCTCTTTCTCAGCTTGATTGCATCATATTATCTCTCTTGAACAACTCTTCCTTAGCTCGAATACTTCTTTTCTTACTTGAGCAACTCCAAAAATGGATCCAAGTTCAAACTATATTCTCAATCGACCCATTCCTTTCCTTTGATTTGTGTGTCGTGTATCTTCCTACTCTATTACCTGAGAATTTGGACTATTAAATGCATACAACTAACTCCAGATTTTGTTTCTTCTATATTCAACTTGATTACACTGTTTTCCATGCATGTGCAAGAGCAATTTATTAGTTGTGCCTAAAAATAGATTTTCCCATCTTTTTAGAATTTGCAACGTGACCCAGATGAGTGAGCCATTTTCTTCTTCAATATTTTATTTCTCCTTGAAACTCAAATTCTCATAGAAAATTTCAACTATATTTCCCAAGGTCAATAAGCATTAAATGTTGGCAGTTGGAACAGTAGTTTTCTTTGTTCTTCGTGGAGATCAAGTCGTATACTTAGCCACAATCACCTAACAATTGAATCACCATTGATTTTGGAGAACCAACTCTCACTTGTTCATGTTTGAATCAAATTGATTGCCTTCAACCCTTGTCCAGTCCATATTCTATCATTTCACGGCTCTCCTTATCTCCTCTGACTTTCTTCTTTGTATTGCAAGCACTTGCCTTTGTTCAACGGCATTTCTCCTTCCTCCATGACTTTTTGTTATTTGTGGCTCTTCTATGCTTCTCACGGCTTTCCCAATGTCTCATGGCCATCCTCCTTGTCCAACACCTTTCCGCAGCTTTGTTCTTTGTACGCGACTCTATTCCTTTTACTTGCGACTTTTATAGTCTTTTGTGGTTTCCACAGTTCTTCGCATCTTTCCTTTTATTCGCGGCTTTGCATCGACTTCATTATACTAGAAGCTTTTCATTTACATCCGGTCTTCATTAATCTCACTCAAGGCTCATCCTTTGGATCCTTTAGCTTTGGTGACTACATTTTGTTACCCATAACACTCACTAAGCCTATGCGGCTTCTAGAGCTCCGCAGCCTTCATGCAGACTTTGGCGGCTACTTCAAGACTACGGCGGCTATCTCCTTATGTCCACAGCTTGCACAAAAACTGACTAAGTCCCTTAGAACTTATCCTTCATTATCCACGAAGCCTTTGTGAGCCGACACTACTACCAATTAACCTGGTTCTTCGGCTTGGGAGCCGCAGGACACTATTCATCCCACGCCAAGTTACTCACCTTGGATTCCATTGTAGAAGAACACGACAATCCAAGTAGCAGGTTTCAATATTTTGAGGTCATTTTTCCTTGGCACCAACTTGATGAATTGGTCTCTAATCTCTATAATTCCAATGAGCACGGGACTTTTACTTTGGCTTGTCACTATCAAAATTTCAAACTAGCTCCAACTCAAACATCTCCCACCGAGCCGACTTTGTATGCCCATCGATTTAAGCTTTGCGGGCTCGAAATTTGCCCCATGTGAGCTCGAAACCATCTCTCTTGGTTGCTTCAATCTCCCACATTGATTAGGTGCACCTTGACTTGGAGACCTATGAGAAAATTCATCAGCTCTTCATCGATGCTCCCACCATGCGTTGATAAATCTACAAATCTTAGTCTCTTCCTAACTTCTTTTTGAAATCTCATCCACCTCCTCCACAAGCATATGATCTCCTACACTAACTAACTCAACTCGGCTCCATCTAGATCACCCGCATGAGATATCTTGTGCCACCTCACATCCACTAAACTCGAGTCGAGGGAGTTATCTTTCTGAGCCATATTTGAGCCGAGTCATAATGAGGCGTATCTGTTTCAATCTTGCATTGGTTCATTATTCCTTCTTGATGACGAGTTAGTGGTGAACTATTAAGCGTGCCAAGTCGTCCTTTGTATCTGTTGAGCCATCTTTGTTTTGGCCTTGTACATCCACAACACTATGAGCGCCAATTGAGTAATTTGCCTAACTCGATTGAAATCCTCGAGCTAAATCCACCAAGCTCTCATCTCACCATGTTCCTTACATTGAGCTTCTTTCAACCTCATCAAATATTGCTCTTCCTGTAACCTCTCTAATGTGGCGTCGCCAACTGTGGGCTAGACCTATGAGTCACACATTGATTCAAGGATCTCCTACAAATGTATACGAACTTGATGACTTCATCCTCAAAAGACTCACTCACCAAGTTGAGCCTCAACTCGCTCTTTTACCGATTCATGAACTCTTTTAACATCCCTGAGCCGAGTTCATCACCGAGTTAGTATTTCAATTTGACCAAGCTCCTATGGATAATACTTCTATTTCATCGACTCAAGCCAAGCCATCTCCATGATTTTACCATGTTGATCCTCGACTCGGTTTCTTAATGAAATAATTCCTTTATGGAGCTGCTTGGGACTTCTAACTTATGAAGTGTCTTTAGCGTCGAGCTTGGCTCGCTAAGTAGCTCGGCGAGTTATCCCTTAACTTAGCTCCCTAATGTGGATCCTCTCAGAATATTATTTTGCTTAGATAAGTGACTTTCTTAGGATCTCTCTTGAAACTAAAGGGTAATGTAAGTAAAACAAGACCCTTTTAAAACTAATTTACGGATTTTGATCATTTCTGCATGAGTCATTCAAGAATGAACCTCTCAAATGTAAATTCCCTTACTCGAGTAAATATTGAGCTTTGAAAAGTTGGGAAAGGTGAAATAGTTTAATATGTTCCTGAATCCTCTTGGAACATCATAAATATTCTCAAAACACAAAAACTTTCTTATAGGACTCTAAGTCCTTTGGTGAAGACCTAGAGTTCAACAGGACCCCGTTGTCCAATTTTTACCATGTGAGAAAAATTATATAATAGGCTTGATCTTTCTCCATTGTATGTACCGCATGTTCTCTCGATTTCTTCCGATTCCATCAACTTTGCATACCTAGCCTCCATTGGTTTGAATTTTGACAACTCCCACTGCTTCACGATCTCCAGTGCAGGCATCTCCAATGATATAGGTAACACTCGCTTCTTTTTCGTAGACCAACTTGTAGGGAGAGCTACCTATCGATCTCTTTGACATTATCCTATCGCCCACAATGCTTATTTGAGCTCAATATACCATGTCCTTTGATTTTCATCCGAGTCCTCCAGATGATTTTCAGCAAATTCTTATTTGTGAACTCTACTTGTTTGTTACCCCGTGGGTAATAGTTTGATGATGTGCTCAAGTATATTACATTCTGATAGCCCGTTTTGTGATCTTGGAACCTAGGAATGCCAATGCATTATCTGATATTATAGTGGTTGGTACTCCAAACCTCATCATTATTCCTTTGTAGAATTCCAAGTATACCATATTCATTTGCTTCCTTGAGAGCCACTGCCTCGGTCCACTTAGTGAAATAATATGTTGCTGTTAGAATCCACTTGTGGCCTAGGCTTGAGTTAGGATTGATGACCCCAATGAAGTCCAATCCCCACTGCATGAATGGTTGGTCAACTGAAATTAGATGCAATGGTAGTGTTGTCAGCTTCTCTTTACCTGTGAAGAATGCACATTTTTTGTTTTTCTTGATCCAAGTGTAGCAGTCACTAAACATTGTGGGACAATAATAACCTACTTTCATTATTTTGAGAGATGTTACCCATGGGGCAAAATGACCCCCTATCTCACCATCGTGAAACTCATGTAACACCTTCTCAATTTGACCTACTCCAATGCATCTCAAGAGAATGCAATTAATGTCCTTCTTGAATAAGACACCATCAACTAGCACATAAGGAATGGCCTGCATTCTGAAGTATCTCCTCTTTGCGTTGCTCATTTTTGTAGCACATAGACCTGTTTGTAGAAAATACACCATATCCTGAGTCCAACAAGGAATAGGCACATTATTTACTTATTCCTGATTGTCTTGTAACACCAAGATAGTTTCTTTTCCATCACCTGCTTTGACCTGTTGGCTTGAGGCTAATTGTTCACACAACCCTTTTCCACGGACTAGTTTAGTGACTTTTATCTCAATGTCATACTCCATGACATGGGTAATCCATCCTGCTCTTTTTCGTTCAAATATTTTTTCAACAAGAAGTCCTTGATTCCCGCATGTGACACCAAGAGTTGGATCCTATTGTTTGAAACTAGGTGTTTGAATTTCTTCAGACTCTTGATTACTGCAAGAACATGCTTTTCAATGAAGGAGTACCTAACTTCATAATCTTCCAAACCTTGACTGAAGAATGCAATTGGTTGCTTAGATCCTTCTTTGTTTTGTTGTACTAAGATTGTGGAAATTGTGTCTGAACCACCAAAAGCATAAAGCATGAAGTCCTTAGAAAAGTCTGGATTGATGAGAGTTAGAGCTTGAGATATGGCTTCTTTGATTGCCTCAAAACTTTCTTTACCTTTTGTAGTCCACTTGAATGCCAAGCTATTTTTCAACATCTACGTTATTGGCTTCACAAGAGTGGAAAATTTTGGTACAAACGTGTAAACAAAATTGATCTTTCCTAAGAAGCTTTGAAGGGCCTTCTTATGACTTGGCAAGGGAAATGCTCGAATTTATTCAACTCTCTCTTGGGTTAATTGTTAACCCTTATTTTGATACAATGTTGCCTAGAAGCTTACCTTCATGAGCCAGAATACACACTTCTTATGGTTTAGGGACACCCCGAACCTTTCGCACCTTTGAAATACTTGTCTCAAATGAAAGAGGTGATTTTTTGCATTCTTGGAAAACACTATGATATCATCAAGATACACCCATACTATTTTTTCAATCAACCCTTTAAATGTCATATCTATTGCCCTTTAGAAAGTGGCTCTAGAATTTGACAATCCAAATGGCATCTTCTTGTAGGTGTAGGTGCCCCACTTGGTGGTGAAAGCCATCTTAAACCGGTCTTATTCTTTTACCATTATTTAATTGCACCTCGAATACATCAAGGATAGAGAATCTTTTCGAGCCGGCTACCACCTACAAGATTTGCTCCATTAAAGGGAGTGGATAATGGTCCTTGAGAGATGCCTTGTTCAAGTCCCGAAAATCTACGCATAACCTAATTTCTCCATTATTTTTCCTGATTGGCACCAAGTTTGTAACCAAACTTGAATACTTGATTGGAAATATAATACTTGCCTCTATCAATTTGTTTAGCTCTTTCTTCATAAAAGGCTCAATGTGTGGGTTAATTGGTCTTTTCTTTTACCTAATAGGCTTAGCATCTGGATCCAGTTCTATTGTATGTTGTGCTAACTTCGGATTGAATCCTTGCAAATCCTCATAGCTCCAGTGAAAAAACTGGAAAATTTTGTATGAATTCATATCTTTCTTGTTCAGTGGCCACCTTTCTGATTTGGAGTGTTTTTCCTTCCCCTATTGAAATTGATTCTAAATCCTCTCCTTTGACCTGTATGTTAGCTTTTTCTTTCGAAACTAGTCATTAGGATTGAAGATGGACTCCAACGTAACCAAAACTTTGGGAATTTTGTTTGTCCGCAATCCGTACTACTTGATCTTTGTATTGCTACTCTAATCTTTCTTGGTTCCTAGCTGATAATTCTACCTCTTCCTGTAAGAAATTGATGATCGTTGGTCATTCTCAAACACCTGCCACTTGTGTTGTTATCTAGAACTGTTGGCCTTACAATCACATGGATATGTGGTTGCATTTTATCTCTTTTAATACTATCCACCACATCGAATGTTGCTCCAACCGCCTTTGTGAGCCTGTCTCTACACTTCATTTTTTTCCTAGGTATGGACTCGATATTGAATGCTTTGAAGTCCTTAATGAGGTCCCATATCCTATTCTTGTAACTATTGAATAGGTCATTCTTTACAACATGGTGTCCCTTGAACTTATTCATGATTAACTCGATATCCCCGAACACCTATAAGTTCTTGATGCCTCTTTTCCGGCCGGTGAAGTTCATGAACCGAGCTTCATATGCGGTTATGTTGTTTGAACATGTAAACTAAAACTTGAAAGATGAATAGTACTTGACATCTTGTGGAGACACCAACATGGCACCCCCACCTGCTCCTTTCCTTCTTCTCGAACCATCAAAAATAATTTCCATACCTCATTGTTATCTTTATTTTCTAGCTTGGTGAGGTTGGGAATGGGTGAATCTTCTTCATGTACATAATACACCCCCAATTCGATCCCTTCGTTTCTTTATAAGGATCAAATGCATGTCTTTTTTTTTTCATTCATCTAGTGTTATATCTCGTAATATTACCCACTTTGGTGTCTGCTTCACGATCATTTGAGCACTCTTCCGATAAAAAGTCGAGCAATTTTCATTGATGGGGTTAGGCACATCCAGCTCAATGTGGAAATTGGCAATAGGCTCCAACCTGATTATGGCCTTAGCTCTATACCTTATCCGAATAGTATGTATGACCGGTGTGTAGATAGGCACCCACCAATTTTAGCTGTGAATTCCCTTGACAAACATAGTGTAAAGAGGGGAGGTAAGTCAATTACGAAACATCATGTAAGACGGTGACATTGGGACATGCATGCAGTGTCAGGTTCAACCCTTTGATGACTCCAATTATTACAACCATTGTTTTTTCTCGGATGGAATACTCCTCTTAATCTTGGCTCATACTTGATTCCCAACCGATTAGCTATCTCGCTTCGGCATTCGAGCTACTTGCCCCAAAATCAATCATGCAGTTGTGTACCAACTTTTCTCCAATGATCAACGAGACATAAAAATGTGGGGGTTTTATATTCTTATTTGGTTGACCTCCATCTTGTTGCATTGTATTGGTAAGAACCTTTTCCTGATCCCTAGGTGTATCCTTTGATGCGAGACTAGTTTTCCATCGCAGCTTACAAAAAGTCTCGCTACCCTAGAATCGCCAGTGATTCCCACATGGAAATGTTCACATGTGTTTTCTTTATATGATCTATGATGTTAAAAGAATGCGGGTTGTCCTTTTGTTGTCCTTTAGCCGACACAACCTTTTTGAAGCTTGAATAGGCACATGTGCTACTGTAATGGGTGCCTTTGGCTAATTTTGCACATTCAGGGCTGCACTTGGCTTATTAGCATTTTATGACGTGAGAGTGGGTTGAGAAACAATAGGGTTAGACGATTGTCCTTCCTCTATGTTCCTCTTCTTTGACCTTGTGTTGGTAGCTACACCTTGAAAAGGAGGTTGATTGATTCCACAAAAATCTTCCACCTGCCAATTTACCAATGTAGTTTCCGTTTGAGGGTTTCCTATTGACTTGCTTGTTGTTGATCTTCTTCTTCAGTTGGCTCTTGGGACACACCAATGGTCTAGACCATTAAGGCCGATTTACTACACCATTGAAATAGGTAGATTGGTTATGTGGTTGACTGCAAGGATAACACCATTCATATTCTTGAGCAATGTTATTTTGTGTTGGGACCAAGGCTCTTGATGTCGAAACCACATTTGGATCATATGGTTGGAATTTCTGTTAGCTTTTGGTTGTCCTTGGTTCTGGTTTTGGTTTGCAGCTTGAACTTGAGGCCTATTTAATTGGAATGGAGGCCTGTTTTCTTGAGCTTGAGGTTGATAAGGCCTAGAACTCTGAGCTTGTTGTCTCTTGATAGCAACTAGCTCATTCCCAAAATCTTGTTGCACCTTGACCATTTCTTGTTGTCCTTTTTCTATTTCTTGCAAATCCTTCTTAAGTTCTTGGGTTTCAAATGGATTTCTCAAAGAAGTGGAATCCTCGTTATTTATTTGATTTCTTGGAGCCAAAACAGGGGCTATTTTAGGTGTTTGACTTGTCATAGGAGTTCCCATTTCTAGATATAGAGGCATTGGTGGCCTTGGTGCTAACTTGTCAACTTGAATGAGGTAATTTTATGCTCTGATAGCTATGTCATAGGTGCCTGAAAGTGTTGTTCCTCCCATGGAATGGATCATCATTGCTATATCTGAATTTAGAGCCTTTAAAAAGTAAAGGAATACACCTTCTATTGTTGGCCTCATGGCAAATGGAATTCGGTCCCATGATCACTGGAATCAGAAATTGAAATCCATCATCTGCTCATTATGATCCCTCTTGATGGTTGTTAATTGTTCCAATAAAGACAGATTGTCTCTTTTTTCTCTTAACTGATTGGAGAGGGTTGTGCATAGTTGATCTCAATTTTGGATAGATCCCATTATTGAGCTCTTGAACCATTGAAGGCGTTGCCTTTGAATGAGGAAGCTAGTCACTTGACCACAAATACACCACAAAGTAAGGAGGATGAAAATACACCACAAATTAATCTACTGTTGTGAATCCACTATCCAATAAATGTAAACCATTAAACATGTAATACAACAACCATGCAGAGATAACCAAGATTGTAATGAGAGATCAGAAGAATGTAATGAACACAAGAGAGGGTTGAAATTCATCCACAGACTTATATTATTGCTCCACATATTTGATACAATGCATTACAATGGCCAAGAGGAAAAAATTGCATTACAGTTTGAATGGGAGGTTTGAACTCCATAAAATCACTTACAGACAAGAGAAGAAGGGAGGGTGTAAAGCAAAATTATCCAACATTAGAACAATGCCCCTCATTACAATTTATAGTGGAAGATTTACAAAGGAGGAGAGAGAAAATTGAATCCTGAATTTGCCCAAAAATTCTCCAAAAATCATTGTTTAATCTTGTAATGAGTGCATTCAGATCTTCAAAATCTCCTTTTTCATTAATGGTTTTCCTTGTGCTTGAATAAATTGACTGTGATTGCACCCCATGTCTAGTCTGGCTCTTGTAGCCTCATGATGACCCTACCTTCATTGATGGCTCTCACCTACCACTACAATTTTTGCCATTTTCAGAGGTTCGAAACCCTAAAATTAAAAATTTCATGTTGTCGTGCTCTAAATCCCAAAAATGCCTTTCTCAAGACTATAAATTTGTAAGCAATCATTGAGTACATTAGAAGATATCACTTTTTTAGCCCTAGATGATTGACTATGTATTTCCCTCAATAGCCCCTTTAAAACTAAACTTGGCCACCACCATTGCATTCCCCTTTGGATTACCTTTCCAACAAGTATAAGTTTATTGGATTTAGATAAAAATTGCATGAGATAGGGGTGTTTGAAGTTAAGAGATGGTTTAGGTTTTTTTGGGCTCCTGCAACTCCATCGAGCTCATCTCCTTAGCCATCAAGTTATTTCCATACATGTCAAGCTATGCATCCAACACCTTTTTTCCTCACCACATCAACTCATCGTGTTACCCACCTCTTACTCGACGTCAATCGGCACTTTTACCCATTATTTTGATACGCCTTTAACCTTGGCGACCCATGTGTTGACAACTCGGTGGGTTTGAATGCTCTGGGTGGGAAAAGCCTTGACTTTGGGTTTTCGGGGATCTTCATTTCAGTGATCCTGAGTTATTCCTTCCAGGATTTACATCCCTTTAGCCCTAAATGCAATTGTTTCACCAATAATTTTTATGCTTTCTAGGACGAAACAGATAGAAGGTAAATGGTTAAGGAGGAATACCTATGAGGCGAAGGTGGAAGGCAGAATATGCGCATTGTTGACATTTTCCAAGCTGATAGTAGAGAACTCCTTTTTTTCTAGGAAGGACTACATGTAGATGCAAAACAAGACCATAGAAGAGTATTAAATAGTATATGACAGTGGACTTCCTAGCGTATGTTAGATCCAGAAGCATGGTGCTTCCTAAAGAGGTTGTCAATCCACTATTTAATAACAATTCAATGTGAATAAGCAACTGAAATAAATAATTCCTATTGCAATGTAATGATTTAGGTTTCTCATACCCATAATACACTATATTTTATGCTAGATATCAAAATAACACTAAATCTAATTAGAACCAGGGTTTGTTCAAGTCGAGACGGGTTTGTCAAAGGTTTGATAAGGGTCCGGGGTTGATTGGTTGAGGTCTAGGTTGGTTTTGGGTGAGTCGAAGCTTGTATTTCTAAGAATATGAGATGACACAGAGACCAATATTGGTTTCATGACCGATGTCGGTATGGGGACTAAACCGATCTGTGGTAGAGTAAACCGATGTCGGTAGGGGCAATTGGCAATAACTTAATAAAAAGGGTTTTGGGCTTCTCTGTGATTGCATAGAGAGTGAGGAGGGTGTGGTTAGGTTCGTAATATAACTAAGAAGACTTAGGAATACCAAGGGAGAGGTCACAAAGGGTGAAAGGGCTTGAACTGGTTGGGTTTGTGGATTGGTGAGAATATGGAGATATCTCGGATAATAGTAGAAATTGAAAATACTAAAGGAAGAAAAGAGATCTGTAATAAAGGAAGCACAAATGATTAAGATCAAGTTACTTGCTGCTATGAAGATCTCGTGGCTAGATGAAGGTTGGTGATTGATTGGTGAGGTGGTAGCTAGTTCAAGTGTCACGACAAGTATGACCTATGTGTTCCCGTGAATGCTCCAATGATCTGGAAGGGAATCCTTGGCCTGTGTTGCTCTCTAGTGGTGTGTAGACGTTGTTTGGATGAAGTAATGGCTTTGAGATCTTTGCTTGATTGTAATATCACTCTCAAAACTCGAAATGACCAACTCGAGTAAAAGGTTGTAAAGTTGTATATAAAGGAACCAATGGTGGTTTAGGTAACCGACATTGGCCGAGGAAAAAATCAAGCCAAAAATAGGTAGATCTTCCCAGATTTTGCATGATTTCCTTGTTGGGTCCGCTTGGGGAAGTATAGTTCACGTGAGAGAAGACATGAAGATCTTAGAAGAAGTCTTAGTTAGTTAGGTCAAGTAGTGACTCAACACCTTGGGAGTGATGACTCGGTCGAGAGTGATGACCTGGACACCGTGAGTTAAATGCCCCTGGAATGGGTCCAGGGTGAGGTGTAAAGATGAGGTGGAGGTGTGAGGATTAAGTTAATTAAATTAATTAATAATGTTAGGATGAATATTAATATGTGGTAAAGGGGTCATCATTAGTTAAATGTGTTGCGTTAATTAATTAAAGGGGACCAAGGGGAGTGTGACCCAAATTTTGTGTCTACATTTACCCCTTTTTCGTGTAGCTTGTATTAATAAGCAACGCTGTCAAAAATAGGAATTCAAAGTGCTCCGGGTATAAGTGAGGTTTAGGTTTCCCCAAGTTTGGGTTGCATGTGATCCTGCTCAAACCAGGAACTGGTGAGGTGTTAAACAGATTCGGTGAGTGGTTTGATAAATGGGTAAGTGATGAAAATGAGGGTAGGTTGGTTGTAGGTAAGGGTGATTTCGGTCGGGTAATAGGTAGTGGTAGTCTAACACATGCACACATATAGAATGGGATAAGGTACCAAGTTGAAGATCTTGCAAACTCTACGTTGTCAAAGGTTGATAGGTTTATCCAAACAAGGTTGAAGTGGTGTAGGTATCCAAGGTATAGAATACATCTGAAACACAACTAGGCAAGGTGTTGGAATAGGAAATAGGTTTTTTCCAAGGTGTTGGTATCCAAATTGATTCTCCCTTGGAAACCAAGCAGCATCAAAGATTTAACAGACACTGAGAGACAGACATATCTTATTATGAGTCATTTTGTAGCCAGGGAGGGGATTTGTCTGACTCTTTGTCACTCAGGAATCAGAGAAATGGATATCACCTTCATTAAGGATTTGATCTATCCTCACTACTTTAGGTCGTGCCTTTCGACCAGGGTGAGAGGACCCATTTTGTAACCTCTTTCGGTGAAGGAGAACGAATATATCATTTTTTGCACAAATCTAAAAGGAGACCCTGAGAAAATATGATCAATGCACCACAATTTAACTCTCACGAGTTGTCACTTCTAAAGAATGGTGATGTTTCCTAGACAGGCTAAGGTTACTAAAGACATTATGGAATTTTGATTACTTCTACATATTTTGGCAAAAGAATTTATACATTTGTGTACACACGGGGCAAATAGGGGTAGTTCAGGGATGGATTCATTGTTTTTGAATAATTGTGGTGGGAGATTAAGCATGATAAAATTGATTATAGTAGATATTTGAGAGACTTCACAAAAATTGGAAAGCGAAATGATGAAAGCTTCGTAATAGCTTAAAATATTCATTCAACCAAAATTTGTGCATCAATGGAGTCCCATATTTTCATGGTTTCACGTAATCTCCAAGAATTTAACATGAAGGCTCGAGATAAAGACTTAATTAAACATCAAAGACCCTTGGTTCCTCATGCCTAAGATACACTTGAAGGCTTATAGACAATCTTTATCAACAAATGACAGTGAAGTGATTTTAAATTTTTTTATCTCATCACAGGATGAAGGCTCTTCTAGAAATGAAATTGTGAATGCCACTAAACCTGTCAGGAGGACGAGATCCTATGTGATTCGGAGGGACTTTAACACAAGATTGCAATAGGAATAAGAAAAACTACTTGCATACATTCTAAAACAAAGCAGACACAAATTGCTCCAAGATTGACACAAATTAACTCAAAATTGATTAGATTCATTAACAGGGAAAATTTTCTTCGAACAGTCTTAGATCTTGTCAATGGTTGTACACTCGTAACCAACTTGATGTGATTGAGATCTAATACCGTGAAATTAATGAGTTTCTCGATTGGTCTCTCAAAAAGACGGGCTCTCTCAAATTTTCTCTTAAGAATTCAACCCTCGACCCTTTGTAAGAGTATTCTCATTACATTTATACATTTCACTTGTTCACTCATCCCAAATTTTCTCCCAAAAAGAAGAATATTCGAGGGACCTTTGCTTGTTACCAATTTGCCTCAGAAAGTGACGTTTAACAAATTCACATCCGAAAGTCGTCGGGTGGACCAATTATGACCTAATCATGTTTCTCAGACCCTCGACTAATGACTAGGATGTCATGCCACAACTTTTTGGTAGTCCTTCTAATCATTTTTATTCTATCATGTGAGAAATCCATGTTTTAATCATTTTTCGGAGGTTATGTACAACCTGGATTTGACAAGTAATCCTTTTTTTTTCCCCGAGGAAACACCTTTTTCATATTTTGCATCTCGCAACCTCCATTATTTCATCCTTTTCCCTCTCTTTCCTTTGCAACTCGCCCCACATCCATCTTTTCGGTAATTCACATTTTTACAAGTGCCCAAGCAATTCCAATTTCAAAATATTAACCTTAACAATCCTTAGACTCACAAATTAAGTTATAAATCCATTCAAAGGCACTTTTTAGACAAAACTGACAAGGAATTTCATCAAAAATGATGAAAAATAGTGCGTATTCACATCTCCAGGAGTCTTGGAGCAAAAATGGTAGAAAATAGGTGAAATGCACAACCATTGATTCTGCCCCTTCTCAACTCTAGATTAGAGTCGTCCACGTGTTTTCTTGGTGCAACTGCAAAGGTGAGGTACAGTGGTAAGTTTCCAAACAAGCACGGGCCTTCCACATGCCCTGGGCCCAAGAAAAATGCCTTTTAGCCTTTGAAAAAGTCTCAGTAAAAAAGGAGCCAGCGGAAGCCTCCACGTGTTGCCTTGGCACACCTTTGGTATGGTCCTCAAAAGCAGAGACCCCAAACAAGCGCGGCTCACCACATGTCTCAGTCTGGCAAAGTTGTTAAAAAGTTGAAGGATCAATGGAAGGCGCCATGTGTCTAGGGTCCAAGATAGTTTTCCTTGGCCGTTGAAAAGTCTAAGTAAGGGCAGAGTGAGCGGAAGCCTCCAAGTGTCCTCCTGACGCTTCTTCAAAATAAAATTTAGGGTCAGTCCCCAAACAGGTGCAGTCCCTCCACATGTCCTAGGCCTTAGAAAATTGCTTTGAAAAGTTTAAGTATAGAACGGAGCCAGCGGAATCCTCCAAGTGTCTCCTTGGTGTAACTTTTAGATGGTCCCCAAAAGTGGAGACCTTATACAAGCACTGGGCAAGGCAGCGGAAACATCCACGTGTCTCCCCGACGTAACTCCAAGGTCAAACCAAAAGGCAAATTTTTAGATGAGCTCCTGCCCTCCACATGGACAAGCTTTGATTTGAATTGGGCTTTAGAGTTTCAAAGTGCCCCACCAAGCCGCATCCAACTAGAAAGGGCCATGTTTCCACAGATGCTGAGATGTAAATTTGACGGGGAAAACACACCCGTCAAACCGTAAAATGCAAGAAAATCACCATTTTTGCCTCGGAAATGAATCTTTCTTTAAGGACAAATATTTTGGAAATGATATAAGGCCCAAATGTGATCCAACGAGCCACATCCAATCAGATAAGACCACGTTTCCACATATATTTGGGACAAAAATTGATAGGGAAAACAAAACATGACTGTGGAAAACATAAGGAAAAAAACTCGAGTTTTTACCCAAGTTACAAATTCTTTCACATGGACAGAGGAATGGAAAAAACTTTGGATTTAAAGTGATCCTTGACCAAAGGAAGGGACTGATCATGGCAACCAAATGGAGGACAGAGCTTTCATGCATCAATATGGGGAGATAGAAAAGATGACAAAGCCCGCAAACTGAAGAATTTCAAGGACAAACGGGGTGAGATCAAATTGAGCACCAACGCAGGGCACCAAATGGTAGGTCGGGATAAACAACATGATAGTAGGCAAGGTAAGGTTAGTAGGTTGAACAACACAAGTAGCAAAGATTGCGAGGTATAGTGAGTAAACAAATTCGAGTGTCACAATGAGCGAGGTTGGGTTTGGTGATTTAGGTAAGGCCATAGATCGTGCCACATGAGGGGAACAAACATGCCCCAACTGATGGTGAGATTAAGGGTGAGGTGTAAGGTCAAGGTCAACTTTGGGTTAGGGGGAAAGGTTTCGAGCAAGTAGATGTGGTGCAATATGGTGCAATGGGGTCAAAAAGGCTAACCGACATTGGTTATGGCCAACCGATGTTGGTCAAGGAGGCCGAGTGCGGTGCACTAGGGCACAAGACCGATGTCGGTCATGTTAGGGGTTGGTTAAAAATCAAAAATATGGTTTTATGGATTCATTATAATCTTTGTTTATAGAAAATGACAGTGGAGACAAATTTCATCTCTTTCGAGGGAGAAAAGGACAAGGTTATTTGCAGTGAGTTAGAGATAGCTGAGTGGCTGGAGGAGCGAGGTAGATGGGTCCACGAGATCACTACAAGTGATTTGATTGGGTGGAGGACTGAGAGGGTGATTTAGGCATGACTAAGGAAGGAGAGGGTGTTGAAGGAGAGGAGGGCCTTAGGTGGGTCTAATTGATCATGACATTTGATACTTGTATGCTGATTTTTTATTTATATATATCGGCATGTGTGCCTAAGATTTTCTCGAGATTTTATATGAGAGTTTTTAGACACTTTGATTATTTATCCATGTGTATATATGTATTGATACATAGACATTCCCGTGTATATAGTTGATGATTATTATTGATGGATGAAATAATCTTTTTAATTTTCATTGTTATTATGTACCATGGGAGCTAAGTGAGTTAGGCATGATTGAGTCAAGGTATTTTAAGCATGATGGAGTCGTAAAGGCATGGTGGAATCAGGCATAGGTATGGTGGAGTCGTATAAGTATGGTTTGGTCGGTATTGGCATGGTGGAGTCGGGTATAGGTATGGTGGAGTCGGTATATGTATGGTTTGGTTAGGTATAGGCATGGTTTGGCCAAGTATAGGCATGGTGGATTCTAGGTAATTTCCAAGTTACCGATCTTATGGAAATAATGTTTTTGTATGTATGTTGTGGTTAAATTTCCAAGTAATGAATATCATGGAAATATGAAATGATTTAAGTAGAATATGATCGTGGTGATAAAATGGTAGGTAGGTATGTTTTTATGATATATTGATTTCAAATTTTTGTGTAAATGGAAACTAACTAGGTTAGAATGTGAACGTAAAGGGGGAAATTGGTTAGGGGTAAAAGTGGTGAGATAACCTCCAAGGGCCACATGCCCTTGGAGTGTCGCCTACATAGCCCCGACGAAAAGGGGCCTGTGTCGATGTCGTTCTCCCATAAGATAGGGAAGAATATGATAAGGGAGATGAATGGGTTGGTAGGTTTTAGGCATGATTGAGTCGAGGTCATTTAGGCATGGTTGAGTTTAGATTGAATAGGCGTGGGTGATTTTGGTGGGAGAATAATTCCCAGATTGAAGGTGTCGAAGGTTTGGTCCTATGTAGTAGAATCAATAAGTAAGAAAAGAGGTGAACGGTAAGAGGAGACAAAAATCCACCTAATTGGTAAGAACCATGATGAGTCTATCATACCAAAGATTGGCTTATGAATGTAAGACCCTAAAGGCGTTGCATGATCGATCGTTTCAAAGGTGAATAAAGTCACGTGATCATAAAATGTCACATTTGCATGTGCAGGTGTCCCTTGAGTAGGTAGAATATTAGAAAGGAAAGATGATGAGGTGAAAGGGGTTATTTTAGCATAATCTTGGTGTGAGACAACATGCCTCTTTTTACAAGATACCCAAGACCAGAATAGGCAAGTCCATGATGAAAAATTTATCTTTTTGTTTGTGTTTTTGTTTTATAGACCGATCCATTTAAGACATTAGAATAAGGTGAAGAGGAGTTTCCGTAGGGTTTTATTTTTGAATTTTTTTTTTTGATAGTGACAAATGAATGGTTGATGAATTCATATATTTTTGCTTTTCTAATTTATATAATTTAGTAACACACGACCAAGTTTTAATAATTTGATTCTCGACAAGATCCAACCCCATTAACAAATGTAATTTAGACATCCCCACACAAGGGAAAAAAATTACTTTTAAAACCAATGTTCTCATTAACGTAATTTAGCATATTTACAATATGGAACACACATTCAATGCCATTCAATCATATAACAGATACCATATGCTATTGTAATGACTCGAAGAACTACCGATCTCCCATTTTATGGCTCGGAGTTTCAACGATCTCTCATTTCATGACTCGGCTACTTACCGATCCTTCATGTTAATCCATGCATTGTATACTAAGTATACTTGGTTCTCTACCAATTTGGTTATCGAAGTGTTCCATTTAAGAGGCCTATCTGAATATCTATTACCGATACTCATCTGAAATCCTGCTTCTTAAACTAGGTGATTAGGACAACGCAACCAACAACTTGCGATACTTTGGCCAAAGATTTTCACATGCTTTGCATGATCATATTCCTAGATGTTATACACATCAATGGAATACGTCCTTCACCTCACTTCGTCTGTTATCTAGAATGGTCTTTTCTGACCTCTGTCAGTCCTCTCGTCCAAGGTTAAACTTTAACCCAAACTAGCAATATGAAAGAGTATAGGAAGACACTCGCGGTGACTAAAGGTACGCAGACATACTTTGTCGACCCTAGATGACTGCGTGTGTCTAGTTACCTTTAGTCTTCCTGAGTCACCCGTATACACGGTCACATTCCTATCATCGTCCAAGTAACTTGGTCCCAACTTATGTAAACTTGATGATTCGATTCGGGAGGGCGTTGTAACATGTCAGCTGCAACATTGTGTCGTCATGAAGGCCCCGCCTTCATGAAGACACCATATTGCAGCCAGCTGCATGTGCCAAGGTCCTATGGAATCCTCTCATCAAGGGATACACATCCAGCTAGAAGTGTGATTAGATTATAATCTTAAGTATTTTAAGAATAAGCTTCAGCAACCGTGTTGATCTTCTAACCTCACTGTTTGTTACAGTTGCATAGCTAAGAGAGACTTAAATTGTCTTAAAGCTTAATATGCCTTTACTCCTCCTTACTGAAGGATTGCTTAATTCCATCTTAGTTCCTTAATTTAAGCTTCGGACTAACAGTCCACTACAACTTAACGTAGTAAGATCAACTTACTAAACTTAACCAAGTTTTATTCACAACTGAATTTAAATTCAGAATTCCATCTTATTAGACGTCATTTAAATGAGGCCTAATTCCAAATGAATGTATTCATTTATTCACTATAACCTTACTTCAGATTAAGGTTTGTTACGAGGAGATATGATTCCTCATACCGAATATCCTCTGGATCAAACATCTCAAGGATATTAACGAAATCAGAATACAAGATTCAATTGTCTCTTTTATTTATATTCATTAGCTTATATACCAGTTCCGAATATCGTTCATTTAAGAATTCATATTCACTTAACTCTTTTCAAATGTCAATTTAAAATCCATATTGACCTAAGTATGAATTAATTGTACATTCCAACTTAAAAGTTGTATTCAAGTAAAGAATAGATATTATGTCCTTTTAAAATCTATCAACCATCATTTGAATATATCCAAATTCAATGAATAAAATTTATATTCTCAATCTTATTCAAATAGTTCCAAGGTGGTACAACCATTAAAATAACACACCTTTCCTTTGTACTCAATCCTCAAGATTAAAATTTATACAATTTACAAGCCCATACAACCAGACTTCATTCATGCCAAACAACATTAACAACTCATAAAGAAGAAGAATACAACTTTCTCTTTTTCCATTTCCTCGTAGAAGAATAATAAATTCTCAGATACGATCCATCCTTAGCTAATCAGAAGAAGCATCATAAAACAACATGTCTTCATTTTTACTCATGGAAACCATCTGCAAAATTTACTTGCACGGGTCAGTTCATCGAACTGAGCATATTAAGCACTTATCATTAAAATGAGGTGCTCTTAATTAACTGTCTCAATAAAAGAACTCTGCTTTTATGAAACGTTTATAAATTGAGATGGACATCATCTACGAATTAAGTGCTGATAAGGATGAACAACTTAACAACCCAATCCCCTAATTACCATCACAATCAGACAAAAAGATTTACTAACTTTCTCCCAAATAATACTACAACCCGCAACACTTTATTCATATTTCCTTACTGTTTTTATTCCAATAACGCAAGGGGGTTCATTCCGTATTTAAAACAATTACTACCAGAAGTAATTTCCTCTAAATAGTTCCAGATTAAAAACATCTGTAAGAGCTAATACACTTATGTATATAATGTTGTTCTAATGCAATTACTATCAATTCCATTCCCTTATAATAGTTGAAATTTCAAGAGATGAATTTTAATTAAGAATTCAAACAGAACTACTTCCCTTTCGTACTACTCATTTAATTTCAAACAATCAAATGCAGAAGAGAAAAGTAGTCATTCACCATGACAACACTGGTGTCATTTCTCAAAATTCAACAAGCAACATAATACTTCTTTCAAATCAGAAAAGAAGGAAAACAACAAGTTAAATGCAGATGCTTACGCCTAAGGCAGTAAGAAATTCATTCAATATCAAATATAGAATTTCAACTGGATAAGAGAAGAAAATAATTATTACTTCCAATTACCCATCCAATATTCCCTTTCTTTTCATCACAACTGCACTGGATGATTTAAACAAGAAGTGATATCAATCAATGATAACAAAGCCAAAGAGAGAGAGCAAATAAAGTCAATAATCGAATGAAAGGAAGAAGAATCATATTACCTCTTCTCACTGCCTAGCCGAATATCAACTATTTAGTACAGACCTGATCCAATAGGGTGATTCCTTCTGAACAAGTCTATTTCAGTATTCAAAACTTACTAACTACCATTCAGGGAGTATGCCAGAATTCATTTGCATCTGGTCCGTAAGTATCAATATCAACGCACCTCTAAATAAAATCATTTCCTTTAATTTTTCACCCAACGGACATTCTCATCCAGATACAAACAAGTAAGAGTGTACAACAAACAACAAATCATGTTTTCATCGTAATAATAAAAGGATTCATTTTCCAAACACCAAAGTAAGAACCTAGTTTGATTCAGTTTTAATGCAAGCAAGAAAGAAGTTTAGACTGCAGTTTGCATGTATATATATATATATATATATATAAATATATAAATTCACCAAAAATGAACATTCCCAGCTAGGTCTGAAACAAGCAAGAATGAACAACCAGCTATATGACCATAATATCACTGTATTAAATAAAGAACCCATCTTTTCAATGTACAATTAATAACAAAACAAGATTTTATCATAATAATAAAAGGGATCGTTTTTCAACATCAGAGTAAGAAATCAAGTTCAGTTTTAATGAAACAACGAAGAAGTTTAGACTGCAGTTCATTTATATATAAATATATAAATTCATCATCGAATTCAAAGGAGAATAAAATGATAAGCTCTATTCCATCCAACAAATAACCAAGTTATACTGCTCCAGATTTAAGAAAATCATTCCTAAAAATCATTCATGGATTTCAAACCAAATAAGGAGACATTGAATCATTTTTAAATCAGCAAGGGTAAGACGATGGAATGAATTCTTGTGTCCCCGGTGAAATCGTATTCTATGCAATGTAAAGCAACTAGGATAATAACTCACACAAACTAGTTTCATCAAGCATTCTCACGATTTTTCCCAAATCATTTACACGCACAGAACTCAGAAAACAATATTCACATCGCTGGTACATTCATCAACTCAAACCCATAATGGGTAATAAAACCGAATACCCAACACTGTCAAAAACTCATACAACAAGGATAGATTTCATTTCATTTACTCTTTTTGCAAAGAAAATACCCAAATCGTATTCATCTCCAACAAGACAACTCAACCCAGTAAATCACATTAATTGTATCAACATTTTCATTTTACAAAAACACCCAACATAAGAGCAAGAGTTCTTTTAATGAAGACGCTTAACAAAGAGCAAAACGGTTTAAAGAGAAGAGCTCAACATGCCTGTAAAATTTCTTGTGGCTTGAAGAAAACCACATCCACGCCCTCAGAGCTATTCTTTTCCACGGCGACAACAACAAGGTTTTCTCCAACAATCTCCTTACTCCCACAGGCTCAAAGATAGCCGTGGTTACTCAAACAACAACAACAATGACCAGAATGGTTGCAGGTTCGAAAGAACCATAAAAGAAATGCAGAGCAAAATACGAAAACCCAAATGAACACGATTACCACAAAATTCCTCTTTCCCCTTTCCAAGGTGAGCTGGTCACCAAGACCGAGATCAATAAATGCATTGAATGCATTGCTTTTTCCTTATTTCCACGCCACCACCGACTCAGGTTTGGCGAGTTCCATTTTTAAAATTTTTGCATGTAATTTCCTTCTTAGCTACATTGCTAGTTGGATATCTCCAACTTTCCATGTTCCCGCCAAACTTGGCATTTAAAACTTCAAGGACATCATTTAATGTCCTTTATTAAATTTCTAACCTTCCCTTCTTATCCACTCATCAGCATGTGTCCATAGGTCCCCTCCTTAGGTTAGCAATAGTTTAGGTTGTATTGTCCATAGTTAGGTTTTCCACCTAGGTCGCAAGTCATTAGGATTTGCAATAATTTTACATCCCATTTAATTTAAAATCCACATAGGGTAGTAGTTAGGTTATAGGCTAAAACATAGTTATAGGTTTAAACGTAGCCGTAGTATTTTAATTAATGGGTTCTTTTAGTAAGTTTACTAACTTACGTTTATATCCAGCATAATGCAGGACGTTTCGTCCTATGCTCAACATATACCTGCTCACTTGTATCAAAACTCTTACTGCCTCACGCTCTCCGGCGTTACTATTTGTATGTAGTTCAGAAATCAAACCTTTTCCATTGGCATCATGGTACCGAATAATTATACCTGTAACCAGGTTCTGTAACATTTATAACGACCTTCAGTCTGGTTTCAGACTTCATTCCATATAGAAAGTAAATCGACAAAGCGATCACAAAGAAGGCCGCAACATACCTTGGATCAATGGAATTGATTCAAGGTGTGTTGTCAACAACAATAAGAGTTCATCAAACATAAAAGCAAGTCTGTTGTTTCACACTTTGCAAAACACAAGTTATAATGACCTCCGTCCCAAGTAAACAAGTTACAGTAAACAAGGGTTCAGATCAGTAACACATTCTTTTTAAGATTAAAAGATATATCTTAACATAATTATCCTCATTTATCATTTGAGTCGAAGGAGAAGCGGGGATTTAAGAAACAAGATAGGCCATGGTGTCCGTGAATTTACTAGTGGAACGCGGGGTGGTTTGAAGTTCATAATGGTCAAAGGTAGTCAAAATCATGTCAACATTATGTTTATAATTTTGAAGTATCTTGTTACAATATTAGTATATACCATTAACTTGGTTCACAACCAGGTTGAGAGTCACCAAATATATTAAGTGATTTAACATCTAAGGTTATGGCGGTTTGAATGCCTAACACGAGTACTTCATATTCAAAGTGATATTGTTAGTACAATCAAAATCTAGTTTGAAAGATAATGGCATAGGCTCACCATCAATAGGAATGAGGATAACTCTTACACCACCCCCACGTTGACATTTGGAACCATCAAAGAATAAGGTCATATGGTAAATTGTATCATCATGGAGAGGGTAGTGATGGATTCATCAGGGAAGTCAAAGTTAGAAGATTGGTTTCTAGAGAGAGGTGCGTCTGTGAGTTGGTCAAGCAATGGTTTGTCCTTTGATAGAATTTTGATGGATGAATTTGAGCTGCAAGAAGCATGAGCCAACGTGTAGCATGTTGATATTGGTAGGGCTTAGCGTACATGTAATGTAAGGGGTTAGTATTGGTGACAACGAAGGTTTTGTGGTTGAGTAGGTAATGGCGAAGTTTAGTGGTGACAAAAACTAAGGCTAGGTAGAGTTTTTGGTGTGAGTATATCTAGTTTCGTAGTCTAAAATCATATGGCTTATATAATAAACCACTTGTTCCCTGTGTTGCTTGTCATGATGAGCGAGCATGGCACCTAGGGAATTATCAATAGCAGAAATGTAAAGGTAAATGGTTGGTCATCCTTAGGTGGAATGAGCAGTAGTGGTTGGAGGAGGTATTTTTTAAGGCATCGAAGGCTTTGTGGAATTCATCATCCCATTTGAAGGAGACATCCTTTTTGAGAAGATGATGAAATGGATGGCAACATGGTCGGAAAGCTAAGACATAAATCGATGAATAGATTGCAACTTTCCTTGCAAACTATGAAGTTGACAAAGGTTATTAGGTGGAGGCATCTTGAGAATAGCCTTGATTTTAGTGGGATCAACTTCAATATCATGCAAAGAAATGATAAAACCAAGGATCTTGTCAAAGAGAACAACAAATACACACTTCATAGGTTGAAGGAGAATGCAATATTTGATGAGATGGTCAAAGACAACCTTAAGGACAGCAAGGTGTTCGGTCGATGTTTAGATTTGGCAAGAAGATCGTCAATGTAATCTTCCAATATGCTATGCATGATGTCATGAAAGATATAAGTCATAGCCTGTTGATATGTAGCACCAGCATTCTTAAGGCCAAAGGGAATGACATGATAGCAAAAGGTCCCCAAGGGGTGATGAAGGGAGTTTTGTGTTGATCTTTCTGGGGTGAGTAATATTTGGTTATAACCTAAGAAACTATCCATGAGTGATAGCATCTCCTGGCCAGCGATGAGATCAACTAGTTGGTCAATACTAGGTAGAGGAAAGTTGTCTTTGGGGCAAACTAAGTTAAGCTCACAAAAATCCATGCAAATGCAGATTCCCCTATCACTTTTGTGACAAAGAACTGCCGACACTAAAATTTTCCTCCGTAATTTCTATTTCATTAATGTATGTATTAGGAATAGGATGTTGTTAAGTGTAATTAGTAGTAGCTTCTCGATGGAAGATAACGGCGCCCACAAGATGGTGCCGCCAATAATGTAGAGTATGGTAATGATTTAAAGTACAATAGGAATGTTGTAATAAGTAAATATTTGTTGTAAGTGGTCCGGTAATGTTAAAATGTCAAAGTTGGGATAAGTAGAGAAGTAGGGTCTACATGATTAGGAATTAGAAATATTATATTTGTAATAAGGACAAAGAGTGATGTCATAAATATTTTGTGTATTTTATTTGTGGAAAAGTCTAAAAAGGTGGAACCCATGTGAGATGATAAGGTTTATCTTATCTTAGAAGATAAGCCTACATGTAAAGGCAAGAGTTTAGGCATGAAATATGATTGGTCGGAAGAGATTTCCTATCCTATCTTAGAGATAAGATGGATAAGCCTAAATTCCTATAAATAAAGAGGCCACCCCCCTCATTTAGCATATAGAAGGAAGTAGTGAGAAATATTGTAAGTGTGTAAAGGAAGCCATCATTTTGAAGGTGTGTTAAAGAAGCCATTAAGAAGTGTAATTGTGAAGTTTCTCCCATAGTTATTGTTGGAAGGCAAGTGAAGTCAATAACACTTGAAGTACCTCATGGGTGAGATTGTAACAATTTCATGTTAATATTATAATTTACACTTATATTTCAGATTTATCGTCATTCCTTCTTATCATAGTCTATGGTATTCTTGTGTTATGTTTGTTGTTGTGTTTCCAAATTCCATCCACCAAACTAAAAGCTATGCATTAGTAAATAATCATAGCACGAGGAGTTCCCGGTGAAGAATTATCATAGTTCCGGATTGGTGATGACAGAACAATGTTAGATATCCATTGGGGATAATCAATGGGTAGGATGAAGGAAACCAAAAGAAGGTGTTGGAGTTCTTCTTTGATAAGAAGGGTAATGCGAGGATGAATTTTTCGCAACTTATGTTTCATGGATTTGGCATCAAGAATGGTTACGATATTATAGAGCACAATGTTTGGGTCAATGCCAGGCATATCAGTGTAGGACCAAGCAAAAGTGTTGTTATGATCCTAGAGGAAAGAAGTGAAAGCTTCTTATTGTAAAGATCTAAAGATTGGCATGTTTTTAGAATGTGTCATTCCTCCTAAGTGTGAATGTTGATTTTGATGGTCGATTCATTCAACATGGTTTGTGTCTCTAAGAAGGTAACAACGGGTGAATATAAGAATCTTCGCACAAGGTAGGTGAGAATAAATTCATCATCCCGAAATTGAACGACGTTAATATAAGGTGTATTCATCATGTCAGGATACGGGAAGGGAAGAGAAGATGGAGCCTTGCCATCACGTTAATAAGTCGAGGTCTTCGGAAATGGTGTTCATGAAAAAGAAAAAGAAATAGGAGGAATGGATTCTGGATCCATAGACTCTGTAGGTGAAGGTGGTGAGGTAGGTGAATATGGTGGGGATTGTTTATCGTCCTCAATGAGTTCTAATCGAGCCTTCTGGAAGGTGGTTCATAAAATCCAATACCACTATGGTCTTTATGCTTACGAGTGGTGCAAGGAATGACAATATGATGGCCTTGTTCATAGAAACCAAAGCCAAAGCCCTTCCAAGCACAATGATGGAGGAAGGTGTGGGCGAAGTGGCGGTTGGTGAGAGATTGAAGGTCAGAGGAAAATGGTTGAGTTTGGGAAGGTGGCTCAGCAAGTAGGTAGAAGCATCAAGTCCCCCATATGTTAAGTTGGTGCGAAGGTGGGGAGGACCATAGGGGAAAACCTCGCCTATGCGGTGATCATAATGGGGATGTTGGTGAAGGTTACCATACTCTTGAGGAGTAAGGAATGTGTCAATGTTATAAAGGCGGTACTCCCCCAGAGTGAGGCATTGAAAAACACCTTCTAAGGGATTAGTAATGGGTATGTGAGTAGCGAGAATGGATGAATCACTAGACAGGTTGTGAAGAAGAATCATTGGATGTTTGAGAATTAGATGGTTTGGGTTATGGGTCACCTGTAAAAGCTGCGGCAAGAGTGGGAATAGAGGAGTTACTTGCGGAAGATGTAGAGGCAAAAGTGGTGGATGAGGCAACGGTTGAAGAAAAAGTGGTAGCGGTGGTAGATGCCTTAACTGGTATAAGGACATCGTTGGGTTGATATAATATGTTACAACTCTTGAAAGGTGAAAGGTCAGCTGGAATGGTATAGTTATGCCCTTCATGTTTGAATTTTAAACGGTGTAAGGTTGATGGAACACAACCCATGGTGTGGATCTAAGGTCACAAAGAAGCATGTTGTACTTGAATTCCCCTTCTAAGATAGAATAATTCAAGAATGGTACGGGGCCTACGCGAATGTGGACAATGATGGTGTCGAGGGTGGAAGTCATGGGATCATTAAATGAATGCAGCATAATTGGGTTATTATGCATGCAATTGGCAAGGATGCGCATTTAGTTGTATGCATGGGAGGAAATGATGTTAATATGGCACCACAATTGATCATAACACGTCAAATGCGTATATTATCAACATAGATGAAATTAAATAGGTGGGGTCAGGATCATCTTATCGAGAGGTATAATCTTGTCGCAGAGAAACCGAGAGTGATTATTTGATGAGTGGTAATGGGGGCAGATGAAGGGGATGAAGTGGTGAGAGTGGCGACATGGTGAGGAGTGATCATGGATGTAACAGGTGTAGGGTCATTAGGTAGAACCTTAATAGATTCCAGGACCTCAATAAGGGCCTGATGATGAGACTCAAAGGTTTGGATGAGGTCATATAAAGACATTTTGAGAGGAGACTGGTATAATTGTTTAAGTATTGTACAATCGGAAACCCCTAGTTAGAAATAGGGTATGTGGATCCACGGATGGTGGTTTTGGGTGCAGATGCAAATGGAATATTGGGTAAAAGAGTAGTGGATGAGATGGTTATTTTCTCCTTTCCTTTGACTTCTTGGCTCGAGTGGCAATTTTAACCATATTGATCGTGGTAAAAGAGAAAGTGCGTCATGATAGGTGTAGTGACAAGACAGGAAAAAATATGGTAAGGGCATATATTGGTTTTGTGAAAATAGTATAGCACATTGGCATTTTGGTAGAGGTTTGGCTAGCTCTCTTATGTGGACCATATTGATCTCAAATGTTAGAGGAGGATAAAAGGGTTGTGGAGGGGAGATGAAGGTTGCTAAATAGGTAAGGGATGAGGATACATGGTGATAGGTGCAGGTGGAATAGAGTCCTCATCTAAAAGATCATCATCATCAAAGTTTTATTTGAGAGAACATAGTTGGAGAAGAATAGTCTTAAGAGCCTTACAGTTTTTCACATCATGCCCTATGACACATGATGGTAAGTGCAAATCTTGGTATCATCAAACCCTTCTAGTTTAGGTTTGAGTGGGTCATAAGGTCTAAGCGGTGGCAATGTGATGACAGAGGTTTCCAAAAGGTTAGCTAAGAGGTTTGTGTAAGACCATACCAATGGATCGCAATGTGAATTAAGTGTGGGTCCTGGATGGAAGTGTGAATAAATTTAGTAGGAGAGGTATCACTAGAGGTGGAATTGGAGGTTGAGTAAGTTTGACCACTTTTTTGGTAGATAGTACGGTTTTAGGTTTAGATTGCACCTTCTTGGGTAAAAATGTACTAGGTGAACTAGTTATTGAAGGTGGTGTAATTTTACCTACCTCTTTGGAAGGTAGTGGGTTCTTGGGCTTTGGTTGTACCTTCTTGGGTAAAGGTGAAGAATAAGTGCATGATGTAGAAGGGAAGGAAGATGGTAGAAGGGGACGGGTTAGCCAAGGTGATAATGGAGGTGCGGTGAAGGTTGTGGTAAGAGGAAATGTGGAAGGTACTGGTTGAGGGGAAGGGAATGGCATGGGTAATGATGAGGATACTGGAAGTGGTGTAGGTATAAGAGGTAAAAAGGATGTAGGTGACGTTGAAGGTGTAATTTGTGTAGGTAATTTGGGTGTAACAGAGGATCGTGACGAGGTGGGTTGCTATGTTTTTGGTTTACTCTGGGTAGGAGGTTGTTTGGCCAAGGTTGATGGGTGGGGACCTAAGATAGATGGAAGTGGTGAAGGTGACAAAGGGGTAGTGGGTGAAGCCGGTGTATGTGGCCTAAGGGATTGGGTCTTCTTCTTAAGTAGGGGAATAGTCTTTGTGATGGCTTGTGAGGACGTGGCTAAATCTAGTTTGATAAAAGGATGGACTAGACTTGATGTCGGCATGACTCCTTATGTGGTAATGGGTTTGGATGCGGAGGAAAGCATAGGTGCAGGTAAGGTTTTAGGCATAGGAAAAAATTTAGTTATTAGTAAAGGTTTAGGTGTGGGCGAGGGTGATGAAGAATGGGTCGCTATAACTGGCATGGGCATCATGTGTTTGGTTTTCTGAAACACCTTTGGATAGATTGTGGAAGTATCAGTGAGACAACATCTGCATTTGAGTTGAGACAGGCAGTCGAAAGACGTCCCCAAAGCATGGAATTGTCAACATAATCCAAATGGTCAGCCAAACATGAGAATGACACTAATGTAGGGGGATGATGTTGATTTGGTAGTAATCCCTGTAAATAATGTCTGTGAGATAGGGAAATGGTTGGCTTTAGACTCTGTGGGTAAAAGAGACGAGAGAAAATCAACATGATCCTTGAAAGCCAATGGAGAATTGTCACCAATAGGAAGGGACGTTGTTAATGGATCCCCTGTGGGTAGGGGAGATGACAAATGGATGAGGTAAGTTCATATTTTGGTGAAGAAGAAGGTAAGCATGACTCTCCCATGGGTAGAAGATATTGCGGGTTATTTGTCGAGTTAAGAGGTGAGTGCGGAAACTCATCGGCGCAGATATGGTGGACTCCTCGTGGGTGAAGGAGAAGATAAGAGATATTCCTCTATGGGTAAAGGAGTAGATGAAATAGGTCCCTCCGTGGATGAAGGAGCTCATATAAGAATCTCCTCGATAGATGGAGTAGGAGGATATTGAGCAGAATATTTTGTGTGATTTCAAAAAAATAGCATGAACCTCACGAATGTTATTGTCATTGGTCGAGGTTTTACCGGTTTGGTTAGACGATGGGGTGTGATTTGGGAATAACTTCTTGAAGATGTGAAGGTTCTAATTAGCTCGTACGTTGAGATTATCTCGAGACGAGATATTCATTTTCTAACATTTCTTAGATGATGTTTTTGAAAGTTATATAATTACCATTGTTATGACCTCTAATGCGATGATAATTGTAGTAATCATTTTATTTGTACCATGCAAGCACATGTGACGAGAGGGGTCAAAATGTGGTTTGATGAGTAGAAGAGTGACTACTCGGCTTATCAATTTTTTTCCTAAAATTGAAGAGTAGGGTTCTTATGGGAGTATATTTTCGTTGCTCCCACTTGAACTAAAAATCCTGAACAAGAGAAAGATTGGAAGAAGGCTTTGATTGGTTGGATGGATGAGATGGACCAACTTTCAAAACTACTACATTGGTAGATCCTTTTGCTTTAGAATAATTATTTTATGGTTTGGAAGAAGAAGAGGTATCATTTGATTTAAACGCAACATTATTGTTATGTAATTGTATCTTCTTCTCTTCAATGACATGAATTTCAAGTTTTGGGCCATGGTGAATGCCTCATCAAACGTGTGGAAGGTTTGAACTTGGAGAGTTGGAAAGATGTGTCTAGCACAAGCTCTAGTGAACAACTCTATTAACTCGGTTTGAGGTAGTTGGAATGTGAGTTGGTTAATTAGGCTCGCCAACGAGCAAAAAAATATGTGATAGATTCATCTTCATATTGGTGTGTCGCGTACAAGTCAGTCATGGTGACCTTCTTGACAATGTTGATAGAAAATTGGTCTAGAAAAGCCTGAGCTACCTGATTAAATGAAAAGATGGAATGATTGGGTAGATCACTATATCAATCTAAAGTCAGTCCCACAAGGACATTGGGAATGTTCGCAAGAGCAAAGCGTCATCATGAGCGATCAGATAACACACATGTTTAAAATCCCGCAAGAGTTTTTGCGAGTCTTCTTTGTTGTTAAATCGGTTGAATTTAGGAATTTCCCAATGGGGAGGGTATGGATGAATCAGAATGGATGGGTGAATGGGCTCATTTAAAATCTTGTTGTATGTCAGAGAATTACGTGAGCCGAAGACAAATGCTTCTAATGTTTGCATCTTGTCCATCATCATTTTGATAAGATCATTGCTAGGTTGTTATGATTGGGCACCCCTATAGTATAAGGGGGTAGATGAGGTGGGTATGATGTGGGTGACATCCCAATATGTGGTGGTGTCAAGTACGAAAATTGTGAGGAAGGAACATAGGCTAGAATAGATGTAGATGGCAAGTATCCTGAATAAGTGGTAGATGAAATAGGGGTTGTTGGTGATAAGTGTAGGTAGGTGGAGTGGACATAAAGAATCTTGTAGAAATCAGAGGAAGAGACTACAGGATGGAGAGGATGATGTTTTGGAAGGGAGTGTGGGCTGCCGACACCAATGGTGGCTGAGATGCAATAGGTATATGAGAGGTGGCGGGTGTAGATAGACCTACACTCAAGGTGGTTGATAAAGGCATGGTTGACATCATAGAGCGGCGCAGACATCAAAGGTGCGATAGATGTTGTAGGTGTCAGAATGCCCCGTTCTATACCTTTCCCTATTGTTTATCATTGAATGAGTATTCGAGTTCCCTTTTGATTATTAGGTGTTTGTGATCTTGTTGCAAAGTAGTTTAGTATCTCTTCTTTCCGTCGTTCCTCTTGGTGCCATCATTTTGTTTGCTCATTGTTGGGGGTGCCCCATAGTGTCGATTTCGAGAACCCTCTCTTTAGGCATATTAAGCGCTCAATTAGGTGGTTTACGTAGTGACGATATTGCATAAAGTTCTAAGGGAATATTTAAATTTGTTTTCAAGGGTGAATTGGGCATTATTTTTTTAAAGGGACCTAAAACATTTAGCTAAGTTTACATCATTTCCCCTTGACCGAACAAGCTCTATACATGCATTGGATTTAATAGCTAATTAATAGGAAATGTATACTTGCACCCACCAATTTGCCATTCTTTGTGTTTGGCGTGAGGGACAAGCTTGTCCTTGGGCTAGATTTAATTTTTTTGGTTGCTTGTTGGCGGGGGGGTGGATCAAAGCACCTACCATTTTTAAATGCCTTTATTGATGACACCTCAACGTATACACCCCATGCTGGCCGCCTACCTTTCAAGACTGTATTATTGTTGAATCGCCCTATTTTCTATTTTTACCTGCTCTTACCTAGTTCATCGGCCGCATGGATTTGGTGGGTCTGTGAGTAAAGGCTTTGAAGCTTTTAAGAATTTTGTCAAGCTTTTCTCTCTCTCCCGCATCGTGTTAGACTTCCATGTTTTCATTATCAGCTTCAAGGGTTCTTGCGACTCCATCCTTCTAAAATATGTTTCCTTGATGCTTTTATGGATGTTCTTACCCGCGTTAAAACCGTTATTTTGGGCCCGATCGTGTACATGTCAAGGTGGCTTAACTAAGGAGGTTGGACACCAATTGGTTGCATGTGGGTATACAAGCCATTTTTTTATGGTCCTCCTCTATAGACCTTGCAGTTGTGGCATTCATGCAACCTCATCTCTTTGAGAATTTTTGTCAAATGGTTCTCCTGCCTCATGTATACACTTCCACGCTTTTGTGTGTCCCCGTAGCCCTGCTTCCATAGCTGAAAAAAATGTCATTTTCCCCTTACTTCGATGGATGTCCATACCCTACTCTAACCATTCCATTTTGATGCAGGCTGGAAGGAAGTTTACAAGGTTATGGAGTTTGGCTTTTCCCCCTCCCCTATCTCACGTGTATTTGAAGTTCTTGGCCTTGTTCAATAAACCCATTGGTGTATATATTGCAGTCATGGCAGTCTTTGAGACCACATTCCTTTTCGTCTGATGTAGCTCGTGGTTTTGGGAGCTCTGCCTATGCCAACGTAGGATTGAGTGGATTTTTGGCACCTAGCATGTATGTGGATGAAGATTCAACTAGAGGTTTACCACTACATGACTTTGAGGTGTTTGTGTGCCTTGTTGAAGCTAGAAGAATATGCAAGATAAACCTATCATTTCTACAATTGCTAAAATTTAAAAATATCATGAAATAGAACTTTCTTTTCCCCAAATTTGGTTTGTCTTTGTTGCTTTTGTTGTGGGTTTGTTTGCCTTGCGGGAAATATCTTCTTTCCTCTTGTAATCTTGTTTTGGCTTTAATCGTTTTCAGTGTTAAAGTGGATAGCATAGATCTATTTTCCTCCTACGTTGGTTGTGTTATTTTCATGCTGAAGTAAACAACCTCCTACCATCATTAACTGCATTTATGTGATTGAGTAACAAGGTTATTAAGCTATTTATAGCTAGTAAATGTTGTGGTGAAAGCAAGCATGTTGTATCTATAAACCTCTTGCTCTTCATACAAGCTTATTATCTATATTTTATTTTCTTCCGGGTATGTTGAGCACAATTCCCATGGGTTATGACAACATTACTTTAGTGGAAAGCCACTAAACTAAACCTGATCTGGGTTGGGAGAGAGACTATAGTTTTATAGGCACTTAAACACCCTTTTGGGTTATGACAATTAATTATGTAATGTCAGTTGTCTCTTTGTTTGTGCCCAACCTTGAGTGGTGAAGTTGTCGAGGTCTATGGACCTCCATGTCCTCTTTTCTCAGACTAAGTAATGGCCCCTTTGATATTCAATCCATCCCACAGGTTTACAAAACTTATGTGTGGTTGACTTTAGTGGTTAGGTTTATGCTTGGAGGGAGTATCTTGGCTAAGGTACCTGGATTACTTGTTGTCTTGCACCTTGAGTGTTCCTGCATAATTGTTTATGATGCTAGACGTATACCCAATTTGCATGTTGATCATTAGTATAGGTCCAAGATGTTTAAGGTTCCTTAGGGGCACTTTGACTATCCCTTTGAAGCTTGAACCGTAATGAAAGATTTTTTCACCGAGTTTTGGAGTTACATGTGTGTGTTTATGGATAGTACTCCTTTATTATCATAACTACCTTGGCTTAATTCTACTCGTGATGACTCTTGGTGGTATATATATAATTGTGCATCTCGTTGATTTTTATTGACTTTTGGATGATGTATGTGTGTTGATATCTTGTTGACTTATGATAGAACGATTAAGAGCATTAGGGATATTTGGGGTATTTATATATAGATGCATTGTTGATTTATATTTGAAGTTGATGTTAAGATAATGGCTTTTGGTGATACATATAAATGCAATTTTCCTTTTAGAATGGTTTGAATATGTTAATGAGGGGTACTTTAAAAGAACTTGTGATGGAAAGTGGTGATCCACATTGTTTTAAAACAAAACTATAGACTTATAGAGGAGGTTTGGAAATCCCTAGTGTTGTAAAACTTGGATTGATGTTTAAAATGTTAACTTGTATGACAAAACTCTCTTTTACTCTCGCTTGTTGTTACTATCCTATAAGGGCAAAGTGGCCTCTTCTTGAATGATTGTGAAATTCCTTGGAGTCAATGGCTGAAACTAGTATTTATTTGCCATCCCTTTTAAACATTGTTGAGTGGTGGTCGTGTGTTATATTTCCATCATATAATCTATATGATTGCATGATTGAAATTTTAATACACCCGACCTTTCGTGTTTAACCTTTGAATCCCATGGTTCCTCCTGGATTAATTGTTCAATTTTGTCATTTTAGAAATTTAGTATTGTAGCCTTGTACTTTTGGTAACTTTTGATGATTTTAGATTGTTGATTTGAATATCAATTCTCAATCTTATAACCTAATTGTTTATTTGATGGAAACCCCATTACACTAGACTGTTGTTTCTAACTTATCAGGCCAATGGTCCCTTCTCAAATGATTGTTAAATTTTCGTTGCTTTTGAGACAATGTTCATAATTGAAGTATAAGACTTTCTTCTTAGATTGGCATGGTGGAAATTTTATCATAACTTAAGGAGTTGTTAGTATTTAGAGCTTCGATCCAATTCTTGGAATAGAATGTTTCCTTTCTTGATATTGTTAGATAGTAGCTTATTGTTGCTTTGTGTAGTCTTATCTTGCTCAGTTCTCGTGAACTGACTTAGGTTATTAATTTTTACAAATGGCTTATGCGAGTAGATGAGGGAAAGACTTGTAGAATATTACATCAATCTTGGTTGTGAAGTTCTTTTGTACGAATACTTTTATGTTGTAAAACTCTGGAATGGGTCCCGTGGAAATTTTAGAAGAGGGCTTGTGCTTTAGTAATATGTGTTGTGGAGTAATGTTGTCTTAAACAGCTAAAACTAAAACTGGTTTTTACTATCGTGGAAAAATATAAAATTTGATTACCATATTGTTATGAGTGGTTTTAATGGATTATAGAAATTTTAAGAATAGTATAGCGTTGCTTGATAAGTGTTGATACCTTCATGTTCCCTAATCATAATTCCATAGAATTGTTTTGTCCCTTTGGTTTGTGCATCGTGTTGGAAAGAATTGATGTATCCATGTGTAGTCTTCTCAAAAGAAGTAATGGTAAAGTTTGCTCTTGGGATAAAATTTTGTGTTCTAAACCCTTCTAGGACATGGTAATAATGCAATTTTAAGCATAATAAAATGGATGGGTAATCCTTTTAAAAAAAAATTATATATAATATATATAAGTAAACTAATGTATATGTGAGTTTTTTATAACGTTTGGATCCTTAGGCGATCAAGAGGAAACTATCTTTAAAATATATATATACCTTGTTTTGCCCAAGCTAAACTAATGAACCCTTACCCTTATTGTGGTGAGTCCTTAAACGACCTTAAGGTGGAATCAATGGTTAGATTTTATAATATAATAAGGTTATAATAAGTAGGAGGAAATTGTTTAAGAAACCATGCAATCTATATCTCCTGTTTGAAAACGTAATTTGTATGCTCATGTCAAATCTCATCAAGTGAAGCCTAAGTGAAACCTTTAATAATTCTGGATAGATTCTTAGCCTCAATAAAATCCTGGTTAATAAATAATGAGATCTTAAAGATGAAACCAATTTGATCTTCTTCCTCTAACTTCTTCCAAAGTGTTTGTAATCTTCTCTTATTGTTGTTAAATGTTTGATCCTTGCACAAGGAGGTGGTAGTTCTGAAACTAAATGGTAATTTCCCTCAATGGAGCTTGTGCTCGTCACCTTGTGCAATGGAGGTAGGAAACAAGATTCAATAGCTTGTGTATAAATAAATAACCTTGTGAGAAATGGAAAATGTTCTTAAATCAACGAATTAAGCAAGTTATTGTCATATTATCGAATGATCCTCCTTCAGAAAACTTGATCTTAAGCTAATTAGTCAATAGTATAAAAGAAAGAAGTTCACCTTTGTAAGAAGAATTGTATGAGTCATAACATAAACCTTCTAGATCGTAAAGTTAGGTCTTGAAAGAAGTTTATGGTAAATACATAACCTTAAAAGATTTTACATCGTGGGATGTCCTTAATTGTAACTATGTATTGTGGTTGGACTTTTATGTTGTGCCTTGTCGAAGAGAAAATTGAATTGTTCATGTTGGGTGTTGTATGTTTCCTTGTTGCCTATGTGGTCAACGTTGTGTCAAGCTTATTAAGAGTTTTTCGTAGCCCTTCTGGTCACTTGTGTTGACATGTAAACTCCAAGTAAGTCAAAAAAACTATTATCCGAGTTTTTAGTGTTGTATTTGTGTGTGTGTTAACGGGTATTACACTTGGTATCAGAGCAAGGTTCATGCTCTCAAACCTCTGGGACAGATTGGAGTGGTGATGGTGTTGCGTAATGGTGGTGGATATTGGAAGAGTAATGTGATTTAAGTGTGATGTGAACTATGTCATAATTGTGATATTGTGAGCGCACATGTTGTGTATATCACTTAGTGCGTAATTGTTGGCATGTTGATGTGTTGGAGATGAGAGTATTCTTTCTCCTTTTCATGAATTCAATGAGAATTCAAGTGTGATGTACCTTCTTGTTGTTGTGTGTGTGAAATTAATGTGATTTTTTATTTCAGGTTGTTGGATCCTTTTGGCATTTGTGATGTGTGGGTGTGTTGATATGTTATACGACAAGGTTGATTTGTAGTGAACTAGACTTCATAATGATGTCATTATCATTTGTATAGAAATGTGTGTGTCCCCATGTTATATGGCAGTTGAATGTATGTTGTAATTGTGCTCATCATAATTGTAATTCATGTGATATGTAATGATTCATGTCATGATTTAGGGACATATGGTGGGTATATGATCCCTATCGTACAATGATTGCACTTGGGGTGCAGCATGTGGTGATGTGGTGTGTGGTAAACCGTGAATGTAATGTATGTGATATACCTTGTATTGGTACCATGCGTAAGATGTTATGGTAAGGTGCGTGAACCACCATTGTGTTAGTGATGTAGTAGTACATGTTATGTTGTGAACCTTACGCTAACCGACCCTAAGGGAAAATGGTAAAAGTGTATGTTGGAGTGAGGAAATGTGTACCATGGGCCAATAACTTGATCTGAACTTAGGCTCAGTAGATGACGACCTGTGCTCCTCTTTTTCTCTCTCCTTATGGTTGTTGTATGGATGCAACCTAAGTGTAGCTATGACTGTGTTTAGCCTTTTCAAGTGGTGGCGGGATGATTCAGATAGAGAGGATGATAGTTGTACTATTGATATGTTTTTTTATGAGCTAAGGCTTAATGTTTCGAGTGCCAGCAACTCATTGAGTACCCCCTGGTGGCTAGATAAGGCCACATAGTCATCGTAATGTGTTATTCTTATATGTTTATTTTATTTGTAAATTGAACTTTTTATTTCATTTCTACAAGGACCAACAGATTTTCTTGAATTCCATGTTTTATATTTTGGACATTTCCTTGGTTTATGGTACTAACATGTGGATTTTTGCACTAACTATGGCTATTTGGCCATTTGTTTTGCTTGGATTTGGATCTTCTTTTAAATTTTAAAATTTTACCGCCTTGCCCAAGGCTTGTACTTTTCCACTTGGCATTTGAATCAGATTGCTATGTTGGTTCTATTATCGTGATGTGTGGAATAGGGTCATGGGATGCACCATGGAATGGTTGGACCTATGGACCTGCTTTTATATGGGGGTATGCCCCAAGGAGTTACAGATAACTAGCGGGTTTTTGAACCACGAGTTATTATGTCACTTGGGTTAGGGGTGCCTGGACTCTATGTGCCTAGGGCCATAGGGAAACCAACCTCTTTGGGGAGTGAAAAGGAAATTTATTTTAATTATTACTATTTGAGGGAGGCATAAGAGACTTGAGGGAGGCATAAGAGATTGAGGGAGGCATAAGATATTTTTGTGTGTGTGTGATTGATGCTTCGGGAGGTATGTAGAGTTGTTATGATGTTTTGGTTGTGGTGTTATGATGTATGTGTTACTCATGTTAGTTGGATATGTTTTGTGATGTTGTGGATATGGCGTTGATGCCCTTGTTGAAACTATGTACATGTAGCTATTGTCCTAAGTTGTGTGAAATTTTCATCTGTGGAATTGTGGGAATTTCAGGTTGTTATAGTACACTTATGTTTGAGTATTTTTGTGTCGGTCATCTATGTGTATCGAATACTAAGTTATGTGGATTGTGCATGTTCTATTCCATAATTTGGTTAAGCTTATTGTGTTGTGGTACCATAATGAAAGTATGTAAAATTATACTTTGAATCATTATTGTTGTGTGTATGACCTGGTAGGGTGTTGTGATAGCAATTCATGTTGGGCACCCACAAGAATGAATAAACTAAAATTCTACAACAATGAAATTTCAAAGAACTTGAATTAGGAATAATGTAAATGAAAAGAGACTAATTAAATAATGAATAAGAGGGAACTACCAATCTTCATCAGAACTTTGAAAGTTAAAATTCTACCAAAATGTTTCTAAGGCTACCCATGGTCGTGCTTTAACGATTGAAATTTTAACCATACAGGTGTACTTTCATCTTTATTTGTTCCTTGATGTTTACCACCTTTCCTTCCTTCAATGTTATGTCACATTGAGGACGATGCTTTCTTAAGGGGAGGAGAATGTAATGCCCCATTCTCTATCTTTTGCCCTATTTTTTATTGTCGAATGAGTATTCGAGTTCCCTTTTGATCGTTAGGTGTTTGTGATCTTGTTGTGAAGTAGTTTAACGTCTCTTCTTTCTCGTCATTCCTCTTGGTGCCATCATTTTGTTTGTTCATTGTTGGGGTGCCCGTAGTGTCGATTTTGAGCACCCTCTCTTTAGGTGTAAAGCATTTCAATTAGGTGGTTTGCGTAGTGACATTATTATGTAAAGTTCTAAAGGAATATTTAAATTTGTTTTCAAGGGTGAATTGGGCATTATTTTTTTAAAGGGACCTAAAAAATTTAGCTAAGTTTACATCATTTCCCTTGATTGACCAAGCTCCACGCATGCATTGGATTTAATAGCTAATTAATAGGAAATGTATATTGCACCCACCAATCTGCCATTCTTTGTGTTTGGCATGAGGGAGAAGCTTATCCTTGGGCTAAATTTAATTTTTTTGGTTGCTTATTGGCGGGTGGGGGTGGATCAAAGACTGTCAGCTTTAAATGCCTTTATTGATGACACCTCAATGTATATACCCCCCGTTGGCCGCCTACCTTTCAAGACTGTATTATTGCCATGAATCGCCCTATTTTCTTTTTACCTTGCTCTTGCCTAGTTCGTTGGCCACGTGGATTTGGTGGGTCTATGAGTAAAGGCTTTGAAGATTTCATGAATTTTGTCATGATTTCCTCTCTCCGCATCATGTTAGACTTCTATGTTTGTATTCTCGGCCGAGGGTTTCGTGACTCCATCCTTCTAAAAAAATTTCCTTGGTGCTTTAATGGATGTTCTTACCTCGTCTGTTAGCCAAAATCAATTTTGGGCCTGACTGCGTACATGATGGCAGAGGAAAACTAAGGAGGTTGGACACCAGTTGGTTCCATGTGGGTATACAAGCCATTTTTTTTTATGGTCCTCGTGTGCATCCCCTCGCAGTGGTGGTATTCCTGTGACCTCATCTCTTTGAGGCATTTTTGTCAAATGGTTCTCTTGCCTCATTTATACACTCCCACATTTTGCTTGCATGGCCCTATAGCTCCTTTGCCTACAGAAAAAAATGTTCTTTTCCCTTGCTTCAATGGATGTCCATACCCCCTCTAACTGTTCCATTTTGACGCAGGCTTGGAGGATGTTTGCAAGGTTGTGGAGTCTAGATTTTCCCCCTCCCCTATCTCACATGTATTTGAAGTTCCTTAGCCTTTTCAATAAACCCATTGGTGTATATACTACAATCATGGTAGTCTTTGAGACCACATTCCTTTCCATCTGATGAAGCTCGTGGTTTTGGGAGCTCCTTGCATGTGCCAACATGGGATTGAGTGGATTTTTGGTGCCTAACATGTATGTGGACAGAGATTCAACTAGAGGTGCCATTTGCGCAGACTTTGACGTGTTTGTGTGCCTTGTTGAAGCTGGAGAAATAAGCAAGATAAACCTACCATTGCTACAATTTCTAAAATTTAAAAATCATGAAATAAAACTTTCTTTTCCCCGAATTTGGTTTGTCTTTGCTACTTTTGTTGTGGGTTTGTTCACCTTGTGGGAAATCTCTCCTTTCCTCTTGTAATCTTGTTTTGGCTTTAATCGTTGTCAGTGTTAAAGTGGATAGCATAGATCTATTTTCCTCCTACACTGGTTGTTGTGTTTTCATGTTGAAGTAAATGACCTCCTACCATCATTAACTACATTTCGTGATTAGAGTAACATTGTTATTAAGTTGTTTATAGCTAGTAAATGTTGTAGTGAAAGCAAGCTTGTTGTATCTATAAACCTCTTGCTCTTCATATGAGCTTACTATCTAGATTTGATTTTCTTCCGGTATGTTGAGCATAGTTCCCATGGGTTATGACAACTTTACTTTAGTGGACAACCACTAGATTGAACCCGATCTAGGTTGGGAGAGAGACTATAGTTTTATAGGCACTTAATCACCCTTTTGGGTTATGAAAATTAATTACTTAATGTCAATATTTTTTTATGTGCCCAACCTTGAGTGGTGAAGTTGTTGAGGTCCATTGGACCTCCATGTCCTCCTTTTCGACTAAGTAATGGCCCCTTCGATATTCAATCCATCCCGTAGGTTTACAAAACTTATGTGTGGTTGACTTTAGTGGTTAGGTTTATGCTTGGAGGGAGTATCTTGGCTAAGGTACCCAGATTACTAGTTGTCTTGCACCTTGAGTATTCCTGCATAATTGTTTATGATGCTAGACGTATACCCAATTTTCCTGTTGATCATCGGTATAGGTCTAAGACATTTAAGGTTCCTTAGGGGCACTTTGATTGTCCTTTGAAGTTTGAACCGTAACGAAAGATTTTTGTCACCGAGTTTTGGAGTTACATGTGTGTGTTTATGGATAGTACTCCTTTATTGTCAGAACTACCTTGGCTTAATTCTACTCGTGATGACTCTTGGTGGTATATATATAATTGTGCATCTCGCTGATTTTTATTGACTTTTGGATGACGTATGTGTGTTGATATCTTGTTGACTTATGATAGAATGGTTAAGAGCATTAGGGATATTTGGGGTATTTATATATAGATGCATTGTTTATTTATATTTGAAGTTGATGTTAAGTTAATGGCTTTTGGTGATACATATAAATGCAATTTTCCCTTTTAGAATGGTTTGAATATGTTAACGAGGGGTACTTTAAAAGAACTTGTGATGGAAAGTGGTGATCCACATTGTTTTAAAATGAAACTATAGACTTATAGAGAAGGTTTGGAAATCCCTAGTGTTGTAAAACTTGGATTGATGTTTAAAATGTTAACTCGTATGATGGAACTCTCTTTTACTCTCGCTTGTTGTTACTAGCCTATAAGGGCAGTGGCCTCTTCTTGAATGATTGTGAAATTCCTTGGAGTCAATGGCCGAAACTAGTATTTATTTGCCATCCCTTTTAAACATTGTTGAGTGGTGGTTGTGTGTTAGATTTCCATCATATAATCTATATGATGGTATGGTTGAAATTTTAGCACACCCGAACTCTCGTGTTTAACCTTTGAATCCCGTGGTTCCTCCTGGATTAATTTTTCAATTATGTCATTTTAGAAATTTAGTATCATTGTAGCCTGTACTTTTGGTACCTTTTGATGATTTTAGATTGTTGATTTGAATATTAGTTCTCAATCTTATAACCTAATTGTTTATTCGATGGAAACCCCATTACACTAGACTATTGTTTCTAACTTATCAGACAATGGTCCCTTCTCAAATGATTGGTAAATTTTCGTTACTTTTGAGACAATGTTCATAACTAAAGTATAAGACTTTCTTCTTAGATTGGCATGGTGGAAATTTTATCATAACTTAAGGAGTTGTTAGTATTTAGAGCTTCGATCCAATTCTTGGAATAGAATGTTTCTCTTCTTGATATTGTTTGATAGTAGCTTATTGTTGCTTTGTGTAGTCTTATCTTGCTCAGTTCTGCGAACTAACTCAAGTTATTAATTTTTACAGATAGCTTATGCGATTATATGAGGGAAAGACTTGTAGAATATTGCATCAAACTTGGTTGTGAAGTTCTTTTGTATGAATACTTTTATGTTGTAAAAATATGGAATGGGTCTCGTGGAAATTTTAGAAGAGGGTATGTGTTTAGTAATATGTGTTATGGAGTAATGTTGTCTTAAATAGCTAAAACTAAATCTAGTTTTTACTATCGTGGAAAAATATAAAATTTGAGTACCGTAATGTTATGAGTGGTTTTAATGGATTATAGAAATTTTAAGAATAGTATAACTTTGTTTGATAAATGTTGTTACCTTCTTGTTCCCTAATCATAATTCCATAGAATTGTTTTGTCCCTTTGGTTTGTGCATCGTGTTGGAAAGAATTGATGTAACCATGTGTAGTTTTCTCAAAATAAGTAATGGTAAAGTGCTCTTGGGATAAAATTTTGTGTTGTAAACCCTTCTAGGACATGGTAATAATGCAATTCTAAGCATAATAAAATGGATGGGTAATCCTTTCAAAAAAAATTATAAAATATATATAAGTAAATTAATTTAGATGTGAGCTTCTTGATAACATTTGGGTCCTTAGGTGATCAAAGAGGAAACTATCTTTTTTTTAAAATATACCTTGTTTTCCCCAAGCTAAACTAATAAACCCTTACCCTTATTGTGGTGAGTCCTTAAACGACCTTAAGGTGAAATCAATGGTTAGATTTTAGAAGATAATAAGGTTATAATAAGTAGGAGGAAATTGTTTAAGAAACCATGCAATCTATCTCTCGCATTTGAAAATGTAATTTGTATGCTCATGTCAAATCTCGTCAAGTGAAGCCTAAGTGAAACCTTTAATCATTCTAGATAGATTCTTAGCCCCAATAAAATCCTAATTAATAAATAATGAGATCTTAAATATGAATCCAATTTGATCTTCTTCCTCTAACTTCTTCCAAAGTGCTTGTAATCTTCTCTTATTGTTAAACATTTGATCCTTGCACAAGGAGGTGGTAGTTCGAAACTAAATGGTACTTTCCCTCAACTGGAGCTTACACTCGTCACCTTGTGCAATGGAGGTAGGAAACAAGATTCAAAGTAGATTTTGTATAAATTAATAACCTTGTGAGAAATGGAAAATATTCTTAGATCAACTAATTAAGCAAGTTATTGTCATATCATCGAATGATCCTCCTTCGTAAAACTTGATCTTAAGCTTAATTAGTTAATAGTATACAGAAATACGTTCACCTTTGTAAGAAGAATTGTATGAATCATAACATAAACCTTCTAGATCGTAAAGTCAGGTCTTGAAATATGTTTTTGGTAAATACATAACCTTAAAATATTTTACATCATGGGATGTCCTTAACTATAACTGTGTATTGTGGTTGAACTTTTACGTTGTGCCTTGTCGAAAAGAAAATTGAATTGTTCATGTTGGGTGTTGTATGTTTCCTTGTTGCCTATGTGGTCAACGTTGTGTCAAGCTTATTGAGAGTTGGTCGTAGCCCCTTCTGGTCACCTATGTTGACATGTAAACTCCAAGTAAGTCAAAAAAATTATTATCCGAGTTTTTCAGTGTTGTATTTGTGTGTGTGTTAGCAGTGTTACAGTGTGTAGCAGATATATGATGGTGTAGGGTCAAGTTGGGAAATCACAGTGGTAAGGGGGAAGAGAGTAAGGCCAAGCTAGTAGTAGTTGATGTAGAAGTGGGTACGAGGGTAGGAGGAATGGACACAGGCATGCCATATACAAGCTTCCCTAATGAATCATGGGTAGATGAATGAGTGAGATAATATTGCAAAGCGGTGGGGTTATGATCAAGGAGTCTCACGAACTCCTCATCACCAGTGGGTATGGAAAGATCCTGATTGGGGTCCATAGGTGATGAGATGGAAGGGGGTGATGGGCTAGGTGGGAGCAATCTGGCGGCTAGCATGAAACATGAGAGTGTTAGCTTGTTTATAAGTCAAAACCATGTGACTAACGATAGAACATGTATTATGAGCTTCACTGATAATGCGAAACACAAAAGAAATTGAGAAAATGGGTTTAAAATGTGTGATTTGATCATTGTTCTAATTGGAAAATCAAAACACAGAGACGACGTCGGTTGGGGTAACCGATGTCGGTATGAGGGGGTAACCATGCACGGCTGACTAGACCGATGTCGCCATCGTGGAGAAATGAGATATGTGTAAATCTAGCAATAAATGATGAAGATGAAGTAGATATGGACTCTGAAGGTGATATCAAGGACTCGAGAGATAAAGTAAAGTAAAGAGAAAGTCACAGAAAGAAAAAATATATAGATTGAATGCTACTTTGGCAGGAATGACCAAAACAACATAAAACTGATGACGATCGGTGAACCAATGGTAGTGAGATGATTAAACCAATGGCGATCTCTCAGATCGACACCTAACATTATGAAATATGTGAAAATGGAAAAAGTGAAATTTTGGTGATTTAGGTCAAATAACAAGACCAACTCAGAGATTGAGTATGGTAATGATCAGCCCTAACACACTCAGAAAAAGTAGGAATACATCAACTATCATGGTGGAGTATGTAGGGAGAGAAAAATGAAGAAAACGAACTCGCACCTCAAAACACAAATCAAGAAAAAGCTAGCAAACACGAATCCTATGATGTAAATTTTATGTTGTGGCTTATGCCATTTAGGAATGACTTGTGAATAGAATAGAGTTTTTGGTTACCAAAGGTGCCCTACGGAAACTGACAACTATGGTTGGTTTCAGGTAAGTTTTGGCATGGGGATCCTTCTTTGATATGATAACTGGCCGAAAAAAATGTTAGAGCCCATTGTCAATCCTTTGATCATGTGATCGTTGACAACTTCTTTGGGAAAGATATTGTTTAAGAAATGTGTAGTTTGTTTTTAGTGATTTGGTATAAAGAGTGTGCAAAATGTGAACTACGGTTCAGTTTGTCAACCATCAGCTAGGCATGACTTCCAACATATAGGTTGCCCACAATTTAGATGAGCTAGAATGCAACATACAACAATGAGATGCAAAGATTTTAAAACCAAATCCACAATGAAATTTGATGAGAGAAATAATGAATAGGCAAGAGTATGTCTTTCACTAATGCAATATAGAATAAAAAGAAGTGTTCTTTTTAATCCCAAAATACAAGTTTCACTGAGATCTAGTAGGAGAAGAAGAATGTTTCCAAGGGAGAAGATTTTAATGTGAACTTTATTTTTAAAAAGAAATAAACACCCAATGATTCCCTACGAATGAATAATGCAAAGAACCCCGAATGGGTCCCATCAAGGTGTGCCAAAAATGTTTCATAAATAAGTTTTACGCTTTCAGACGAAACAGATAAAAGGTAAATGGTTCGAGGAATACCTATGAGGCGAAGGTGGAAGGTAGAATGCACGTGTTGTTGACGTTATCCAAGATGATCATAGAGAACTCCTTTTTCTAGAAAGGACTACCTGTAGATGCAAAGAAATACCACAAAAGAGTATTAAATAGCATATGACAATGGACTTCCTAAAGCATATGCTAGATCTAGGAAGCGTGGTACTTCCTAAAGAGATTTCACCCTTTCGTTTAATAATAATTCAATGTGAATAAACAACTAAAATAAACAAGTCCTATTGCAATGTAATGATTTAGGTTTCTCATACACATAATACACTAGATTTTATGTTAGATATCAAAATAACACTAAATCTAATTAGAACCAGTGGTTTGTTCTAGTCATACGCTGTGTTTGTCAAAGGTCCGATAAGGGTTTGGGGCTAATTGGTTGAGGTCTAGGTTGGTTTTGGGTGAGTAGGAAGCTTCTTGGTTAGAGAATATGATATGACACAGAGACCGATATTGGTTTGATAACCGATGTCAAGATGGGGATTAAACCGACGGTAGGTAGGTAAAAACCGTCGGTAGGGGCAATTGGCAATAACTTAATAAAAATGGTTTTTGGGCTTCTCTGTGATTGCACATAGACCGAGGAGGGTGTGGTTAAGTTTGTAATATAACTGAGAAGACTTAGGAATACCAAGGGAGAGGTCACAAAGGGTGAAAGGTCTTGAATTGGTTAGGTTGGTGGATTGGTGAGAAGATGAAGATATTCAGATAACAATAGATATTGAAAATACTGAAGGAAGAAAAGAGATCTCCAATAAAGGAAGCACAAATGATTAAGATCATGTTACTTACTTGTTGTTATAAAGATCTTGTGGCTAGATGAAGGTTGGTGATTGATTGGTGATGTGGTATCTAGTTTAGTGTCGTGACATTATGACCTATGTTTCTCTCTGGTGGTGTGTAAACGTCATTTGGATGGAGTAATGGCTCTGAGATATTCACTTGATTGCAATAACACTCTCAAAAATCGAAATGACCAAACCCAGGTAAAAGGTTTTAAAGTTGTATATAAAGGAACCGGTGGTGGTTTAGGTAACTGACGTTGGTCGAGGAAAAACCGATGTCGGCTAGGGCAAAATAGTCCTATTTACCAAAAATAGGTAGTGTTATCCCAAATTCGCCCCCGACAAATTTGGTCAAGACAACCCCACACGTAGAGAAAATATGAATGGAAAACATTTCGGACCCACGAGCTTGCATTCCAGAATGAGGCAAAGGAAAAAGTCAAAGTTTGAACCCGAGTCAAAGCCAAAGCAGGGAGGTGGAGGAAAAGGTGAAAATTTTCCTTTTCTCAAAAGGTATAGAGACAAAAGGTGAAGCGCATCCCCGACCAACCAAAGGGGTGCCACATGTCCCATCTCAAAAGGGGGACCCATCTTTCAAACTATTTTCCCACCCATTCATACGGACTCGATACAAACTTCGAAGGGGCATATCTTTTGACTCAGAGGCTCGAAATATTACAAATCTGACACCGTTGGAAGCGTCTTGATGTCTTTTACACCATGGAAAGATTAAAAATCACTTTTCTTAGGCCCTGGTAGGTGAACCATGGAGAAATGTCTTAAGGCCTTTAATACAGAATCTGATTTTCTCAGCTACTAGATCTAATTCGATTCGATCCGCCATTCTTCTTCAACACACCGATAGAGGGAGCCATAATCGACAAATTTGGGGCAGATTTGAAAGGGGGCATTGATTGATGGCATTTGAATCTTCAAGATAGGATTCAATGCATATCCCGGGGTGGTTGAAATAGGATTCAACTTTTCCCTCTTCTCTCTCTTTTCTTTCTATATATACTGTAACACTTCTCGTTTGAGAAGGAGAGACATTATGGGCATAGAGAAACTCTGACAAATTTGTTTCTCGACACCATTTTTGAGCAGCAAACCTTCTCCTATGCCTGGTGAATGTATTTGTGCCTCTATTCCAGAAATGTAATGGTTTGTGCACCTTCTAGAGCAATAAAAACGTGTTTTTGTGGTGTTCTTCAACCCTTTGCATTGTTTTGTTGTTTCTCCATGCCTCTCCCTTTCAGTCTTGGTTTTATGTGCATGTATTTCACATTTGCAGGTGCAGGATGTTGTGTTTCATGGAGTTTAATGGATGATTTGTAGATCTAGAGCCGTGTCACTTCTGTTTGACCTCCCTCATCTCCATTTTTTCTGTTTCTTTCTCCCTCAATAGAATATCTCACTCCCTTTTCTTGGTGTTATCACCTCGTTAGTGTAGGATTTCCCTCTTTATGCACTTTCTCTCTCCCTGTCTCCTTGGCATTGTTAGGATAGGTGTAGTTAGATGTCATTTCTGCATTAGGAGTAGTTTAGCATTAGGATCAGGAAGAAGAAGTTGGCTTTCTCCGGAGGGCCATCTCAAGTCCACAAGTCCCACAACTTGAGAGATGGTCCCATGTTATGTAAATCACACCAAATGACCCTACCTTAGAAAATCGATCCATAACTCATTTGGGGGTGTTGTGATTTCACGTTAACAATTTTGGCACACCCGGTGGGATAGGTCTGAAGCACCTTACCACTTCACTTCATCAAGTTCGATGTGCTCTTGGTGAAGATTTCAGCCTTTAAAGGCACTTTCAAGCACATTTGGCAACTCCATCTGGTCAACAACCCATCCTCTGAGTTGCAGACCTTCTTCCCATCCATTTCCACCCATTATTTCTTCCATCTCTTTCATTCTTTTCCATTCCATGAAGTTGTGCAATCATGACTTCATTCCCTTCATGGAACTCACACTTACAAAGAAGTAACAATCCACCCCCAATATGTTTTACAACTCCTTCAAATCAACATTTTGAGCAAAGGAAAAATCAATATGTCTACCCCTATGAGCAACAGTGCCAAAATCAGTTTGGCTACGGAGCTTTCCAAGAGCAGGGGTATGCAAACAATGAAGACAATCAAATACAAGATGTTGGTCTACTGGAGAAGATCCAAAAATGGAGGTTGGCATGGTTCAGTCAAGGGGCATAACACAAATGAAGGCATTTCAGATTGGTTTTAAGGCACCCTATCCATGGGAAGGCCCTTTTCCAAGACATTACAACCCTCAAGAGAAGCTTGACTTCATGGTTGAAGTGTTCCCCAACTACACAATGGGATAAGGAGATCGAGGCTTATGAGTTGGAGTCAAGACAACCTTATCAATGGGTAAGTCAATCACCAGCTCCCTGTCTTTCATTTTCTCTCCTCAATCTTTATCATTTCAAAGAAAGGCAAGATTCAATCTTCCCACTTGCTACCCGAAGTGTTGATTCTAGTTCTCCATTCCCTAGTCTTCCACCCCATCTCAGTTCTTCTTTCCTTTTCCCTTCCAAATAGTCATCCCCTCCGAACAAACAAGAAGTTCCACCTCCCTTCCCACCACAAACAATTGCAAAGATGGTTGAACCCCAACCTGCCACTCCTCTTGCTTTCCCAAGCCCATGTTGGGAAGAGACTCAAGAATCCAACCAAGGAGAACATCAAACAGAGGAACCCAACAGAGAAGAAATGATAGAAAATATGAAGAGTTGGGCTGCTAAATTTGAGTTTTCAAAGGTTCCCTTATTGGTTAAGCCTATGGAGGAGGCTGAGGTCAAGCCGCAAGTGGTGGAAGCTCCAGCTACAACGCAAGTAGGGGAAGAAGGAGCTACTCCTAATCTAAAAGAAGAGGAGTACATTCCAGCTGTGGAGGAGGACCATATAGTTTCAGAGGCTCCAAGTGCAGAGCAGGCCACAGAAGAACCTTCAGTTCTTCCTCCCACTTCATCCCCTTCAAGCTCTGATGTTGAAGAAGAGTTTGAGCTTTCAAACTTCATGTTTGAGAGTGAAGGGAGCCATGGTGATCAAGTTGCAGATTCGAAGGACACCATGGAGGAGGTCAAACACACGCAACAGGGCAACAAGGAGGCATATTATCTGTCTGACTTGGAGGATTGTCTTGATGGAGAGGAGCCCGAGGAGATCACATCATTCACTCCTCCATCATCTTCCTTCTAAGAACATGAGTCTATTATCATGGAGAATAACATCTAAGGACAACAACCTGCATCTCACAACGGCCCTCAGTAACCAAGGTTGGAGGATCTTAATCTTCCATGTTCTTTAAAGGAGGAGGAAGAGAAAAGGCAAGAGGATGTCATCACCTCTCTCACACCATCCACCCAAGAAGGTCCACAAGAAGACTCCATTTTGGAGTTGAATTTTAGAGAAATGGGCACATCCAAAGGATCAGACCTTACCTAATCAGATACTTGGCTTCATTAGATGAGGATGAGCATAAAAGTACCAAGGGTCATCATCAACACCTCCAGAAGTCTGATGTAAGTCAGCTTAAGGAGATATTTTCCATTAATGTTGATACCTTGATGATTTGGGTGGAGGACCGACTTATTGTTAGTTTTTCACTCATCCAACCAGCCATGTTCAGTGCCAAATCAGTTGCATGGCTACCATTTTTGAGGAAGGGAAGCTATTTCTCCCTGCCAGTTGCAAGTTTTGTTTGAGTTCCCTTTGCTCTTGGTTAGAGTAGAGTAGGTAGGTTTGTTTCCAATAGAAGAAGTACTTTTTCACACTCTGCATGTTCCATTTGGAGCATGTATGATTTTCAGTTTGTACATAGTTTTTGGTGTTGTTGTATTGCTCTTGCACAGTGCATTCAATTGGCTTTTGGTGAAGTTTAACTCCAAGTTCAGTAGGTTTCAAAGAGGCTTAGAGGTTATATCTTCAAAATTTCAGATTAGTTTCATGTTTATCAGGCAGAATCCATGCCCAATGGATGCTTCAAGGCCATTGGTCTCTTCATCTAGCAGAGATGTCCCCGTGAGTTGCCAAATTGTTATCCCAAATTCCCCCCTAGAAAATTTGGTCAAGACAACCCCACACAGAGAAAATATGAAGGGAAAATGTTTTGGACCTACGAGCTCGCATTCCATAATGAGGCAAAGGAAAAATTCAAAGTTTGAACCCAAGTTAAAGCCAAAGCGGGGAGGTGGAGGAAAAGATGAAAATTTTCCTTTTCTCAAAAGGCACAGAGACAAAAGGTGAAGTGCATCCCCGCCAACCAAAGGGGTGCCACGTGTCCCATCTCAAAAGGGGGACCCATCTTTCAAATTGTTTTCCCACCCATTCGTATGAACTCGATACAAACTTTGAAGGGGCATATCTTTCGACTTAGGGCTCGAAATATTGTAAATCTGACACCGATGGAAGCGTCTCGACGTCTTTTATGCCATGGAAAGATAAAAAATCACTTTTCTCAAGCCCTAGTAGGTGAACCATGGAGAAACGTCTTCAGGCCTTTAATACAGAATCGATTTTCTTGGCTACTAGATCTAATTCAATTCGATCCGTCATTCTTCTTCAACATGCTAGATAGACAGAGGGAGCCAAAATTGATAGATTTGGGGTGGATTTGAAAGGGGGCATTGATTGATGGCGTTTGAATCTTCAAGGCAGGATTCAATGCATATCCCGAGGTGGTTGAAACAGGATTTGACTTTTCCCTCTTCTCTCTCTTTTCTTTCTATATATACTATAACACTTCTCGTTTGAGAAGGAGAGACATTCTGGGCATAGAGAAACTCTGTCAAATTTGTTTCTCGACGCCATTTTTGAGCAACAAACCTTCTCCTATGCCTGGAAAATGTATTTGTGCCTCTATTCCAGAAATGTAATGGTCTATGCACCTTCTAGAGCAATAAAAATGTGTTTTTGTGGTGTTCTTCAACCCTTTGCATCGTTTTGTTGTTTCTTCGTGCCTCTCCCTTTTAGTCTTGGTTTTTGTGCATGTATTTCACATTTGCAGGTGCAGGATGTTGTGTTTCATGGAGTTTAATGGATGATTTACATATCTGGGTTGTGTCACTTCTATCTGACCTCCCTCATCTCCATTTTTCTGTTTCTTTCTCCCTCAATAGAATATCTCACTCCCTTTTCTTGGTGTGATCACCTCGTTAGTGTGGGATTTCCCTCTTTATGCACTTTCTCTCTCCTTGTCTCCTCGACATTGTTATGATAGGGGTAGTTAGACGTCATTTTTGCATTAGGATCGGGAAGAAGAAGCCGGCTTTCTCCGGAGGGCCATCTCAAGTCCGTAAGTCCCACAACTTGAGAGATGGTCCCATGTTATGCAAATCACACCAAATGACCTACCTTAGAAAATCGATCCATAACTCATTTGGGGGTGCCTTTGTGATTTCGCGTTAACAGGAAGATCTTCCCAGATTTGGAGTGCTTTCCTTGTTGGGTCCACTTAGGGAAGTAGATTTCATGTGAGAGAAGACAATAAGATATTAAAAGAAGTCCAGTTAGGTTTAGGAAGAAGTCTTAGTTAGTTAGGTCAAGTAGTGACTCAACACTGGGAGTGATGACTTAGTGTTGAGAGTGATGACTTGGTCACTGTGAGTTAAATGCCCCTGGAATGGGTCTAGGGTGAGGTGTTATGATGAGGTGGAGGTGTGAGGATTAAATTAACTTAATTAAATTATTTAACATGAGGATGAATATTAATATGGGGTAAAGGGGTCATTATTAGTTAAATGTGTTACGTTGATTAATTGAAGGGGACCAAGGGGAGTGTGACCTAAATTTGGTGTCGACAACAACATCGAAACCTTATAACCCCAAACTCCAAAAAAAGTGACCAACTCACATTGACCTTAAAAAGAGGGTTGACCTCTAAAATTCCCCCATTGTGCCATGTCGACTCGCCGTATTTTGGACTTTTCGCGCCTCATTATTCGGAACTCAGCGCTAATTTTTTTGTTTTGCTCGGTGAGATCCCCGAATGCCGAATCCCCAAAAGCCCGAAAGCTTTAGGGTTTAGACTCGGATTGTTCCTCTAACTCATCACGATTTGGCTCACTCCGACTCCCCTACCGAGTTGGTCCGCTCCCACGACGAGCTTGTCTATTTTTCTCGCATGTGAGTCCTGGTCGCACTACTTCAACCTCGACTTGACTTTAATGTCTCCCGACATAGCTCTTCACCGCTTTGCTCGACTTCACTTGAGAGCCTTCCCACATCGATCCGTCATGCTTTAATGACTCAACATCACCCCGATGTGATGCATCCTTCTGCGCAGAGCTCAGGATCTTGGCCCTCAACTACTTTAACCCGTAGACCTTTTCATGACCTACTTAGCGTTCCAAACCCTCATGTCTCAACTCACCCGAGCGAGCTCTTTTGCACCGGTTGCTATACTCAGTAGTGAGCCTCGCTGATGAGCTGTGAGCTCTCCACCGAACTCCTTCCGACTTGGATCGCGAGTAGTTCCTTTGAATCCTCCCCCACGCAGACCTTCTAGCTCGCCAAGTTACTCACTGAGTAGCTCGGCAAGTTGTTTTATAGCTGGCTTAACTCGGGAGGTGAATGAGGCATTTTTAATTCTCTCAAGTCCGTCATAAGAAATGTTTGCATTTTTCGACTAGGGGAGGAAAAATAACCAGAAAAAAATGTTGAATTTCTTTGTCTTAGGCCATTTCACCATTTTTGGGGGTCGGAGGCCATTTTTTCACAAAATGTGACGGGACCATGAATCGGGATGGCCCTAAATGGCCTAATTTAGCTTGAATACTTCCTGAATGCCTACGAATTCTCCCTAAGACCTTGGAGACTAGTTATGACCTGTTTGTAACCAGTGGGGCCTACTTGAGAACTTAGGATCACTTTGGGAGCCTGTTGGCCATTTTTGCCCATAGGGGGAAAAATTGTCAACAGTGACTATGGGAGATAAGGATAATTTTGAGATGTCACCAATGAGAAGATTGAAGAGGTTCACGTGGCCTCGAATGATTTTTCAGATGTGGAAGTGAATGTTGAAGGTACTGAGGTGTGATTAATAACATTAATAACATGGGTTGAGAGGTCTCAAGATCTGAGAGGATTATTTTGATTGTTTGGAGGATGATTAGGGAATGGTTGCTTAAAGACGTATAAGGCTTGGTTAGGGGTGCATTCAGATTATCCGGTTGTCAATCACCTCGATCAATGAGTTTATGAACCAAATCCTTTAAGGTACAACATCATTTAATGTCATAGCCACGAACTTGATGATATTTACAATAGTCACTCTCTTAGTACCATGTAGGATTAGGACGAGACTCATCGACGGGTGTAGACACAAAATCATGTACTTTGGGTAATTATCTAGTCCTGGTTGCATACTACTATTCATATGATTCCTAAGTTAGAAAAGTATAGATTAACCCATGTCTTTGGCCACCTTTCTTTCCTTTCTGTTTTTACTTTCAGTCTTGCACCTTTACTTGCTCAGTCTACATTTTTACCCTTCGGTATTTATCATCCCGTACACTCGGCGCCCAACCAAGACACTAGCGCTGTGCACCCTTATCCTCCGGATGCTCATGTCCCCTTTGTACTTTACTCACACCTTTGGGTTCTTTCTAGCTATTTGAGCATTTTATCTTTTGGTAGTTAGCCTTTTTGGGGTTAATTATGAAATTGGAAGCAAAGGAATCACATAAATATAAAGTTATGTCACCATAATAAAGGACCAAGCACTGAGCACTATCTATCTCCACCTAAGGTTGCATCCATCAAGCATCTAAGAGCTCCATTGCATCCATCTAGCTCCATCACAAGGGACAAAAGGTATGGTTTTCTACATCACACTTCATAGGAGGGAAGTTCATTTTATTCCATGCACATATTATTTACATTCTACATGTAGTTACTTGCTCATTATTCCAAGTGCGGCATGTAAAAGAGCAACCTAGGGCACAATTCCCACACACACACAGAACTACATTGGGTCTTAGATGTAGTGCAATGCTTAGTTGTAAGTCCACCATTGTGGCAGCTGAGGACATTTTGACCCCTCATTCTACATGTTTCTTTTTTAGGATTTGATGTGTATTAGAGGGTTTTGTAGGTCTAACTCATTGGAGTTTACAATGACCTCGGTGATCTTGGTGCGGACATATTGTGAAAAAACGTGACTAATCGCAAACACCTAGTGACACCCCCAAGGTGGGTTTCGAGCCTTTTTACTGCACTCCGGGCACCCATAATCGGGACTCGGTCACCCCTATCCCTCTCTAGGTGCCCCAGTCCAAACTCCTCCAGATCTCAGTAACTTTTTGGGTCTCTGTTTGCCGCTTTTGTCATTCTGTTTCACCTGGTCACTACTTCGGCACAATTTATATTTCACTCGCAAACCAACTAAGTCATCTTATTCCTTCTTTGTACTTAGGGTTTCATATTTTATCGATTATTTGCTTGGGTATATTTCTACATTTCATTTATCAGTTATTTACTACTACTATAACATTGAGATCGGGATTTTATTTACGTTTTATCCTAATCAATAGGTTGGATCGGAGGGACTTCTATTGAGTGGACTGCCATAATATTGTCAAAGATAGAACTATAAGAATCCCTAGAGGAGTGTAGGTGTGAGGGTTTGTGATTCCCTCTGTGTTTTTTTCATTATGAGAAGTATTTTGAGAAGTGGTTTTCACCACGAAATCATTTGCCAAACCTTTAGATTTGTCATTAGTATAAAAGTTTTAAAAAACTCAAGCTTGGGATTTTTGGAAAGGAGTTTGACCATAGTTTCTTCAAGGGCTTAGATTTATATCTTCAGGGCCATGGTAAAGGATTCATCAAAGGTTTGGAATGATTGAATCTAAAGGGTGAAGGAGATTTGTTTAGCACAAGACCGAGAGAATAACTCAACGAACTCAGTCTGAGGCAAAGAGAAGGATAATTGATTAATCATGCCTTTTCATCTAGTGAAAAGTCCACAATGGACTCATCTTTGAAATATTTAATGGTGTAGAGGTCGGTGATGGCTATCTTGCGAGCGATGTTGATGGAGAAGTGCTCAAGAAATAACTAGGCTAATTGTGTGAAAGAAAATAAGGAATGTTGAGGAATGTCATTATACCACCAAGGTAGGTCCTACCAATGACACAAGGAAGGTCCTAAGCATAAGGTCTTAGTCACAAGTGATGAGATAAAAAGAGTGTCTAAAATCTCTTAGATGTTGTTTTGGATCTTCTTTGTTATGGAACTTGGTGAATTTAGGAAATTCCAAATGTGTAGGATATGGTATGATAGGTAATGATGGATTGATAGGTTCATTACATATATGTTTCAGAGGTGAAGATATTTTTAGGTCCCATGGTAGCGGCTTCTAGGTTTGTCATTCTACTCATTAATGTTTGCATGGGATAGTTTTGAGGATCAGGTGCAAATGGATCAACATGTGCGTGTATATGAGGGCCTGGTTGATGTGGTTGATGATAATGTGGAGTAGGAGGATTCCAATGTGAATATGGTTGATATGGAGGTACACAATTAGGAGTCCGAGGTGGAGGTTGATATGAAGGGATATAGGTGGAAGTTTGAGAAGGTATTAGTTTTGAAGTATGTTATTGCATGGGGATGTAGGTAAAAGCTTGTTGATGTTGGATGTGTTGATGTTGGATGAGAGGAGTTGGCCGAGTACGTATTTGATAGGGAGGGATATTTGTATATGTTTGTGAGGTTTAAGAAAGAGCATGAGGGAACATATGTTGGAAAATGCTACAAAGATATTGTGGGTTAGTCTAAGTTGGATGCGAAGGAGGAAGTGGTGGGATTAACACAATATAAAATGTCTGGGGTACCAACAAAGACATTGAGGTCGGGATGTGCTAACTAGGTGAAGGAGGAGGTATGTTGACATTCTAATGATGTTGCGGGGGAGGAATGTGTTAATATTATGGGAGAATGGATATATTTGTGGTTGGTTGAACATGTACAAATGTCTTCATAGCAGGTGTAGCAACATTAATGTTGATAGGAGGTAGATTAGGTGGTATGTGTACTACTAATTGAGTCTAGGTGGAACTTATGGGGTAGAAAGAAAGAGTTCGGGTGGAACATGCTCGTTGTGCTTATTTTTCATCTCCTTAAGACTGTGGGATAGAAGAAAGAAACAAGTTGAGAAGTGAGAGTCTTTAAATATTTTGGATGCAGAGGATACAAGTAGAGTTGTTGGATAGGAGGTCCCTCAGTGGGAATGTGTGTATATTTTTGAACCTAGATAATCATGGAGGGAAATCAAATGGAATCGAGGAGTTATTGAAAGGTAGGGCATCCTTGAGGGACAAGAGGTGGCTTAGATGCCTCGAGAGATGTATCAAAACTAGGTGAAGCCGGTCTAGATTAGATGGGTCGATGAGACTAAAAGGAGTTGGGCTTTGTATGGGGGATGTTCTAAGATTGATTAGGATCGGGACAAAGAGTTACAAAGATGATAGGAGTTATTGAGAGGTGGTATGGGAACAAAGGCAACAAGGGGAAGTTTGGGTGCTTTCATGGGAGGATTTTTCTAAGTGGATACTTCATTTGATGTGATGGATTGAGCCATTTCATTTTATTTTAAGTGAGTGACAATGGACATGAACCGATAAAAACAACCTTAAAGAGACTACTTTTGAACAAGAAATACAGCAAACAAGATTTTTAATTATCTTGTTTAGAATTAAGTGTGAGGAAGAAATGGTTGAAATCGGACCCTACTCAAGAAGGATTACCTTAGCCAAACAATGTCCCTTTATAAGTCAAGGTAAACCTCATTTGAGACCTATCCCCGGGGATAATTGACATGGCCAAATGCTAATATAAGGTGGCCAAAAGTTTCACTAAGGATGGTTTGTGTAATGTTTATGATTGAAGTCCTCGATATACCTCAAGGTACGTGAGGCCTAAATATTTGTTGGTGTTGGTATAAGGCGTGATATTGGGGCCTACCCCTCACTTCATGGTGTCATAGTGATAAGGGTGTTAGGTTCTTAGCCGATATGCCACCCACCAGGTTATTTATACTAAGCCAAAACACCGAGTCGATTTCCTCTTGGTGATGAAATCCAAGTAGGTAGACTTGGGAAGGAAGTGTTTGAGATGTTTAATTATGTGTGATTTAGGTTGTGTGTGGGGAAAATAGTGTGAATGAAATGATTAACCCCTACTTAAATACTATGTGATAAAGCATATATGAGAAGTGAAAGTTCATTTTAAACCCAAAACGAAATGTTTCTTTTGACGAAAAAAAAACACGCAAGTTACAGGGAAGGAAATAAAAGGAGAAAAATGAGACACAAATAAGAATACTTGGGTTCATTTTTTTCTTTTCCTTCAATTTTCACGCTTTTAGAAAGTGAGCAATGATCTCAAGCTACATGATCAGTGATTTGCAAAAGAAACAAAATCAAGAAAATGAAATTCAACTTGAAATAAAGAAGAACTCACCAAAAGGATGGGGATGTCCCACCGAGCATGCCATAATGTTTACCAAATTCCCCACTCCTATTTCAAGTTAATGAAAAGTATGCTAAGAAATAAGTAATTTTGAAAAATAAAGGGTTTATGTTACCTTCACGTTGGATGATGATGAATTTAGTTCTAGATGAGTGCACAATGTTCCTCTTCTAATGGGATGAATCACTTGCACACCAAATATGCTTAGAAAAATATGGAGTTAGATGGAAAAATGGTGGGTTGTTCGGAAATGGGCAATTCCCATGAAATCGTGGACTTCCTTGTAAGAATGTCTACCCGCTTTCAACACTTAAATAGATAAATAATGTTGAAGGAAATACTAAATACAATAAAGAAATATATGATTTTTACTTAGATAAAATATTGTAGAAAGATATTAGTTTATTCTTCCATAGGCTCTTCGATGTATGATTGATCGTAATAAAGTGCCTAGGAAAGGTCTCACGAAGTGCCCCAAGTTGTCAAAGTAATCTTCCTGAGCTTGGTCAACTGCATCACTTTCTTACCTAATGATTTCTAGCTGATCTCCAACATCATCAATTTTTGGTTTCAATACAATGGTACAAAGACTAAGATCGTTGGCTATGTTGTGTTGGGTGCTTAGTTGATATACCGCCCACAAGTTATTTATACTCAACTAGAGCACCGAGTCAGTTTTCCTCTTGGTTATGAAATCCAAGTAGGTAGACCTGGGAAGGAAGCGTTTGAGATGTTTAATTATGTAGTGTGGTTTAGGTCGTGTGTGGGGAGAATAATGTGAAAAAACGATCAACCCCTACTTATACTATGTGATCAAGCAAATATAGAAATGAAAGTTCATTTTAAGCTCGAAATGAAATGTTTCTTTTGATGAAAATAAACATGCAAGATCAAATAAAAAGGGGAAAATGAGACAAAAAGAAGAATACTTGGGTTCACTTTTTTATTTTCCTCAAATTTTCCATGCTTTCGTAAAGTGAGCAACAATCTCCAAGCTACGAGATTCGTCATTTGCAAAAGAAAGAAAATAGAATTCAAATTGAAATAAATAAGAACTCACCAAAAGGATATGGATGTCCCACCGAGCATGTCGAATGTTTAATGAATTTCCCACTCTGTTTCAATTCAATGAAAAGTATGTTAAGAAATAAGTAACTTCAAAAATAAAGGGTCTATGTTACCTTCACACTGGATGATGGTGAATTTGGTTCCAGATGGGTGCACAATGTTCCTCTTCCAATGTGATGAATAACCTACACAAAAATATGCTCGAAAAATATGGAGTTAGATGGAAAAATGGCGGGTTTCCTGACAATGACAAGTCCCATGAAATCAATGGACTTCCTTGTAAGGATGTCAACCCACTTTCAACACTTAAGTAGATAAAGAATGTTAAAGGAAATATTGAATGCAATAAAGAAATATATGTTTTTACTTAGATAAATAATAATGTAGAAAGAGATTAGTTTATTCTTCCATAGGTTCCTGGATGTACGATCGATCATAATAAAGTTCCCGTGAAAGGGTCGCAAGCGCCACAAGTCGTCGAAGTAATCTTCCCAATCTTGGTCAGTTGTGTCACTTTCTTATCTAATGATTTCTAACTGATCTCCAATATTGTCTATGTTTGGGGTCAACGCAATGGCACAAAGACTGATCTCATGGGCTATGTTGTATTACTCCCAAATGAAAGGATGCGAGACGATATGAAGGTTATGGATATTTGTAATGGGGCGCACTTATCCTGTAATAGTCATTTAAAGACAATGCATCCTTGTGAAATAAATTGTTAGCAAAATCAGATGATAAAACTGATAAAGATAGTAATATAAGGCAAAAGGACAGGGATCAACATTGATTTGGGATCGATTTAAAATCAAAGGTAAAATGGTTTGTTTCAAGAAAGGTGGTAAAACAGTCATTTTTTTATGTAGAGTAAGATTTTGGCAAAGAAAAGGTGAAGCACATGGGTTGTAAAGATAGGAGGGGTGCAAAAAATAGAGACTATAATGTGTATAAAGGACTAAATTAAATGTGAAGGGATTGGGGGTTCGATCAACGGTGATTGGGTAAATCATCGACAATTGGGGATTAGCGACGATCCTCGGTAAATTAAATAGTTTTCTAAATGGTTGGGTATGTGGCTAAATGAAATACAAAGCGGGAAATATCTAGGTGTGTGTATAAAGATGAGTGTATGTAGAATTTATTTAATGCAAACTATGACCAAAACAACACAAGTGAGAGCAAGTATACCTTGTTGGGTGATGATACATGTGATGAGCTCGAATGGCGGACTGGGTGCTTGAGAGTGACTCTTAAGGGGTGATAACTAACTATACACGGTCCTTCCAACATCGTCAAAGTTGCTCAAAGTTATAGGCGGTGGTTTCAAAGTGCTTCAACAATTCGTGGACAAAGTGAATCTAATCTAACCGAGGAATGAGGTAGGATGGTGACTAATTAGGATTGACAATGACCGTAATGATCAACATCAATCGGGTCCGTATTGTTCGAAACAAACAAAGAGGGATGGAAAATGGTTAAAACCACTTGCCATCCGAGGCTTGAAGTTGGTTCAAGAATGGTGGGGGGTTAAGGATCTGGGTAGGAAGAGGTTAGGAGGTTAGGATGGTTGGGGTAAATTAGGTTAGGTTTTTTTAAGAGGTTAGGAAGGGTAAATGGGATTCTACGTGGGTAACCAGGGATTTATGATGGTAATTTATAAACTATAGGAAATAATGGGCTTAAGATAGAAATAATAGTGGAAGTAATTATAATGTAACTAATATGTGTAGGGTCACCTAGGGGTGAAAAACAGTTGTCTACAATAGAGTGTAAAAAGACACCAACCACTTGTAATCCACCCACCAATCACCTTTTAACACTTGATGGTTCATATTCTTTTCCTCGTTTATATTCAACTCTATCAACTTAGACCATTCATTGCATGGATCTTACATGTGAAGCATCTCCTTTGATATTAGCATGCCTTGTTTTGAAGGGCTCAACTATTAGCAAATATTAACATTTAGTTTTTTAGTTTAGATCTATGTTTGATATTTAGGTTACAGTAGTCATTTCTCTAGATTTCGTTGACATATTTAATATCACAACCGGGAATCATAGTTGTTAACCTATTAATAGTGTTTTGATTTCCTATTCAGCTTCTAGACTTATATTACATTTTAGTTTTCATATTTGATAGGATTTGGAAAATATACATGTATTAAGTTGGTATCATAACAAAAACTCTCTAAATACATATTTCATCGAATTTGTTCAAAAATGAATATTTGATATGGATATGATGATCACATACATAAAGGCTTTTGAAACATAACTCTAAATTTAGGTTTTTCAAATATAAAGTACTCAATAAAGATTTATATTCGATGCCATTTATAGAACAAATAAATCCTATTTACTACAAGCATCAATGTCAAACAATGTAAAAATCATAATGCTCCATGCATTATAGAGACAATGGAAAATATTTCGTCCCTTTTATTATGCCTAAAATCCTTACCTATTGAGATAAAGAACTAAAATTGTTGGTATCGCTCCCTTCATGTACATGGGTGTACACTATAGGAAATGCATGTATAATTTAATTCCACTTGTTAAAGAGTGTTAAAAATTTGAATCATACTTTCTCTTACTTTCTAGAACCGACTTTTATGAGTGGAAGAGTTGGAAGAGATACTTTCTATTACATTCTAGAACCGACTTTTATGAGTGGAAAATATTTATTTTCTTATAGTCAATAGATTGTAAAACTCTATCTATATTTATGTTTTCATAAAATATATACCACATATATATATATAGAGAGAGAGAGAGAGAGAGAGAGAGAGAGAGAGAGAGAGAGAGAGAGAGAGAGAGAGAGAGAGAGAGAGAGAGAGAGAGAGAGAGAGAGAGAGAGAGAGAGAGAGAGAGAGAGAGAGAGAGAGAGAGAGAGAGAGAGAGAGAGAGAGAGAGAGAGAGAGAGAGAGAGAGAGAGAGAGAGAGAGAGAGAGAGAGAGAGAGAGAGAGAGAGAGAGAGAGAGAGAGAGAGAGAGAGAGAGAGAGAGAGAGAGAGAGAGAGAGAGAGAGAGAGAGAGAGAGAGAGAGAGAGAGAGAGAGAGAGAGAGAGAGAGAGAGAGAGAGAGAGAGAGAGAGAGAGAGAGAGAGAAACAATTCAACGTAAGAAAGGCATTCCAAATAGATCTCGAAAAAACAATATAAAGTGGGAAAAAAATCAGACCTGGACATACATATTAGCCTCGAAAAATGGTCCCTTGTGTCCTATCCTTCCCCAATAAAAATATCATCTCATTTCTTACAAACCGTGAAAACCATCTTGCATGCATACCAATCCACAAGCCATAACATGTAAAGTATCTACTATACATAACAAAAATCCCAAATCAATGAGTGTCATTCATGAAGCCATAAAATCCAAAAAAAGAAGATAGAGATGTAAATAAAAGATACATAATATGAACATATAATAAAGCTGAATCGATTAGAAACACATTAAAATGTAGTAAAACTTGCTTCAACCAAAATTTCCAAGTTAACAAATTTTACCACGAAGTTCAAACATTGCTTGTATTTTGAAAAAGAAGAATATTAAAATGGGTATTCTTAAAAACCAAATGGGTATCCATGAAATTAAATGTGTATCCATGAAATGCCTTTAAGATGGATTATAAATCACCGGGATGATGAATCCTCGCTATTCTTGAAGAAAAACCCAAGACACGAGTTGTTTCTTTCCTTGTCTTCCCTACAATTATAGATATGTTTACCTAACAACAACCCATCTTGTCTTACAACCGCTCATTGTTGTTAAAGCTTTGATGATCTATGTATTTTTAAATTTTTAAGCAAATGGATTTCCTGGAATGTGTTTATAACCGCTCGTCCCCGTAGAGACAACGATTTTATCCCTAATAGTGTGTTAGTGGAGAAGGGAATGCGTGTGTAGGGCTAAGATTCCCTACAGATTCAATATAGAGCAATGAATGAAAAATGTTTTTTCCGAGAAAATCCAAATTCATTTTTGTAGTTTTATACAACATCAAAACCCAAAATACAAAAACAAATAATGTAACCTAGATATGGAGCATGAAGATCCTTTAATGACTCTATTTTTCTTTTCGCAGTGCATATCCCCACTAGACATGAGGATTGAACTCTAAATATAGATCTCTATCATCAATATTGTTCTTCTTACAAATCCTTCTCTTGTAGTCGAGTTCAACATGGGTACAAAACTTGCTTTGTTCTCATCAAGTCCATACGTTGAAATGAAAGCATACGGTTAAAAGGTCAATAGAAGGAAAAACAAAAATATATTATTAATATAATGAAAACTTTAAAGAAAAATTAGAGACAAAAATGTACTTTTGTCTCTAACATTTGTCTTGAAACACCTCACCATGTAGTAGTGATAAATGTTAACTTTAACGCACGTGTCTAATTTCTAGACAAATTTTCAAGGGCCTTCTTATGTAGTCTATTGTTGTACTACATTGTCTCGATATTGGTACATTAGAGTCCATTGATGTAATACGCGACGTCAAAGTTAATATGAACATGTTACCATGTGACCATAAATACATTGAGCTACTAAGATGTACATATTTATCCAGTACTATATAAACTTAAAAAGAAGACTTTAGTTCACAATTTGATTATGTATTTATTCAAAAAACTCTTTCCACACAAACAACTTCAAGATTAAAAACCAAAAACTTAACTTTTAATGTGTGCTAATGCACACAATCTCAAAACAAATTAACACAACATATAATACTTTACTATGTGATTATTTAATGTTTATTGACTAGACTATGTAGCATCATTTGCTAAATCTTTGACTATATACGAGCACTATCTTTTTTGATACTAAATTCCATATATTTGATAATAGTAAACACCATTTTATTGTATATACTTTTAAAATTGTCTTTTTTTGGGCTTAGAATAAAGCTATAAATTTTTCATGGAAGTGCTTTGTATTTTACCATTTGTTATTACATATACTATTTCTTCCTCGTTATATAATTTCCTTGTTATTACTTTCTCTTCTAATATAATTTTAACCTCACATTATTCTTCGTAATGCCCTTCGATGTTTTATATCATATATAAAAGTCGATGAAAGCAAACCATTCCAATAAAGTTTATTTATGGATAGTTTGTTACTATGATTACAATTTTAAAATGCGTGGGCTTCGATATATTTTCAAAATAGAGTTGTTCTTGTAGATGTTTTTTTGAATAGTTCTTAACATTACCTTGTTGTAATGTGTCTTCCATGTTGTAGATATTGATGCTTAGAGAAGGGAATATATGGAAAAAATTGCATTACATTGTGGAAACCTTCTTCCTCGCAAGGCACATTTAAATAAGAAATTTTGCTTTGGCATTTGAACTTTTATGCGTAGTCGTGTTGATCCTACACCAAAAAAATATTACATACTCCATTAATTATTTATATCATTGCCACATTACATTGTTTCCATAACTCAATCTTTTACTTCCTCGCATTTTATATGAACTATACCTAAATGCACAATATATGTACTTTTGTTTTCGGTTTCATTGCATTGCTAAAATGATGGCACACTAATACACCCACTCAAAATTGGTTTTCCAAGCACATCTTTCAAAGTTACAACCATGATGAACCCCCTTGGTCTCTCTCCATCCTTATCGTTGCACAATACTATGCACTTTTTTGAAAACATTTGGAATTGAAAAACAAAACTTCCTTTCTAAATATACTATACAACAACAAATAACAACAAATAACATATCCATTCTTATTTAAAATTCTTCCATATATATATATATATATTCTTCAACCTTCCACTAAATAATATTGAGAAAATACTAGAAATACTTAAAATCTCTTAAATGAAGTATCACGCATTGTTGTAGACATTTTCGAATTGTACATTTTTTCAATACATCAATCTTCAATTGTGTCCATTACAATGCAAAAAAACAAAATAATGTCAAGAAACATATTGCAAAACTACCACAATAAAAATCTATTCCAAACTATCTTTCAATTGACATCCCTCAAAGCGTCTTTTGCGTATTTTGCAATTTATATGCAATTGCTAGTTAAATATGAACATTAGGGTAGTGGACAAGTGTCATAAAGGGGCAAATCACAAAATTGTATATGGGACCACCTGCCGCTCAATAATAAATGCAGGACCGGTCTTTTAAGTGGGATTTAACCGGCCGTTATAAATTGTGAATTCAAAATTTCCTCCCTCCCATTTTGTAAGTCGAGATCTCTGCTCAAAGAAACACCTCTCCTCGTTTCGTATTTTCATGGAGTACCACCAACGATTGCACCCATTTTCGTTTCCCCGCTTTCATACCAACACTTAACTGCCATTCAGGCAAAGAAAAGTTTACCCAAAATCTTGGTTGACGGTCTTACGGTCCTTCTGCATTTTTGGAAATTCGAAGCCTCGAGAGGGCACAGGTTATCTCGTTTGCAGGTTCCGCCTCACATTTAATTCCTGGTGGTCTAAAATGAGGCTCATGAAGAAGAGATCCAGGAAGACTGAGCCGCGTGGAAAGGTATTTAACGCCCTGGAAACCTTACTTCAACGAACTTTTATGCTATTTTACCCAAAGTTATCTGCATTTTCGCATTGTTCTTCAGGGCTATTAACTCACAAGTAATGCTACGAGTTTCATCTCAGTAAAAGTAATCGTCTGAAATGTATTTTTTAAAGCTTTCCCTATTAATTATTGAACTCTGCAAGTGATTTTACCTTCTATTTTAGATTGGTAAAACTAGGGCATCGCCTGGCTCAGACCTATTGCGGATGCAAATAGGGGCCAATTTCCCTTGCACCCACTTTGTTGTCCGTGGGTTGCAGGGTTCAAAACCTAGTCTCCATCGTGTTGAGTGGGTGAGTTCAGGGCAACCTCAAAGGCAACACAGGGTTACCTTGTATGGGCGAGGGGAATTTGAACTTTAGATCACGCCATCACGAGTGCAATTACTTGTACACGTGTTCTCATTACGATAACGCCACAACCCCTCTGACCATATCTCTATTATTTTGGTTTTAGCTGTTTTTTTAAAACTACTATGTTGGTACTATTACATGTGTTTTCTCAAATTTCCTTAATACTTTTAAATTCTGCAAGAGGGTTTTATTGATGTGTTGTCGTTTATAATTATTTAATATTTTCCACTTTTTTTAGCTTGGTACATCTTAGACCACATTCTTAAGTTTTCAAAACACAGGCTGGCTATAGTTTACCTTGAATTTCTTACACCTAAACCTTGCCACATATATTTTGCTCTTTTGATTTCTGTTGTTATTTCTGAATTCTCGTCTGTGATTTTAAATGTTAAATCATTATCATTTTTTATCAGTTGCTGCATAGTTCTGTCAGTCTTACTGCTAAGTTTGTATCCATGAATTTTGTTGTTTCATAGTTGTTCTAGAATATAAATCAATGTTCCACGGGGATGTGTCCCCTGCCCTTTTAGGGCCGTCCCCCGCACCCGCACCGGGACATTTCGAAACTCAGGGGACGGGACTTGAAGCCCTTGGGCATTTCAGTGTAATTATTATTGTAATTAATACTTCAACCTTATGTGAAATCTCAATTCAGCTCCAATTTTATGTATTAAGGTTCTATATTTGAAATTTTGTTGTGTGATGAATGATTTATCAATGTTATCATATAAATATTTGAAATTTCCTATATTTTTTATATTTTCCTTTATTTTTAATAAATTAATAGCCGTCCCCTGCCGTCCCCTAAAAAAAGGCCTCCAAAAAAATCCGTCCCGAAACACGTCCCCCCGTCCCCTGCCGTCCCCATCCCGGAAACTTGGTGGAACATAGATATAAATAAGCCTAATTTTTAGGCCTCTTCTGCTAAAGTCAACCTCCTTCTTGTGCTTAGGATCTATAGCTTGCATCTAAATTGTCAAGTTGCTTCTTTTTATTAATTTTATATTATTTTCTAATTTGCTAGAAATGCCTGGGGATGACATTTTGCGTTTCCAGCATTTCTGAAATGTCTCTGAAACAGAGATGCCTTTGAAATATCAAATATCTGAAAACACCAATAACTGACATGAAAATTTGGAAATGGCATGAAATGTTGTTGGTCTGACATAACATGCCTCAGAAATGACTCCAGAAAAAGGGTCGATCTTGATGTCAGTTTTTTTCCTGCCTTTTCTAGCTAGAGGCTGCTATTTTCTGCATCCTTTTCCTGCTTTTAAGATGCTGCTTTTTCCTGCTTATTTTATCAATTTTCTCCTCTATTTATGTTCAGTAAGCTAGGTAGCCGGTACGTGGGTACGGTTCGGGTACGGGTACGGGGATCCGGTACGTCGGTACGGCAATTTTTTTGGGGGCCCGGGTACGGCACTTGGGTACGGCAGTACAATATACATATAAAATATTAAAAATATTTTGAAAAGTAACAAGATAAGCAAAATTCCAGCCTTACACATGCATAGATTAAACAAATCTGAAATATACATAGGTGAAATAGCGACAAAAGTTAAAACATATTGATAATTCATTGTTCGAACTTATAACCAGTACATTGTTCAAATCAAAATGTTACAATGTATTATCATTATCTGACATTGTAAACACAAAAATGAAGAATCAAGATACATCAACATTCTAATTAGTAATAGACTAATAGTCTGATGGCTCTGCATCTTCTCCAATGTCTTCAACGAGAGCATCACTACCATCACGTGGTTCATTAGAACCACAAGCACCAGGAGTACAACCAGAACCATCAGCAATGCCGCTCCGCTAGCCCCACTTTGCAGCTCACGCAAAGTACTATCTAGGTCCGGGTCTAGCAATGAAAGTTGGGCAATGGGAACATCCAAGTTTGGAGTCTCTGGGTCTATATCCCAACACTTTGTTGGCCCTTTCCTGTACTCCTCCTTCTTATGTGATAGAAGGCGCAGGTTAGAATGCACAAAGACCAAATCCTCCGCCTTTTTTGCTCCCAACTTGTTGCGGTTAACTGAGTGGATAAATGAATATGTACCCCAATTCCTCTCAGCTGAAGAAGAACTCGCAACCTATTGAGGCAAGCCGCAAAGTCAATGCGAAATTACAATTTTAAACTTATAAATATAAAGTAAAAAAGAAAGAGTTAAGAAATTAAAAAAATTAAAATCTTACTTGTGATAAAACTTTTATTGCAAGTGGCATGAGGTAGGGGTATGCTTGTCCATGGAGGTACCACCACGAATAAGCATCCATTCTGTATTTGTCACGAAGAGCGCTAATGGAGTGATCCCTGGAGGATATGAAATTCACAAACTCGCCTCTAACCATGTCTTCTACTTCTGGATCTGGGAAGATTCTAGAAAATGCTGCCTTATACCCCTCACTAACTTCAACATCCCTATATGGTGGGACCCTCCTAGGCAAAGAAAGGATCTCTGCGCTATAGTATTTTGGAGTCAAGGCAAAAGCAAGAAGATGCAATGGAGTAGTCATTTTGTTCCACCTTTCAATGAGATGTGCGTGCACTTCCTTGAAGAAGGTCTCTGTAGGATCTTGCTCTTTGGCATTTATGATGGTCTTAATTGACTCAATCATTGAGTCAATTCCATCATAAATCTCACCCATGCATGGATGATCCATATCAACAAATCTCAACATACTCACGATGGGCTCAGTAAAACTAAGCAAGTAATCCACACGATCCCACCATGTTTCATCCAGGATCAACAATTTCACATTTCTGGCCCTCTCACTGTTTGCTTGCCTCCATATACTCCAAAGGTCACTGATAACCATGCCACTCAATGCCTCTCGCACCTTCACAAGCCGTCTCAAGACGAGCGTGTGCGAGGCAAATCGAGTCTCAGCAACCTAATAAGAAATCAAAAGAAATAAAATTAAGACAAGTAAACTTAAAACATTCAAAATTCTACAAATTACAAACTTACAAAATTAATTTAATGAATTTTAAAAACTAATAATTATTTTTAAAAATAAAAAAGAATGTTACGGGCTACCTTCAATAGCTGCAATGTTGAGAATTTACGAAAGATGGCTTGGGACATGTGGTGGTTGCTGACAAACATTTGAATTTCATTTGCCTCCTCATATACTTGTTTGATCCAAGCAATTTTTGTGCCCAATTTTTGTAACATTAAGTTGAGGGAATGGACCGCACAAGGTGTCCAGAATATGTGTCCATACCGTGCCTCAACCAACAACCCTGCAGCTCTACAATTTTTTGCATTGTCCGTTACAACTTGGACAACATTTTGAGGCCCCACCGCCTCAATAGATTCTACGAGGATGTTGGCAATGAATTGGGCATCCTTCACTTGCCCCTCACAATCAATAGCCCTGAGAAACATTGCCCCTTTAGGACACACGGCAACCACATTGATCAATGGCCTATTTGCTGTATCTTTCCATCCGTCAGAAACGATGGACACTCCTGTTTCGAGCCATTGATTCTTGATGGGCAACAATGAGTCTTCAACTTTCTTTCTTTCTTTTGACAATAAGGTGGTGCGCACCTTTTCATACCCTGGGCTAATGTATCCGTTAGGGGCTTCATTAATACATCTCACCATATCATGCCAGTATGGTGATCTAACAACATTAAATGGGACACCACATGCATAAATAAAGCGTCCAACACTTTGGTTAGCTATGTCCCTGCTTTCATTCTGGAATGCCCTTTCCAATGGGCCTGCATCTTTTGTTCTTTTGCGAGAAAGAGGTGAATCCTCTTCCCCTTCAGTTGCAATAGGTGTAGACAAAAATGGGTGATCTGGAGCCACAACATCAACAGAAGGAGAAACAGGTGGCTTGCTAATGGTATGTGATCTTCCTTTTTTTGCCATAGGATGATTGGATTTTAATGCCATTGTTGCATCTGCTTCCTCTTGCTCTTTGATGTATGCAAGGGTCTTTGCACGTGGCAACCCCTTTCCATCCAACCCTCCACATGTTCTGATTCCGTGGCCAACAACCCCACACAAATGGGCTTTCACCCGACTGTAGGAGCTCTTAAATTGTATATTACATTGTGAGCAAACCCAAACAAAACCCCCTCCACCTGGTAATTGTTCTAGTTGTTTGACATGCCTCCAAAGTGGGGAGGATGGATCATTTTTGTGAAGGAGACCTTTACTACTTTGACCCACAGAACTAGAACTCGCAGCCATTTTAAGTTTTTAACTGCACAATGCATTTAAAAAAATAAAAACAAATTTAGTCTTGAGAAAATGTTGGAAGTTTAAAATTTAAATTTAAACGAAATCAAATGTAGAAAAATGAAGCTTAAAAGTTAAAACAATAACAAAAAACAAACCAAAAAAACAACTAAAAAATAATAAAATATTAAATACAACTAACAAACTAAAACACTCTAAAAAAATCACAAAATACTTACCTCAATACACCCAACACCAATAATGCAAGCTCCTTGAACTCCTTGTCACTTGTTGCAAGCTCCTTCAACTATATGGCACTTGAAATCAACCCTAAGCAATTGAAAATAGTGGAAAAATTGAAGGTGAGAGTCAAATATGCAAATAAGAGGCAAGAATGAAAATATGAGGTAAATGACTTGTTATTGTTGTTGTTATAGAGTTTGGGCGCACAAATTAGGGTTGAAAAGAATATTTTAATGTTTAGAAAGTCGGTTTGACCTTTGTTTTGACAAAAAAAAAAAAATTAAAAACGCGTTGTGGAAAAAGGTTCGGTTGGGTTCGGCGGGGTTCTCCTGCACGAGGCCGGGTATGCCCAGACCTGGGCGTGCGGGCCTCGCAGGGCTGGAGAACCCTGGCCGAACCTGTTCAACCGGACCCAACCCGTGCCCGCGCCGAACCGGACCCGAACTGCCGCCGCCTGGGGCCGAACCGCTACCTAGTACTGTAAGTGAAAGGCAATTCAAACACAGTGATATCTTCCAAAATTGAGGATAGATGATTCTTTAGAAAAAGGCTTTTATTGCTCTTCTTATTGATTCGAGGTGGCGATTACTCTACCATCACGAAGGGGAGTGGTAGTAGCTTTCTAGAAGCAGGTCCATCTAGCTCTAATGTCCCGTTAGAGGCTGAGGACCTCAATTATGCAGAGCTTCAATATGATCATGATTCAATGATACATATCTTGAACAACTATAAATATATCGTGCACATGCTTTTGAATGTTAAATAAATTGATTAGGATTGTATTGAAGCTCTACAAGAAAGCTCCAGGACCACAATGATGTAGAGCTTCAATACAATCCTAATAAATTTATTTAACATTCAAAAGCATGTACACAATATATTTTAAGTTGCTCAAGATATGTATCAATGAATCATGATCATATTCAAGCTCGCATAATTGAGGTCCTTGGCCTCTCGAGGGACATTAGAGCTAGATGGACCTCCTTCAAGAATGCTACTTGTCACTCCCTCTCCTCGATGCTAGACTAGACCGCACGGAAATGCCCTGGGGTCCCCGTGACTCACTGGAAACGCACAGGTGTATCGAGGCACGGGTATGCAGTATGTTGTGGGTACGGCTCGAAACATATCCATAGGGATAGGGTACAATCCGGGTACGACAAACTGTACTCGGATCGCACTTGTCCCGTGGGTGCGTTTCAAACTATACTGTCTAAAAAAACTTGCAAAGACAACGCGTTTCTTTCCTTTTTGGCAATTCTTTCTTTTTTGGATTTTTGGTGAAAAAATCATAAGGATAGAAAAAATTTGCCATTTTTGGAAAGGGTCAGGGAAGATGTAAGAAAAGAAAACTTGCATGTGGCATAACTTTCATTCCGTGACTCTGTTTTAGGTGCCATTTTCTCTAAAAGTGTATATTTTCTCTAGCTCTACGCATTGATGGCAATATTTTTCTTATTTTCTTAAAATCCATTTTTGCACCTTTTTGGACCAAGCAACTTCTTTCAATCTTTTGAAAGAATCATGAGCTTTGATCGCTTTGTAGACAGATTAGTAATTAAAAATACTTGGATAGCTTTTCAAAACTCGGTGAGTTACTCCCGTGCTCGGACTAATCGTCCCACTTGCCACTTGGATCCATATTTTCCCGCTTAGTTATGATGTTTTGAAATATGCTGAGACAATAATATCGTCTTTGAGTGGATCAAGGAAGGTCAGCATGAACAATCAAAACTCCTTGAATCTTATCACGATACTAAGATAAATAATTGTGATAGAGAAATAATAAATTTCAATAAGTATGCAATGTATGAGAATTAAATTTCAATAAGTATGCAAATGCTTCTTTAAATTTATAATTTATATACATACATACATACATACATATATATATATATATATATATAAACGTATATATAAAACGCACCCTGTACGTACCTAAGATTTTTAAAAATTTGCCGTATCGGCGTCACTGCACTGCACTGTATCCGTGTAGTCTAGATGCTAGATTAATTAGTACCTCCAAATCAATTAAAGGAGCAATAACAACCCATTTATTAAGAGTTAGCTATCCTCAAATTTTAGAACATTTTGCGACATGACACGAGGTGGTGTGATGTCCGACAAGGTGGTCGTGTGAAAGGTTGATGTTGTGCAAAGGTTGCACGCATTTACAGAGAGGTTGGCACAATGCTCGCATATTGTGTGAAGCTATGTGGTCCATGTAAATGAGGACAAGAGTACCGCAACAGTGGTAGTCCTTAGGGACCCTTCCATGCTCGAGATCATTCATCACCCCTAGAAAGCAATGGTGCCCACTATTGTTGCTATCGAGTTCCTTAGTGGTGAAGTATTTCCTTTGATGCACTCTTCAGTAGTTGCAAAATCTCTCTCATAACATTAAACTATGTCACAAGGTATGCCGAATTTTATGGAAAATGTTTGAACTTCATTGAATGTTATCCTTGTCGAACATGAACTCGAACTTTATCCATTATTTTTACATGAGAAGTTTTTGACATGCTTTTGCACTATTTTATAAATGTGTATATATGCATATATCAAGTGAAAGTATAGAGTGGAAAGTTCTCTCTACTCTGTTCCTCTCAACATATTTATGCATTTTTAGAAAATTAAAATGACAAAAAAATCTTTTGTTTGAACGTAATGATGTTTTTATTGAACTTAATCCATAAGTGAACTTGAACTGAACTTTATTGTTGTTGAACATGAACTTGAACCTTGTGACTTAACATACCACCGATCCGGATCTAAAGAGGTTCGAAGGACAATGCCTTTGTAGGTGAGGACCTAGATGTGTTGTAGAAGCATGCGAAAGCAATACCGAGAGAAGACAAAATAGAAAATTAATAGAACTAGAATAAATTTATAATTATTGAGTTATTTGACATGGCATGCTCTCGGGAGATGGATGGTCGCATGACATACTCTCAAGAAAGATGTATGGCTGCATGGCATGCTCTCGTGAGAGAGGTATGGCTACTTATCCTTTCGCAATCTGATTGCTTGTGGCCTACTCTAATGGAGATGTATGGCTGCATGGCATACTCTTGAGAAAGATGTATGATCGCATGACATACTCCCGTGAGAGAGGCAGGGGTGTCTTCAATGAGACATGAGTGAGTATGGTACACATGCATACAAATCTACAACAAGGTTGGTAATATAGATTCATGAGATCCGAAAGGGGGCACACTTCCCAACCGATTTACCTTGGCTACTATGAGATTATAGATGGCCATTATGGTTTACCTTTTTGTAGGTATGATAGTTCAACTTCTAGATGTGTGGTACGTTTGACAGTGTGTAGGCATGACATGCACTCTAAAAGTGATGTTTGAGACACATGGCTGCAATGCAAAGTGTTGATGTTCTCGCAACATGACACAATGTGATGTGAGGTTTCCATGTAGTGGTTGTGTAATAATGCTCTGCGACATGGTTGTGTAGTTATGTTGTGCAATGTTCAAGGTTCCGCAACATGATGTGTGGTTGTGTGAAACATGGCACAATGTGGTGCAATGTTCCCACAAGGCGATTGTGTAGGGTGGATGATCTCGTGACATGGCGCAAGGTGGTGTGATGTCCCCACAAGGTGGCTGCGCAAGGTGAATGATTTGTGACATGGCACGATGTCCCCACAATGCAATGCGGTTGTGCGAAAGGTCAATGTTTTACAAAGGTCGCATGCATGGCAAAGGTTGGCACAATGCTCAGTAGATTGCGTGAAGTCGTATAGTTTGTGTAAATGATGGTAAGCGTGCTACAAATATACATCTTGGATAGCTAAATATTTATTATAAAACTTTAAAAGTTTTAAATAGCTCGACAACTTATAAATTATAGTTTTTCTTATTTTTTGCCAAAATGTAATGTTTTAATTTTTAATATCAATGGACACACACACATAGACAACTATAGATACATGCAAAGACACACAAACACACACACACACACAAATAAAAGCATACACATAGACATAAACACACAAGCATGCATAGATGAACATACAACACATATGCCTTTGAATGTTAAAATAAATCGAATTACTTGATATTTTGGTAACTTGCTTGAAGAATTATTTTCCTATAAAGCTTATTAGCAAGATGTTTGGGTTTCAAGAGTTTTGATATATATGAATTTTGTGATTAATATATACCCGAATTTGATTGCAAAAAAGAAGAGTGTGTGGAGGCTTCAAATGACATCAAATTTCCTTATGTTTTATAGTATTCAAAACCCTAACACACCAAGTTTTACATAGAGATTGTAATATATGGAGTGAACAATAAACCAACCCGCAAAATAGAAATTTGTGGAGGGTTTGAGTTCTTTGGATCCTCTTCGGAAACATAATTGACCAATGTAGAGTTTTGCTTTGGGCTCGAGACAAGTTCTTCCCTTACGAAGCTCATTAGCAACATGTTTTGGTTTCAAGAGTTTTAGTATATGTTGATTTTACGAATAATATATACCATAGTTCAAAAACTTGTACTTGGACATTAATCACCAACCAAATTTTTGACTTGTACTTGGGACTTGGGAGTTTCTTGGCAATTACTTGGCATTACTCGTCAACTTTATCGCTACTTCAAAAAAATATTACTTAAAACACACTTGAATAACATGAAAACACACTTTGTGGCAGACCACCTTGTCTTTGGGCCAAATTCAATTTTTTCAAAATCTCTTTCAAAATAAAATCCTTCCAACTTCCTCTCGATCATCGATACCCCCTTCGAAGAAAATCTTCGGAGGGGAAATATTTTAGAAATGGGCGGATATAGTACTTTGATGGGCACTCAGCCACATCCTTGGAAAGATATTTTTGTTGATCTCTGGCAACCTGCGTTGTGGCCTAAAGTAAGATTCTTTATCTGGCTCCTATTATACAAGAGGGTTCTTACTGGAGACAATTTGATGAAAAGAGGTATGGTGGGACCCTTTTGGTGCCCTCTGTGCAAAGAAGCGGATGAAACTCTGATCCACCTTTTTCTTCAATGCCCTTTTGTAATATCTCTATGGAATATTTTGGCGGATTGGTTATCTGTCATTTGGGACTCTTCGATGAATCTTGTGGAAATTGTTAGAGCTTGGAAACACTCAGCCTCTGATACTCAGGACCTTAGCAAAGGAATCTGGATTGCCATTTCTCTTATGTTGTGGAATGTATGGAAAGAGCGAAATAGACGTATCTTCAAATCAAAAAAATAGAGACATTTGGTATGTCAAGGAATTAACACGCAATAATATAGTGGAAACTATTGAACATAATATGAAAATTCCTTCCCCTTACCTGGAAAATGGAAAGTTTTACTACAAAAACTCAATTTGGAGGAAAGCAGAGTAAAGACTAAGTCATGTACTAGACTATGGTCCCCTCTGTTAAGAGAAAATGGCAGCCTCCTCCGTTTGACTTTGTTAAACTAAATACTGATGGAGCAGCAAGAGGCAATCCTGGTCTAGCTAGTATAGGAGGGGTAGCTCATGATTCTTTGGGAACTCCCCTTTTCTTCTTTGGTCATCAATCACAAAGCTCTTTTGGAGGCAACTAAACTGGGATGTCTTAGAGTTATAGTTGAATCAAATTCCAAGGTTACCATCAACCTTCTGTTATTTCAAGAGCAACATAGATCTAATAATTGGTTAATCATACATGATAATATTAAAGTTATTTCTCAACAATTTAGACCATCATATATCAACATGTTCTTAGAGATCGTAACAAGGTGAAAAAATGCTTTAGGTAAGTGGGCATTGGATCATAATAATCTCATCAACTTTGGTCCTTTACCTCTGATGTGGTCTCCAGAGAAGCGGAAACAGATTGAGTAGATCCTTCACTTGCAATAATCTGATGGCTAATTTGCAGATATGTTCTCTTTCTTCTTTAATATGTTGTTGGAATTCCAAGGATATATCTTGGAGTATGAGTATCATGGCTTGGCATTGTAATTTGTATAATTTATTTCTAATAATATAACTTTGGTTTTTCTTTTAAAAAAACATGAAAAACACTATTAATTGACATGAGAAATGAATGTAGAGAACGTGTACATATATTTTCTATTAATGTTCGACTAAAACGAAGACAATACAAATTACAATCATAGTCTATAGTGACTTAGTCAAGAATGCACCAAAATTTACTAATATGAAATATACAATCATCTCCAATGCTTATTATAAGTTTGTTGCCCTCTGGAAGTAGAATTTAAAGATTAATATAATTATTTTATCTTATCTTATCTTACTCCTTTTGCAACAAAATCATTTGAAAGGTATTTGCATCTCGCACCAACTCCTTTGGCCCTCGATGCCTCCCTTTCCAACTCTCTTATGCCCTCCTCGGTAAACACAGCTACTCATCATCAATAATCAATTTGGCATATGGATTGATATCATCCAAGTTAGTTGCCTCATGACTCTCTTCCCCATTTACCCGTCTCACGCAAAGATGAATATTGTATCATTAAAAAACAAGGTCATTGAGGTGTTGCTTTATTAACTGTTGTGCTTCTTTGCATGAACAACTTCAAACACGCCCGATTTTGTTCACACTTAGAGGCACACCATAGATGGCACAAAATGTAGATGACTAACCTTTGAATATTGGTGTTTTTGTGTCGTAATCTTCCCACTACAAATCTATAAATAGGACGTTTATAAATTTGTAAGTCAACTATGTTTGAATAAATGAAAGAATTCTAGTATCTATGTGTAACAAAACTAAAAAACAAATGACTCGATTTGATTTACTTGGCTGAGTGGTGTTTTTTCATATCATGCATAGAGCCAAAGAAAAGAGCCTCCCCTTTGCTTTCTTCTAAATTTGTAGCTAATCAACAATATATAATCTCTAGTTTCTTCATTAGGGATCATCCTCTTTACGCATGCACTAAGGCCATACATAACCTCCTTATCCACCTTAAATTATGGGAATAGAAAACTCGTGGTTCAAGTAGTAGGTTCTTTGCATGTGTGCGTTAATGGAGTTCATATTTTTCTATGGTCTTTTTGGCCACGTCCATGGCTTCAAAGAAATAACACAAGCTTTTTCTCCTATTCCACCAACCATAGAATACTAACCAAAGGCTCGACACTTAAAACAAAATAATGCACTATTTTAAATTCAAAATTAAGAGAAATGTAAAATTATAAACCAAAAAAATTATAACATACGAATGATAAATAAAAAATAGTCAAGTTTAAGATTACCTTAATGATTTAATCGGCATGCTTCGCAATGACATGATCAAAAATGGTCTTTATAACCCTTTTCCCTGGGCCTTCCTAGCATAGGAATACTCAAACCACCATGTGCTCATAAACATATCCTTACGAGATGTCAATGAGGTTCAGCAATGCCTTTCATTGTGATGAAGGTGTGGCAAATAATGTGACTCCTACTTGCACAAGTTGCTTTGTGTTGGTGTGCTATTTTGATGTAGATGGGGTGTGGGAGTCCAACAAAGGACAACCCCAAACCTCGCAACCCTTAGAATGCACACGAACCATTACTTAATCTAAATAAATTATGCATCAACAAAATGATGAAATGAACATAGATTTAGACAAAAACAAAGATTTGGGATATCTTATTCAAAATAATAGCAACATTAGACTCGATTGCCAACGATTCAACCTTTACTCCTAGGAAGATTTCTTTTTACATCCTTACTCTCATCATAATTCACAGAGCAATTATTTCCTCTTAGGTTGCAACTTCTTCATTCTTCTTATTTGTAGTGAGCCTTAAGCTCGCATATCTACTTTGCCCTTAAGCATATTCTGAGTTCTTGCTTAAACTTTAACTACCAATCTAAGGCAATCGGCTCTCTTTATATAGCCATTCATGACACCTCGCAAGACTCCTAATAATATGGATTTCAAATGAAAGGATCAAAGGACACAACACTAGACCCAAACATAACTTGATTAGCCTTTCTTGTAATGTATGCCTTCAATCAATCAACTATTCCAATTTCGCAGCCTGAACAAGATTGCATGGACAATGTTGTGCATTGGATGATCGCACAATAGACCGAGACATTGTGCGTAAGAATTGTGTACTCAACAAACATTGCGAAAGGACTTGCGCACTCTGCAGTAATGCAATGCACGACTCCATGGTCTTTCAAAAATGTATTTCTTCATTATGTGACTCCAAAAACATAACAAGATAAGATAAAAATATTAAACGTCCAATGAATGATCACAAAAGTAGGTCAATGGGATTGCACCAATACAAAGAAAGTGAGCAATAATTCAGCTAGAGGACCAAAAAGTCCCTGAATACAACTAGAAAAGAGAAGAAGAGAAAGAAGAAAAGGCAAAGAGAGAGGCCCCGAGAAAGCTTGCAGAGATCGGCAGAACCCGAGCAAGCGGAGGAAGGAAAGGAAGGAAGAGGAGGCAGAAGGACACCCCCTCAACCAACATTTGAGGCCGACTGGAAGAAGCTAGTAATGTGTTGAAGCCCGGAATCATGGGCTATGGAAGATCTGGAGTGCCGATGTCTCGAAGGAGGGAAGAACTCTTCGTGTACGTCTGGTGGATCTCAAAGGCCATCTATGAGAGGATGGTCTCGACCTCGTATGTGTTTGGGCGTCCTTGGTCTGTGAAATAATACCTCGAGTCCGGACAGATCTCATCTGGTAATCATGATTGGTAACACTTTGCCACTTAGTGCCCCTTCCACGGGAGAGCACTGTGAAAAAGGAAGTGATTTCTTTGACGAGTAAATGCTCCGCTCGCCTGGAAGGAGGCTGAAGGGTCTCCTCTCGAAGCCTAAGAGCCTCATGTAGATAGAGAGCAAGACACCTCTGATCATAGTATCTGAAGAAGTCGGTGAATGTTGGATGCTCTCTGAACAGGCAGTGAAATCTCCCTCTGATCTCGTAGTAGATGGGGCACCGAGAAGATGAAGTGCTCTTCCATTTCGATCTCTGGAGGGAACAAAGCTGGCAAATCCGTTTGGAACGGTCAATCAGATGATCGTATTCAACTCGGAGTCTATGAGAAACAACACTGAACCGACCCAGGGAGATGCAAAGGGCGTGCGTCCAATGCCAAGAAATATACTGGGGTCGAGAGTTAAGACCATTCATTGACCCCAAGAAAATGCTTAACATGGAAGGTCATCTTCGGACTTAACCCACCTAAGGGGTTGGTCCAAGTGCACTGAATGAACCGCTTGTAGATATCATCTCTGATGATTTTGTTCAGATCTTGCTTGCGTGGGAGGAGATGGCTGGAGCGTCCAAGGAAAAACTTTATGGTGGGAGGTGTTCATGTCTGAATACCAATAGACTCAAGGAGTTGTGATACTCTGGCATACCAACAATGAGACCGACCAGTTTGATTGGTCAAGCAATGGCCTCAGAGAGCAAAAGAAGCCAAGTAGGTATACCCGTCCTATCGATAGATGAATCAACAAGCTTCTAAATACGATGTAGGAGGGAGACAAGGCCGAAAATTGCTTCCAACCTAAAGGGACGAGCTCCAAATTTTGCCAAGATGATATTGTGAGAAACAATCTCCTTGATCTCGATGTTACGTCCGAGAGAAAAGGATATGAACTCTCTCCATTGCAGCCCGATTAGACTCAAGTAAGGAGGGCCCCCAAACTCTGAGCCATAAAGAACCGTGGGCCTGACAAGAGAGTCTCGAGAGGGATAGCTTGGATAGGATGTCCTGGAAGTGATGGCGGAAGCACTTGTCTCTCTAAGATCGCCAAGGAGCCATAACCCTTATTAACCCGAGGTTGAAGTGTTGGTCGTAAACTAAAGCGAGGTCTAGAAAAGAGTACTCCCAAGTAAGTGTAAGAGTTGGTGATTTCAAGCTCTTCCCCCTTGTAGAAGAAATGAAACTCAGATGTCTTCAGGGCATTGAAGATCATAACTTTGGTCTTACCCAGATTGACTGTCAGCTGCCTGTGGTTGCAAAAGAGGGCTAAAACATCCAATTGTCTTTGTAGACCTTCCGTCGAGGAGGCAAGAAGGACCACATTGTCGCAAAAAGAAGAATAAAGATCAAAACCTGGTGGAGAAGACAACCGTCCCCTCCTGGATGTGATCCCTGAGAAAATCCTCCAACTCATCAATATAAATGTTGAACAATGTAGGAGACAAAGGGCAACCCTGCTTGACCCCAATGGTACTCTTGATGAAGTCAGAGAACCCAGTAGCAATACGAAGATGACCCAGAACCTCCTCATATAGGCGCATGATGGCAGCTAAAAGAGTCTCGGAAATGCCAATCTCTTTGAGCCTCACGGAAGAGAGCTTCTGTGGAACAGAATCAAAGGCTTTCCGAAGGTTGACAAAGCAACAAAAAACCTTGGAAGAGCGGTGACATGCTTCCTCGATGATGGCCCAAAGAGTGAGGATGTGGTCAGTGGTCTGGTAGGTTGGTCGAAACCCCGCTGTCCCCTAGCTTTGTAGTGACTTTGGTCCAGAAACTCTGAGAGTTGCATGTGGAGCACGGTAGCATAAAGCTTGGCGAATGTGTGACCCACCATGATTGTTCTGTATTTGTTGGGATCAGAGGTAAGACCCGATTTGTGGATGGGGTGAATAATGTGGTGGGATCAAGACCTCGAAAACTTGTACAAACCACTTGGTTGAAGAGATCCACTAAATAGCTGTTCAGGATGCCAAGTCCCTGCTTGAAGAGTTTTGCTTGGAAGCCCTCCTCATCCGCTGCTTTGCTGCTATTCATGGCTGAGATGGCATTTTTATGCTCCACAAAATGAAAACATTGATTGATGTTCTTGCGTCATATTTTATTAAGCTTAGCACCCAAGGGTGGTTGCAGATGAATTTTGTGATATTTCTTGAATCTTCAACCACATTGTTCACCCATGTCATCGTTCCTATGTCTTCAAGTAGTAAATCAATGCAATGGGATGTGCAAGGGGTCCCAAAAAGTGTAGGGCGCTTCTCCTCAATAAGTCTCCCTATTGCCTACATATGTGGCTATGTTGTTTGTCACAACTTGGACAACATTCTCCACACTCACTTCCATCACCACCTCATCCAACATATCACACAAAGTGTTCGCATTTTTCACTTGGTGGGATTCACCAATCAACTTTAGGAAGACAATGATTCATTTTGGTTACTTTACTGAGAGAGAATCGGATACGGCAGTTGTTTATGAGCCCTATATTCATTTTTAGATATGTCTGTACAAAAAATATATAAAATATTAAAAATACAGCCAAATAAGCAAAATTAACCACATATTATGCATAAAGTAAACAAATATTTGAAAATAAGTTAAATAACCACAAAACATACTGATAATTCAATGCCAAATGTCATGATATTCAGTGGTCGAACTTAGATTAGTCTTAGAACAAGTACATAATGCAAATGTTACAATGTATACACAAAAATCAAGACAAATCAGCATATTCATTATATTCATATTCCACTTCAATGTCTTCATGTGAAATTTACTTTTTAGGGTTTCCCCAACACTTTGTATATTTTTATTGTTTTTTGAATCCCAGAATTGACTTTTTTCAAAGTAAATGTGTTTTTGATGCCGGATTCGTCCAGGCATATCCATATGTGCACCGAATTGTATCTGGATCACTTCCCTTGCAAAGGCAAATCCAGTAACATAGCTTCTAATGGATTTATTCCTTTCCTTTCAATATCTTTATTCCAGTTCTGTAAAATACTTTTGTTACTATGATTTATAGTGATATTCAAACCATGATGAGATTATAGAAACTCAGGTTGGTAAGTGCTATGGCAAAGTTTACACGTCACTCACACAAACAGACACATACACACAGATACATACAGACACTCATATGCAGACACACAGACACACTTGTGTACACACAGATACATAGACACACGGAGACACATACATACAGACAGACTCATATGCAGACACACATAAACACTTGTGCACACATAGATTCATACTCACAGACACACACACACACACACACACACACGGGGACAAAAATGCATGCACAGATACACACAGAGACAAAAATGCACGCACAGATACACACAGAGACAAAAATGCAGAGACAGACAGACAAACATACAGCCACACATGCAGATGCAGATACACACAAACTTTATTTTTGTACAGATGCTTCATTCGGTGTTGTATTTGGGGTCCTTGAAGTTCCTGCATACCTGTTTTGATTTCTGAATCCATTTCTGGTAACTTAGAAATTCATTTCTGATGATTTGTTCAGTAAAAATCATCTCAAAAAAGTTCCATTTGGGAAATTTTCCTGCAATGTTTTCAAAATTCTGCTTATTTTAATCTCCAAGTAAAGTTTTATTTTATGTTGCTACCGAGTATAAGTCAGAAGGTTTTTTAGTGTTTATATTTGCTGTAAAAATGCACCCGAATCTATAATCCCCTTCAACTAAGTTTAAACTGATTGTTGAGCTCAGGGATTTAATGTTTGCATCTAAAATGACAGCCTCTTTTCTATGTTTCTTGATTATTATTTTCTAAAAACATCTCTTGAATTCTTTGCCATGCACAGCTTGAATTGGAAAAGGTGATTGGTTTGACAACCACAAATTCAAGTGGATTTGCTTCTAATTTTTCAACTGGAGATTTTGTGTACCTTGCTGGGTGTGTGGTAGTTGTGTACAATGTAAATGCAAATTGCCAAGTCCGATTTCTGGTGGCCTCTAGAACTCCAAAACCATTGACTTGTGTGGCCTATTCACACCGTAGTGGCAAGTTCATTGCAGCTGGAGAGGTATGATTCTTCTAACTTAAGATTTTTTTGTATGGCCAATTCATTACAAAACATTGCCATTGATTCTGTTATTTTCTCACTCTGACTTTTGATGCTGAAGGGCAGGGTCTTCTGCATTTACTTTATGCAATTATCTTGAAAACGAAATATCAAGGGAAGAACTTTCACTACATGTAAAGTGTGCTTGAAATGTAACTTTTAACTATAAGAATGAATGTTTTAACATGAAAATAGTTTTCAATCTTTTGATAGCTTAGTGATAGTCAATGTTTTCATGTTGATTGTCATGTCAATGGTAGAACAGATGGAGTCCTTTTGAGGTTATCAAATAAATTTTCCATGAATTTGTTAAGAGTAAGATCAACTATTAACAAAAAGTTTCTGTTATGAAATTCAACTGATAAATCAAATTTGAAGGGCATAGGTTGCTTGAAATGTAACTTAGCCACTAGAAACACCGAGCATCAATATATGGCCAGCTTTGTTTAAATAGACAATGACATTATATCATTTTATTGATGCTATTTCAAAGGCAAAGCATACATGATGCTTGCAACGAGAAAAACAGCTGTTTAAATGTTCAGATTTGTCAATTTTGATGAAATAAACATATGAAATTCCTCTACAATAGGTAAATAGCCTTTGGAAGTTGTACGTATTGGTATGGATGCTGAATTTAGTTCCAAAGGCTACAAAAATGTAAAACACTGCAATTGCTCATCATACTATACATGATCTTATCTGTTTCTTTTTGAATTTAGTAGGAGCGCCTTTTGTTCGGACATATGTGAATGGGTTTCAATGCTTTTGACTTGGGTTTTCACATTGATAGGTTGTCTTTGGTCAACTTCTATGTTGTGACATGTGTAAGGGAAAACATGGCAGGTTTGATGGCGCACAACAATCACAAGTGCATTAAATAATGTACAGTTATTCTTTATTGTACCCACACTTCGTAGCTAGAGTACAGCCTGAGTGGGCTTGATGGTGAAGATGCATGTATTTGAAGTTTCAAATCTGGAGGTGGGTAAGGTTGTACACCTTGTTGACTAATATAAAAGGTAAATGGAAAAACAATCCTCTTGTGGGCTTCTAGAAGGGTTGTCTCACACCAAATTGGTGTCTTACTTGGCGTAAACCCTAGAAAACTACCTCTACCTTGATGTAGATAAGTATGCATCACCCCCTTCAAACTAGTTGAGTAGTTGCACTCTAAATTGTCTTCAACATCACTTACAATAGGGATGATAATTTTTTTCTTGTTATCAAACATCTTAAGTATGAAAAGAAAGTTATGTTTTTAAAAAAATTATATCAATCTAGCTGGACTATAGTCTGAAGTTAAAATTAAATTCTTCATGAAAGAACTATTCAAACCTGTCAAAATTAGACCCTGGATTTAATGGCAATCAAGTTCCGACAACCTAGTAACTGCATTTGATGGCTCAGTGGTGGGTTTTGACATTCATCTTGTTGGTTGGATTTGACGCGTTCTGATTGTGTGTGTAGGTGTCTGTCATGGAACTTAGGGCTTTTGTTAAACTGCCGGATAGAGCACTTAGATGACCTGCCAAAATGTTCGTCATTATTTGACGGCCACAAGATCATTCCAGATGGTTGGGTAGAGAATTAGATACCGTCATACGTCCAAAAATTCTAGATAGCTGAGAGACAGGCTCAGATAGACTAGGCTGATGCTTGGATGACCCCTTTGTGGGCTTGGATGCCCAAGATCTTGGACTCACAAAGATTTAAAGTCTTTGTTGCCTCGAAAGTCTGTCCCACAACTTGAAACCTTGAATTTGGTCTCTTAAAATGTTTTTCAAATGCTAAGCTAAATTGTTGTGAGGGTATTTATGGTCACAAAACTTATTTGGAAGGCTTGGATGTTTGGTGTACCTTTTGACTCCTAGATGACGGCATTTGATTCGCTTCTATTATTTTCTTTTTCATATTTCTCTCCACGCGGGAATGAGGTTCTCTCCCAAATTTGTAGAGTTCTAGGGTGAAATGGATGTCGAGGTGATGAAACATAATCAAAGCAGGTGTCTCTGCCTTCTTTCTGTCTTCCTTAAATGAGTTGTATTTGCTTTGAAGGGTCTATTTCTGCAAAGTACCCTAGTTGTAAGCAGGCTCTTTTTCTTCAATTTCCTACAATGCTTTCAAATCTTGTATCTATTTTTACTATAACATTTGATTGTATTTTTACTTTCATAATCATCATTATTTTTGAAACTTAAACATTTCCTTGTAATAAGTACATTCTTCCTTTGACAATAGTCCAAATGCATGGAACCAAGGCATCTAAATCCTTCATCCTAGTAGGGTCCATGTTGAGGATGTGGTCTTTGTTAGGTGTACTATGCACTATGCCATCTCCAAAATTAAACTTAACAGAATATGACGGGTAGCTGTATGTAATGACAATGTCTTGTTATGCTGAAGCAAAACATTGATCCCTTTTGGTGTTTGTGATGGTAGTTGACATCAACGACGGGCTGGTCTCCATGACTGCAATTGACAACAACAGCTAAGTATGATGCTGTCATGAACTTAAATAGAAGGCGCACGGAGGGGATTCTTCTATTTCTGTAATGTTGAAGTTAGCAGTTCTATGTTTGGGGAAAGTCTAGACAGCATGTCCAGGGTTTGGTTGTGTTCCAAGGGTTTGGGTAATCATGGGTATTTTGAAATTTTGAATCCATTTTCTTTCTTTCATAATGCTCCCATGATGAACTTCCTCTCTCTTATAACTTGCTCTGAGGATGGATTTCCCCTCTTATAGCCTGCTCCCAGGATCAACTTTCTCTTATTCCTATTGCTTGCTCTTTTTGTTGCACTTTTGTATCCATTTGCATCTTTTGATGTTGTTCCTAGGTTAGACTTCCTTTTTGTCCCTTTGCTTGCTTTTTTGCAGGGTATTCTTCTTTTCCCATGCTCAACTTCAGTTACACTTGCAATACAAAATTAGAGATTATTCTGTTTATGTAAGTTATATAATTGTTGCCCACTATTACTTATACATAAATCCTTTCCCCATTTTTATTAGCCTGTAATGCGCTCTGCCCGTAATGCTCTTTTTTTTTGGTAGAATAGCATGACGAGTGCCCATGCTAGAAATCTCTTGTCAGCATTTTTGGCCTTTTTATTTGTGAGGAAACACATGTATGACCAAGAGATGACTATTAGTTCCCTTAAACTGCTAGGCAAAAGGGGACAACAAAAGGAACAGTTGTGCAAAAAAATAAAAACAATTTAAATTGAAGTGACAAGTGAAAATAAATCATACAATAAATAAAATCTATGTAATTATAGATTTTCTCATAAATAGTAGCAGACAAAATGTCAACATAAAAATATAATGATTCTACCTGTGAGAGAACCCTGACACCGGTTTCTATTGTTTTCATCTTCTCCAATTTATCTTTCCAAGTGTGACAAAGCCTTGATGCCAGTTCTTCAAAATCTTCACCAGTTCCTGATTAAATGCGAGCAACACTGCTGCAAATCTGATCCATCTTCAGAGCGGCTTAGCTTGATTGTAGTCCCTATTCTATAGCTATAGTTTATAGATGTCAACATTTGGCAGTAAGGCTTTGTTTTGATCCTGAGTATCTACGTCTCCTTCACGCCTGATTCATATGCTATTTTCAGAGGTTTCATTGTATCTGATTTTTGCTGAATTAATCTAGTTCTTCAGATGTGAAACATAAGAATTTTGTTTGAGATCACGTCCTGAAATAGGAGCAACTAGTTGCATATTGTTGCAGACTTTAGACAAGTTCAAGATTGATTATAACAGGCCTACACTGCTGTTACAGAGATATAAGTTTTATTATTTAATATCATAATTTTTTTAGTTTTTATATTTTAAGGAGTGAAAAATCTGAGACTTTTTGAGTTTGCTGTATGTTTCAACCCTTTTTGAATGCGACAAATTATTTTCATTGCCTTACAAGCTTGTCGTGTCATAATAAAGCTACAGTTTACTGCTTAAATGTTGGAAATGTTTTAGCTCTTTACGATGGAATTTCTAAAGATCTTTTTAAGTATGACACATGTCTGTTAAGTATTGTGCATGCTTGTTGACTGATGGAAATAGTTTAATTCTCTGCATATGTAGCATCAGTAAAGAAGATATCTGTACCTTATAATAATATAATATACATGTGTGTGATGCCTATCTGAGCTAATCCACATATTTGAGCAATTCTAAAAAGAAATATTACTAATCTAGGTTTCATGATTGGAGGCTGAGCCTGGATTTTGTATCATATGTATATTATTCTGGCATTAGCATGTAAATAATGTAATTTTCTTTTAAGTGAAATCTCAAAAGAATAGAAGAAATGCTATGTTGCGAGGATATGGGTATGTGTATGGGTTTAGTACGCAGATACACCAATTCTACAAAACCCTTGGGTACGATATGTTGGGTACATCTGTACACACACACACAAACTCATTTTACTCATATATACAGGTGCTTTTCACAGGATAAAAAGATATTCATGCACCTCCGGATGTTCCATATACAGTAATGAACTAAAATGTCCAAAATACATGGTTTTGTGTCAACAACATATCACAAAGCAAATCCTAATATGTATAACTTCTTATGTCATTTTGTTGTGGCAGCAATGTTCAAGATTCATTACGTCAAATCGGTGGTTATTACAAGGGCTAATGGTTAGAAGCTTCTCAAGAGCTGTTCAGTCGACATTTCTGTAACTCAAATTATTACAAAATTTAGAAGATTGCAGGTTACCATTTGTTGAGATATTTTTACACAAATACTTGGAACACATAGCAGGAGAGTATTATTTAATGATTTTCAGCAGCTTTGCTACAAGACAAGCCTGCCATCCGAATGTCAAATAATGTTGGCAATTGACAAAATACAAGTTTTGTATTCTTGAAACTGAGAGTCAATTGTTTATTAAAATTTTAATAATAATTCAGTTTCGTTCTATTGTTTAATAAAATTCATTTAAAACCTGCAAACCTAATGTGCATAGAGTTCATATTAAACACTCAATTTGGATCCATCAAGTTTACTTAATTTATCGTCTCAAAACTTTGCCAATAGTGCTACAGTACTATAGAATGGACATTATGATAGCCAATATGTAGGAGATGCTAAATTTAAGTGATAGAACTAGTTTCTGTGTGAACTAGTTTCTATGTTTCGTATCAGATTAGACTTCTAGATACATGTACGGTTGGCACAACATTCTTGTTACATAGAATAATACTGTACATCCTAGACCAATCAACCCCTCACCATATATTAATGTGCAGAGTTCATATTAAACACTCAATTTGGACCCATCAAGTTTACTTAATTTCTGTGAAGCATGGGTAATGCTTGAGTGCCTTTTTATAGCTTTTAGAGGAGTTTAGGGTTTATTTTTTAATTCATTTATGAGTTTAGGTTTTTTTTAATGCATTGACTAAGTAAAAACGTTTTCAAAGCAAAGAGCAGCACCCAACCCTGCGGGTTTGTCCTGGGTATGTTTGTGAAGTATCCGGGACATACCTGGACATACCCGAACGCGTGCGGGACGGATCTGTACTGGGTATGTATTAGGGGGGATTCAGAGGGGTGGGGGATGTACCCATGCTCCCCAGAAGAAATGTTAAGAGCACTAGAATAAAACAATAATATAGTCTGAACTGTTGATCACAAAAATGCTCACAAGTCTTTCCAGAGGTTCAACTACTACAATATTATGATATTGGAGCAATATCAAAATAAAAGAAAACTAGTACCAAACTGGAATATAATAGAAAGAATAACAGTGCCATGGTTGTAATTATGTGGCCCAGAAATGTCCTTGTTTGTGCAAGTGGCACAGATTAATTCTAAAATGATCCAATGAGTTTCAATATCAAATTTCTGTGATATTCCGTAATTCCTTTTATTTTTACATTGCATGTTATCATGTACTGTCTATGTTGTAAGTAAATGTTTTGGTACTGTTGATTCTTCTTCCTTGGAGATCCGTTTGAAGAATTTCTTTGGTAATTAGAGATTTGATCTAATGTGAAATAATTTACATCAGATCATTATTTTCAGCTTCATGAATGTTTTTATGAAATATTTTGCAGTCGGGGCACCGGCCTGCTGTAATAATTTGGGATTCTTCAAATGGATCTTGTATTGCTGACCTGAAAGCCCACAAACATGGAGTTTCATGTCTGGAGTTCTCCCAAATGGTCAGTGATGAATGGGCACTGTCTGGTTTATTTTTGTCTATAATCACCTTCTGTGACAATTCCTATATCTGCTTCGTGGAGTTGATTTATATTTTGGGTGAGAAAAAATAAATTTCTGTTTTGTTTCAGGTAAGCATCTTGTATCAGTTGGTTTTCCTCATGATGGATTTCTTTGCCTTTGGGATTGGAGAAGTGGAACATTAGTTTCAAAAATCAGAGCAACAACAGCAGCTTCACCAATCACTTCAATTCACTTTTCTTCGGATGGGAACTTTTTCTAACTGCTGGCACAAAGCATCTCAAGCACTGGACGGTTGGAGTAAATGTGGGTCGTCGTGCAACTGCAGGAATAGGAACCTTAGCCATTGATTGCAAGCCTGTCAATCTTGGTAGTCAAAAAGAGAGTTCTTTTGTATCAGTATCTTCTGCATCATATTTTGGACGTTCAACTGTTAGTGCAGGCCAGTCCATCGAGATGCTTCAGCCTATATATGCTTTGACAACAGCCGGTAAAGTTTATTTCATTATAGACAATTCTCTAGGGATGAGGAGTGATGATACTTGAGGTGTATATGAATTAATTCTGTGTAACTTTGTGAAATTTTCAGGAATCCTTTGCCTTCTGCATTCTGGTGTTGCAATAAAAAAATGGGTTGATTTGAAGGTATGGCAATCTTATTTTCACAACTGCGTATTTACTATTCTGAATTGCACTGATTAGAAGGCATGCGAATCTTACCTTCTGAACTGTTGATTTAATAAGTTATTTTATCTGATGCCAAGCATATGCTAACAATATCCAATGTCAAAATGATACTGCAGGTGCAACAAGGTTATGGATTGGCTGTTTCAGACTTGCATGTTGCTTGTGCATGTAGTAATGGTGTCGTCCGCTTATTCATGCAAGAAACTCTTGTGTATGCTGGAACCTTACCTAAACCAGCAGTATCTGGGCACCATGGGCTAACTGATGCAAATGAATCTGCAAGTTTCAATTTGGTCCATACTGCTTCAGGCTTCAAATTTCCAAATGCAATTGCTTGTTGCTTTTCAGCTTCTCAAAAGCTTGGTAAGTTTTATGTGCACAGTGGTAAGAAAAGTGTGACAGTTTTTTAATACTGAAATTTAAGTCATCTTTTATGTGTTTACAATTTGCAGTTGTTATATATGGAGATCATAGCCTTTATGTATGGGATGTCAATAACCTATCAAAGGTGAGGCTTTCAGTTAACCTTTATGTATGGGATGTGTATAACCTATCAAAGGCGAGTCTTTCAGTTAGTCTATGGGGCTGCCAAATTGATTTGTCGGTCATTCCTGTATCCGTATTCAAGGGCTGTGCTAATTTGTAAGCAATATAAAATTGAAGCACTCCTACTTAATGAGCATGCTCATTATAACTATGTTTTGCAGATAACCAGGTGTTGTGCGTTTATTTCCCATAGTGCTTGCATATGGGATATCTCTACTCTTCCATCAGCTCAAACTTTGGGAAATATAAACTGTTTGGACTCTGCAGGATCTGGCTTTGCCATAGGTGCATTTGTGACCTGTTCTGCAGATGGTACAATAAGATTGTGGGATCTTGGATTGGCAGCTGATACAACTGAGTCTTATGGTGAAGCTGAAGTGTTACATTCAATGCCAGCGGATGTCCATTGCAAGGATGTACTTGGTGTCATATATTTAGGTAACTACCATCTTAAATGACTGTTATTTAAAATATTTTATTGTCAGTCTGATCTGCTATCCTGAAGTTTTATACACCTACTTTTATCTTGCAGTTGGCTTTGTTTCAAGGGTAGCATCCTTTTGTATCCCATTTTAATTGTATCACACTGCAAATATCATTCTTTTACAATTTATCCAACTGGCATATAGTCTGTTGTGACATTTGACCACAATTAGGGCATGCTATGTTTATTCACAGTTGATGAATGAATTTGAGATTGTGAAATGCTTATAGAAATCTCCTATATCTCTCATAAAAAGAAATCAATAATAATTATGGGCACAATATCATTCACATCCACGAATTTAATTGAAAATGACAGAATTGATCCCAATTTTGATCCTAATGTCACAAGCAATATATACTCATGTATTATATATTTTTGAGAATCTAAGTCAATTTGGGAAGATCAAACTCTCTTGAATAATGAGAATTACTGGGACATTTTAAACTTGTTTTTTTTTATGACTAAGGTGGTCCGACCCAAGTCTTCTAAATTTTTCTGACGTCGTAGGGGTCGAGTAACCAATTCAAGTACATCTCTTGCATTGGCAAACCCATGAATCTGGGCAAAGGTAAATTCAACTGACCATTTAGTACTAATTCCTCTTGCCTCTAACGGGTTAGCATGAGCCATTCCAGTAATAGCTAAGTCGGGTTGTAATTCGCGTATACGTTGTATTTGATTCGAATTATCCGGTTTTTCCACAATTCGTGGTATTGGTACACACATCTTTATACATGTATCTTGTAAAAGTAATAATTCAGCAGCTTGATATCGTTTATCCATATATGGAATACCAATTTCATGAACGATCATTCCACATCTGATTAAGAATCTTGCTAGAGAGACTTCTAGCAGATTATCTCCCATGAAAAAGATGCACAGATAATCCTTTAAACTGTTCCTTCCTTTTCTCTAGGCCTTGGATCCCAACACCAAATACAGGACAAATCTTTTCAATCCAAGCACGCGTTCCGTCCGGACCGATAGGAAAAGGAGCTCCAATTAATTCACAACCTTTTTATGTCTTACTGAAAAGCTGTCGTAGTTGTAGTTTAAAATGGGTGTCATTTGGTTGAAGCATTTTTTGTTAAGTATTGTCAAACGAGGATAGAGCATAGATAGGAGGTTTACAACCTTCACAATTATCAATAGTTTGCCAAAGCCGCTTCTAGTTGCCACAATACTGTGAAATCATGAATCGTTAAATTGGTGATAAAAGAATATGAAGGTGCCTCGGTATTGCAACTAGTCGTTTACATTCAACTTAGACAAAATCCAAAACCACTATAAAAGCTCTTGTATTTTCATGGCAAAGCTCTTTGACAAGTATTTAATCATGTCACTAGTTGAACTAGGAAACCTAACAAAGAGTTGGGAAGTACTAAAAGGAAGTATGCACCTAAGATTTATGAAAGGACATTGGATTAATATCTACTTGCTAAACCTATACATGCCATGACTTCTGATGGCAATGTATTAGCGGCGAGCTGGATTGCTACCATCTAGAAGAACATGTTCAATAATTTCAAGTTATTGCTGAATACAAACTTTTTCTTGGAGTACATTTCTAAAAACTTGCCAATTATACTATGTGTTAAATTATCACTTTAACATAGTTTTTGAGACATCTCAAAATCTTTTATTGTATGCCTGCCTTTTCATCCTCTTGCTATGAGTTTATAAGTTTGAGGATGTTGAAAGTGTGTGTTTTTAAACTTAGGGACAACATGGATAAAACCATTGAGTATACGATTATTCTTAATTGCTTATTGTTTTCTTTTGGTTTTGAGGATAAAGAATGCCAATTTGTTGTTAATAATTCTGCCATACATGTTTCAAGTAAGTTGGTTAGTGTGTTATATCCATAGTTACCTACCAAGGGATGGGGGACATAGGGATGTGCTTTCTTGGACGACAAACAATTTCTAGGATTTTGGGGCGGTCTAGGTGGATTTTGTTTTTTTTTAATAAAATAAAAAATTGTTGGAAGATTCTAACACCGAAAAGAAACAACCTAAGACCAACCAATAATAATTTTACCTCAAACAACTAGTGGCCTTATAAAAAGTTTAGAGAAAGAGAAAATACTTAACAATGCAAACATGTCTCCAATATTAATCTCAATGATACAATCACATACTATTTCCAAAACTATTAAATGCTTTTTACATAAAGTTATCGTGCAATGTATAATGGGTGATTGGATTTATGTTTGATCCTACAAACATGGGTTTGTACTACTTTTCCTTTAATAGGCTTAGGAAAAGTCGACTCCATACAACTTGAGGATCTTAACACTTGAAAGTAAAGAAAATGATGCTTTCTATACCAATCTAAGAAATTTAAGAATTCTATTTCCCTATAATGTGCTTAAGGAAATGCAGAAAAATTTAAAAGTTGTTACTTACCTCATGCAAGTATGATCATAATTCCAAAGGCTCAAGAGTTTCTTTATTCAAGTGTTTTAAATTTTTTGGGGGTCTCGCTTTATACAACCGTAGTGAACTGATTTGGCATGTCCTTAGGATAGTCAACGTGTCACGGTGTCCCTTGCTTTGGTCGATAGCGAATTATTTGAATACTTGAGAACGCCTCCAAAATTGATTTTCTTTTGGTCTCGGGAATTGGGGGACAAGTGCATGCGTGATACTAGTTATATCAAACTATTCTATAATGTGCTTAAGGAAATGCTGAAAAATTTATGGTAGACATCAGGATTTGAATACAAGAGGGGTCCTCAAGACAATCTTCTCATTGAGGTACTCTTGTCGACTTTAGGCACATACAATGAGTATTTCACACCACACTTGCATGCATCCCTTGGATCAACAAACAATATTAAGGTCCTTCATTCTTAATGGGGCTAAGCACTAATATGAGTCGAGGGGTTACTCTTACGGGGTCAAGGAGAAGTGCCCTTGTGGGGTGTGAGGCAACACCCCACAAGCGAGATTTTGAGCATAAATATCAACAACGTTCAACACAACTCAAATTCATTGTAACACATCTCAATCTCGTGGGGTAGCTTGCATAATATTGTGCCGATTTGTATCATCAAAATTGGCTATCCTCACTTGATGCTCCATTCGAGGAACACCTCGAGGTGGTACATAACATTGTGAACTTCTATGTTGGTTGATCAACATGCCAAACTTTGTGGGCCATCATCCTAAAAGAATACTTCGCTTACCCTAGGCATTGCAGAGCTAGATCATGAGTTGAAATCAAGCACTAAGAAACTCGCGTAAGGCTAATAAAACAAAAGAGGTTGGGGTCCCGTAATGAAATGCCTGCACAATTTCATTTGCACTCACGTGTCCCACACAACTCGCAAAGCTCTATGACAATTTTGTGGAGATTGTACACATCGTTGCACACTTGTGCAACACTAAGATGCATACCACATGTGTATACACTTAATTTTTATGCTTTCTATTTTCATACCTGTTACTAACAATTTCTCTTTTCAGGTTAGAGATCGCTAATGCATCTATTTTTGGGAACAAATGCCTTAAGGGGCTGCTCTAGGATAGGGGTATAGTTATTCACCAACTAACCATTGCGTTAGGGATGATACATGGAGAGAGAGTAGCTTTTGGTCTTATTCTTGTTCTTCTTTTTGCTCTTACCTTCTATTTCCTCCACATTCTTTCGACACCTCACTTAGTCATGACCACATTTATTGTCTTGCATTATCTTTGTTTTTCATGATACTTTGCACACACCTCTTTACATTTCTCTCCCTAGCCGATGCCATCACCCGTGGGCTATTATGCTTTGTCGGCTTTATTATTTCAAAATCCTTGGCTAACACCTTTGCTTGATAACAACATAATGGGTGATGGTGTCGGTATAAATACCCCAACTCACATTTTCACATTAGGACATCATCATAAATTTCACAAGAACTTGCCATTAGCTTTGCTCACTTGCGCTAACTTGCATTTGCTCGCTCAACTCTTGGATTTCTTGCATCTTGACTCTTGGCTTGGAGATTCTTCTTGATTGGATTGGTTTGCTTGCACTTTTGGGTCACCTATAGTGAGTTAGGACTGGATTGTTTCCCCTTCTCCACTGACGAAAGCTACTCTCTCTTAGTGTATGGTCCTTTGGGAGATAGATGCATCAATGACCATTTGGGAAGCGCCCAACATGTAAGTGCTCTAACCCGACTTGTCATTTTGTATAGAAGAGTCTCATATCTTTGCTATTTATTTTTGTATGTTAGCTTGCTATTTTATGCACATGCTAGGTTAGTATGTTGTATTTCAGTTCTTTATTTCATGTTACATGCTTTACTTTGGTTAGCATAGATTTTATATGTTCATCTTGTCTTTTATTACCCCCATAGTGCCGATATCCCAATAGGGTTCCTTCCTTTCTTCGACTATGGCCTTGGAAACCTTAGGTTGTCCTAGTGTAAGGGTTACTTCCCTTTGGATATGCGATCTTAGTGGTCCTTCTACGCCCTTTAATATTATCTGTGTGTGTGCCGGTCTTAGTCTCCCTTACTCGTTACCTCGATACCCTAGTTGAACGGAGGATAAGAGTGCATGGTGTCTAGACACATTTTTGCCTACAATACAACATGTATACACCTTAATTTTCACTCTTACTAAAGATCTCTATTGTCGACAGTGTTGGTGTATTAGTCTCCTTCGGTGCGTGTCTTAAGGGGCATCATTATGCGTGGGGTTGGGTTGGTTAACAATATTTATTGAGAGATTTGTTATGTGTGGCATTTCCCTAGGTTGCCCTTGCATGCCTCCCTACTACCCTTGTACTACCTTGCTTACTACCTTGTTAAGACTAGGCTACCAACAACAATGGAACACCTTTAGATTTGGTGTATGGAAATGTAGGAGAATACAAGAAGCTATCGCAGATTGCACAAGCATTGTGTGACATCAAGGAACAATTAGGCACATGTACATATCTTTTCAGGGGATATAACATCCTACATTCCATCTTAAGGATTGGATTCACACATCGAACTCGCAAACTAACAAACTAGTTGAGAGACTTCCACCAACTTTTCTGATTTGGAGCATTAGTTCAACACCATTACCTAGAACTCAAAACTAACATCAATGGGGACTATTGCTTTCTAAGGGGTGACAATGATCCAAGCACATGAAGGGTCCCTCAAGAGAACCTTCTCACTACACCACTCTTGTTAGTATTTTGTAATGTGCCCTTTTTGAATTAATTCCAATTGAAGACTTCTTGCCATTTTTCTTCCCATGGCCAAGAAGAAATTGAACAAGGGAAGTCCTTGGGTTTCATTTTTCGTTTTCTTTCATTGCTATTAATGTTTTTCTTTTGTATTTTCCTCCCTAAGGCAGGTCGGCTGGGTTGGAGAGCTCCCAACATGAAATTAGAAGATAAAACAAGCTCTTAAGAGGTCGGTCTAGGGGTAATTCACCCCTTAGACCTTTGGCACCACCAAAGGGGTATAAGAGGAGTCACATAGGCTCATTTGGATCATCAATTTTGGCATATACACTTTTATACTTGGTTCTAGGGTTGATTGCTCTAATTCCATTCCACTAAGGGGCGACAATCCATTAGTGTGGCATCCAAGGAGGACGAAACCCTTCCTTGTGGCATATTGGAGAATGAAAAACTCTCCAAGTTGGTGGTGGTGAAGGCATTATTGAAGACCATCTTGCTGGTTTGCAACTAGGGCATCAAGGAGGAGTGATTTCAAGGGTTTTTATATTATTTGGAGCCCCTCTCCTAGGGAGCGACTAGGGCATCAAGGAGGAGTGATTTCAAGGGTTTTTATATTATTTGGAGCCCCTCTCCTAGGGAGCGACTAGGGTTAGAGAGCATTTGGGTGCCTTCTAGGACACAAAACTTCATTATTATTTGATATTCAGATTTATCATTCTTTATAAGGCTTTGTTCTTCTATATTTGCCATTGTTGGGGTTTGGAGACCTCAGTTTTGGTCATTTATATTGGCTGCACTTCTGCTGTTCATAATTAATTTTCCAGCTGAGTAATTTTATGAGTTTCATGGTGAAAATTGCCCTAAAATATTCTTAAAGTGTTTATCTATGTTGTGGATGGTTTCTATGATGATATTTGGTTGAATTTTCACTCTTAGCAAGCTGCTGTCCTAAAAATCAGACTGCTGTTCACTGCTGTTCCTAATTTCAGTTGGCTGATATAAAAATCTGAGTTTACTTCATTTGGGGTTTGTGTGAATTCCTTGTTTGTGTAGTTCAGCCCTAGAAAGGGATATTACATGTTTAGGCACATATTAAGTATTCTGCACCACACTTGCTTGATATAACATGCATTCCTCTTATCAACATACAACATCGAGTTCCCATCAATCCTGATGTGGCAGAGCCCCATTATGCATGAAGGGGTTGCCTTGGCGGGGTTGAAGGAAAGTGCACCCATGAGTGCAGGGTACCTCCGTGTGGCTGATATTTTGAGTATTAATCTCGACACCGTTCAATGCAACTAAACATCTGGCACTTAGGACAACTTGCATAGCACTTTGCAACCTCGACCCATCATAGGTGGCTATCCCCACTCAATGCTTTTCTTATGGCACACCTCAAGGTGGCGTACATCACATAATACTTGTATAGAGGTTGATCTTCATGCCAACCTCCATGCCCATCATCCCAAGATATTGCCACTTCTTTAGTCATCATTCAACTTAATTGGCACACGCTGAGGTGAGATCGACCACTAAGGAACCTTACACAATGCCATGCAGTCTCGTGCATGCTTGACATCTTGTGCAACCTCGACACCTCCGTGGCAGCTTGCAACATTCATGTGACACCCTTGTGCTCTTGTGTAGTGCCAATATGCGTACTTGTTAGGACCCAAACTTTGCACACGACTCAATTGCTACATGGACACTTTGTGCCATGTCTTCAAGAGATTATGCCATATCGATACACTTGTCAACATACCACGCTTTCAAAATACCAATTGTTATACTTGCAAGAAGGTGAATCGTCAACTGTTATAGAAGATGAATCATTTAGTAATGTCCTATTTTGTATTTGCTTTCTTGTAATGATATATTACAAGTCATTTGATGACAATGCACAAGATTGCATGCACAGAACCTTGAATGAATGGATTTATGGTTCGAGTTCACATTTATGTTCGGTTCATTTTCACCAAGGGATAAAGTTTGAGAAAAAAAAGTCATTAAGTTCTAACATTTCTTTTTCTAAATTTTTAATTTTTGAAAAAAATTGCATAAATATGTTAGGTGATAGAGTGGAGAGAGATTTTGGTCTGCTACTTTCAGTCAGCATACACACACACACATTTGTAAACTAATGTAAAATCGTGTCAAAAACTTCCCATGCAAAAATAATAGATAAAGTTCGAGTTAATGTTTGATGAGAATAAAGTTCAGCAACATTTGAACTTTTTTGATAGGCTTTGGAGAACCTTGTGACATAGCATGTATCATACGCTATTATTTCCCAACGAATAGAAGTAGCATTAATCTGCTAATCTCATGCATTCAAATGTGTAATCGTTTTCTACATCTTGTTGTTTAGATTCCTTTGTATTTCTACAATTTGCAACTCTGATTGAGCGGACCTTTGTAGCATGGTTACTTGTAGTTTGTCGCCCGTGCATTTTTGGGTCCTGCATGGATCAAGTTATTAGTATATACAAGGAAAGCTTTGGTGGTTCTAATACAAAAAGACTCATTGAAATAGAAAAATGTAGCCGGAATTATTATACGGTAACAAATATATTTGCATTAACAAATAAAATTGCATTTTTTTTTTTCTTTTATTTGTAAATTCCCCTTGAAGGATCACCTTTGGTGTAGATGTCATGACTGAGAGGTATCTCTCATGTCAAATTCACTCGGGAAGTCACCCGGCCTTGTCAGTTGGCAGACACCACACAAGGAGAGTTGGATGTAATATTTTATCCAATTTCAATACTTATTTATGTCTCCTAGTATTTGAACTTGGGTTTCTATTTGGAAGTCCCATGCTTTTACCATTTGAGCTGATTTCATTTGACTTTCATGCTTTTACTATTTGAGGTGATCCCATTTGACTTTGACTGCATTTCTTTTTCTTTTTCTGATTAGTAAATGGTTTTGACTGTGGCTATGAACCGGTATCACAAACAGCCACAGGTGGCCTTAAATCCACATCAAACTGCCACAACCAGCCTCAAACCCACATCATATAGCCACAACTGGTCTCAAATCCAACTTATCTGGCTAGATCCAGTTTCAAATTCAACTTATACGGCTAGAACAGGTCTCAAATCCAGCTCATAATGCTACAATCAGCCTCAAATTCCCAATGACAATCGAAAGTGGGTGGGACTAGACACAGTCAGTCCACTTGACCAAGCTCATTGGCTGATTTGTTTTCTTGTTAATATATATATTTTTCTTAAATTTAAAATTATACATTATTCTTTATGTAAGTCTGATCATGTTATACACATGTCTGCAGATAAAAGGCGAGTCCCTGGAGAAACAAGCTGAATTGGAGGAACTTGTTGAACTGGCGCAAGGTTTCCGCTCAATGGCTGTTAGTGCAGACGGTGTTTATCTTGCTGCCGGGGATTGTAGTGGCAATCTCCGTGTCTATAATTTAAGTACACTTGACCTATTAAGTTTTCAGGTATTTTTTTGCTTTCTTTGATATATATGATGTGGTTGTGTGATTATTATATTCAATTCCTTATGGTACTTAGATTTTAAACCGAGAATGTTGAAGTTTTGTGCTTATTTTGTCTTTTGTTGGGTTTGCATCATTAGGTTAGGTTGTAAACAATTAAAATTTCTGATTATGGCACGATTTGACAGGTTGGTCACAATGTCCTTGAACTTCTGGGATAATTGGCAGGAAGCACATGATGCAGATATACTTACACTGAATTTTAGCAATGTGAGTGAGAAGACGACGACTGGAAAGGAATCTAAAGATCATCTTCTTCTAGCTTCTGGTGGAAGGGATCGACTGATCCATATATATGACATGAACAGGCAAGTTTCCCTATCCCATTTTGAAGTTTGTTGTATTTTAAAAATATCTTTGGTGTTAGGCTTGGAGGTATGCACATTTTGAATTTATAATGCCTGGCAGGGACTTTCATGTGATAGAAACTTTGGATGATCATTCTGCATCGATAACCACTGTCAAATTTGCCTGTAATAGCTCAAAACTATTGAGTTGCAGTGCAGACAAGTGAGTGGAATTTTGCTCTCTTCAAAAGTTACTTATCATTCTGAGATATTTGAAATTATCTCACAGTTCTCTAATCTTTTATTTGTTAATACCTCTATTTGCTTGTCTCTCTCGAATTCTGCAGATCTGTTGTTTTTAGAAAAATTATTACAACAGATCTAGGCTGCAAGAGTACTCGTTATCACCAGGAACTTGCTTCTTATGGTACCGTGTATGACATGGATATACAACCTGGAAACAAGCTTGCTGTCACTGTTGGGCAGGTGATCTTTTTAGTCAGTTTCTGCGATGTTATAGGCTGCTTATTCAATTGTCAGAAGAAATATTTACTTGTATGCTTTGTTGTCAGGATAAAACAATTAAAGTCTTAAGCCTGACTAATGGTAAGCCTGTAAGAACCTTCAAACTAAATGGGGATGTTGGTGAGCCTATTAAGGTACTGGCTGATTCTGTTTTCTCATTTATTGCATAGATTAGTGAATTCCTGCATGATAGTAACTTATAGTCTTTTTGTGGATTTATTGTAGGTTTGTGTGGACCAAAGTGGAAGCTATATGATTTGTTCTCATGCAGACAAATGCATGCGCATTTTTGATTTTACAAGTGGAGATCTTGTAGCACAAGCTTCAGGGCATGCTGAAGTAATTACCGGAGCATGTTTTGTACCTGACTGCAAGCATGTCATATCTGTGAGTTTTTCTCCTTTAGTTATATTTGAAACACAGTGAAGAATGTTGATTGCTCTTCTCTTAAAGCGAAATAGTCTATCTCCATTATTTGAAGCTTTAGAAGTGTTACAAATTATAGCCTTTTAAATGCCTGCACTTAATCAACATATTCTTTCCTTTGTTCTCCGCAATTCTATTCGAGAGTCTGTAATTTTTATGCGAGAACACTGCTATGTTCAGATTATAAATTTAAAATTGTTATTACTGCCCCAATCAATTTTATTGCATTTGTATTGTTTTGATTGTCTTGTTGACATTGATTCAGAATTTGAAGTCTTCTAGTGTCAATTATCTTCTTTTCTTCTTTGCATCGTAAATGATTCTAATAGCTGTTTTATGTGAAGATGTTCACTCTTTTAAACATACTTTATATTAGGAGCTTTTACCCCATTAAATAAAAACAAAAAAAAACAGAAAAATGTAATTAGCAGCCATTATTTGTCTCTGCTATACTCAAGTCATGCTGGCCGCTCCATAATTTGAAGAAATAATGCCTTTTAGTAGAAGTGGTGTTTATCTAGGGATCAATTTTGTGATGAATTTTCGGGATACGTGACATTCTTGGAAGTCTTGGTGTTTCACCCCTTTGAGCATCACCTAGATGCAATGAATGCCAAGTGACCATCCATGCTTGTGAGAGACGAGTTCTAGTGGACCATTACTCATGAATTATGAGTGAATGTAGATTGACTTGAAACTATGTAGTTGAATCCCGAAAAATTATTACACATAGTTTCATGCACTATGGGAACTCATGATTAAATGAATGAGCTGTGGAACTCCATAATGTATGGTTCATATGACACAACACTTGTTAAGGTTTTGTAAATAGGGTAGCAAGCTACACATACTTGATTGTGGGGGAAAGTCCTTGGTTTAGCATGCTTGAGTCTAGGTAGTATTGAGGTGGTTGACTTCTTGTGGAGTCCCGTGCTTCACCTTTGTGAGCATCACCTAGATGCAATGAGTGCCAAACTTCCAAGTGGAACATGGTGCTCGTGATAAATTTTAAAATGGGGTAGAAAGCTTAACAAGCTGGATTGTGAGGAAAACTCCATGTTTTAAGCATGCTCGAGCCTAGGTTGTATAGGGATGAGTAACCTCCATGGAAGTCTTAGTGCAACACACTTATGGGGATCCACTAGATGCAAAGAGTGCTACAAGGACCATTCATGTTTGCGAGAGATGGGTTCTTGTGAACATCTACTCATGAAATCTGGGTCAATTTAAATTGGTTCAAAACAACGCAGCTGAATTCCACAAAACCACTTCACGTAATTTGATCCAAAGTGTAGAAACACCACTTGTATGAACGAATGATCTAGGGAGCTTTATAATGAATGGATCATAAAGCACAACACTCGCTGAAGGGTTTGCACATGGGGTAGCAAGCTAAAAGTGCTTGATTGTGGATAAACACCATGATTAACCATGCTCGAGCCGGACTAGTATATCGACGGCTGACCTCCTAGTGCTTCACCCCAATAAGCATCACCTAGATGCAATGAGTGTCAAGTTGGTTTGGTTGAAACAACTCATGAAAAATGGGTCAATGTAGATTGTACGAAACTTTGCCTTTGAATCCAGATTAATCACTTAACATAAGATAATACCTTATTCGATCTATTTTCTCAAGCTATGCCTATACAAATCATTGTGACAAACCTTTAGTTTCTGATCTTGTTGATGCATAGAAATCTACTAAAATCCATGGTTCCATGGATTCTCGGGGAATCGGGGGTATTGAGGGCCTAGGTTTGGCAATGGCGGGGTGGGGGGTGTGGGCGATGGTGCAAATCTATATAGTACTTGAAAAATTACTTATAAAAATGTATAAGGAATAACAATTGAAGCTTTGAAATATTAAACACGTTACATTGAACAATGAAAATGCCGAATATCATTATACTAATATTTATATTCGAAATGGTTATTACATCCAAATTTCAAATGCAATTAGCTTGATGAATGTGTTGGAACGCAAACGGTTGATCAATGAAGACTTGGTGCTTGCTGTTCAAGCTCTTGTTGTTGCTCTCCCTCTTGGTAATGCTCTCAATGTCTCACACTTGCAGCCCTTGTTTTCTGTCATTCTTGCACTTGCAACCTTGCATGTTTGAAACTTTGATAGTGTTTTGGAGTGAGGGTGTGAGGTTCATTTATAGTTTCTTTGAGTGCTGCAAGCGTGGGTGGGATGCCATGAACTATTAGGGTTGGGGGCAAAAACATAAAAGTATTTTTTTCAATTTTAAAAACACCTTATTGTGGCGTTTTTTGAGTAGGGGATGGCCGCAAGTCTCCGAGACAGTCAAGGGACTTGGGCAAGTTTCCCTAAAGTCTCGGGGACATCCCAAAGTCTCCCATACGTCCCATCTCGAGAAGGAAACATCCCCACTTTAGGGGGACAATCCCTAACTCTTGGTGGCGGTGGTGGAACTGTAGGGGATGATGTTTCCTAGACATCCCGAGTCCTCGAGATGTCCCCATCCTTGGAAAATTTTAAATATGGGGGCTAATTGAATATTGTTAAAAGCTAACATATATAGGCTGAAAAGTAATTGTGCTATAGCGGTATGCTGATTTTAATGTGTGCGTACCTCAAATACACATAGATACCACTCGAGAATCATACATATATACATTGTTTGGCTGAAACAACTTGCTCTCTTATCAAAAACATACAATACTATAACTGAAATCAGTTATTTATATAAATGAAATATATGTAATTAATTGTGAATGAAATTTTGGATAAAACTATGTAGATATGTTGATCAATACCCCTCACCCTTAATAAACATAATAAGTTTGGTTGTGCTTAGATAAGGTTTGGTTTGAACTGAATTTTTGTCGCATGACCATGACCAATCCTGTCCAGCTCGAGACGGGACCTATTTTTATTCATAAATTAAAACTCTTGTAAAGAATCGACAAACTAGGAAAAATAATCCCTTAAGTTAAAATTGATTAAGACAAAAAAAAGAAATCCTACTTGCATTGAAGTCATTTAAACCACAATAAGTTAAATGCTAAGAATGATATTTAGGGACAATGATGTGTCTATGAAACACAAACTTATGATTAGAGCACAATTTTCTTCATATTCAACAACAATAGATCATGGGCAACCTTCCTCTATTTGTGTGTAATGAACTAATCTGGTTTGATAGTTGCACGCCGCATTTGATAAAATGCAATCAAACTTCAATTGTATATTATAATATATAAATACATGTTCAAAGATAATATGATTCAACCTATCATATATACTATGCTAAAAATTTGAAATCAATTGTTGGAATCAATTATATATGTTAAAGATGAATTGTAATCATAGTCACAAAATTCAATCACATCTGGATTTTTGAGTCAGCCAAAACATGATGTGCCCCTTGTCCATTTTCTAATGAAGTTTCATTTTTCTTTTTTAGGAGTTTCAATCTCTTTTGCATGAGATAATATAGAATAACACAAGCTGTAAACTAAATGCTCCTCCTCACTATTTGGAAATTCCAAATTACTCTCCAAGTTATGCGGTTGAGGCCATTATGCATGTCAAGTGAATTGAGGAGCGCACTAGGCGTGACAAGGAATTAAACCTCAAGGTGAGGGGTCTCCCACCCCCCATGCCGACACAGGACCCATTGACGGTTGGTAACTCCTTTATCATTGATACTTTGGGGATTTCTGACATTACATTAGAAAGAGCTTGGGTTGGCTATGATTCCACACTTTTCATCCGTTTCAGGACAACTTTTGATAGGCTGCGAGCTCTCAAGGCTAAGAGGGTTTTGTTTTCACGCCCAGACAAGGTCTTCCTTGATGAAGATCTCACCAGGACACAAGTTGGGGAGCTCAAATGCTCTAGGGAGCAAGTTATGGCAGCGAGGAAAGCAGGTAAATGGGTGGTTATCAGGAATCTCCGGGCTGTTATTAGAGACTCTCCTCCTCCTGGTTGGGAGCCCCGCCAAGGGGCTCCCCAATGACGGGCCAAGTGGGAGAGGAGTCAGGCCAGAGGCTTATCTATCAGTTGTTGGAATGGGAATGGTTCCCTTTGGTCTTCCCCTGGCCTTATGTTAGATGCTCTCGGGGCTGCCGACATTCTCTTCATCACAGAGACACACGAGAGCCCGGTTCGTCCTCTCCCAGGTATTACTGGATTTCTTTGGTTATCAGCTTGCAGACAGGAGACTCGGGGTTCGGGTGGTGTCAGAGGCTCTGGTGGGGTTGCCTGTCTTTATAGAGACTCCCTCCAGAATAAGATCTCGATGGTCGGTTCTGATGAGTCTTCCGGTACATGTGGATTCGTATTAGTGGGGCCGCTCGATTCTCTAGGGATTTCTATATAGCAGTTTGTTACTTTCCTCCGGTTGCTTCCCCTTATGCCATCCACAATGGCCCAGATGGTGATCCTTTCTTTGACTTATACGACAAAGTATTGGTCAATACTCTGTCGCAGGGGAGGTTATCATTTTAGGTGACTTTAATGCCCATACCAGACACTTTCAGGTCCCCCTCCATGATAGATCAGAGGATACGCTCTGCACACAGAGGATAGACCCTGTGTCAGTTGGTCTGCATAGGATTTTTGAGGATACAGATGGCCCTTTCACAGCTTATGGACGGTTCCTCCTCCAGCTCGGGGAGTCACAGGCGATGGTGATCTTTAACGGGATCGAGCGCTTCCCGGATTCACGTTTCTTCACATGTCGTCCCCATGGCGGGGGCACTAGCGTGGTGGACTATGTCCTCGCCAACCCGAATATCTCACCCTCTTCTGCTCCTCTGTTTCCCCCATTCCCCTTGCCAACCATGCAGTCCTATCTTTCTCTTTGGTCGCCAGTCCTCCTACCACCACCACCCCTCCTCCCCCTCCCCACTACCCCCCTCGCATCTCCTTTCAGTTTGATAAAGGGGACTACGGATCTTACTCATCCCACATCCGCGACCTTCTCCCCTCTAAGCCCCACTTCTCTAACCTGCCTAGTGCAGAGGCCAAGTACACATGCCTTTCCTCTGCCATGTGGGAGGCTGCCCTAAGATCCTTTCCCAGCTCCACCACCCATCCCTCGGCCACTAGTATTACTAAATCTTGCCCCATGAACCAATGGTATGATGTAGAGTGCAAATCCCTTCACCGACGCCTTCGCCAGCTTTTACCCATGCCCTCCCCTCCTTCCCCACTCTTAAGGTTATCGAAGGTGCCTTCTCTGCCGTAAGAAGTGATCCTTAATTTTACATCGCAGATATATGCTTTCCACCTCCCTTAGGACTAACCCTCGGTCCTTCTGGTGTATTGTCTTTCCCCGCCACTCCCCCTCCTCCATGGCGATTGATCCTATCTCCATTTTTTCCCACACCTCTACCCTTTACGATGTTCCGGGGCAACAGCTTACCCAAATTGGCATCCCACCGCCTGGTAATCCCTTCACTCACTGCAATATCAAAGAGGCAATAAGGATTTTGAATTGTAGCAAGGTAGCGGATGTGGAAGGTTTCCAGGCTGAGTTCTTCAAGTAGGGTTTTGAGGTCTTTGGTAACTATTTGACAAATCTTTTCAATCAGGTGGTTACCATGGGCTTCCCTCCTACTTGGTCTCATCATATCATTCACCTGATTCATAAAGCTGGGTCCATTTATGATCCAAACAACTACAAGACTATCATGGTGGGCCATTCTTTCTCCAAACTCTCTATGCTGTTCTCCACAAAGGTTGTTGTTCGAGATTTTGGAGCGTAAGCGGACTCAAAGCCAAAGGTCAGGTTGGTTTTTACCCTGGTTACCACGCCATCGACCACATCTTCACCCTTCGGGCTATTATTTAGGAGGCCTATCACCGCTCTTCGAAAGTTTATTGTTGTTTTGTAGACTTTCGAAAAGCTTTTGACTCCGTACCTCGCATGGCCCTCTTCTAGTGGCTCCGAGACATTGGTATCTCTGAGATTCTTATTATTGCCATCATGCGCCTATGAGACCATCTTTGGTTGTCTTTGATTGCACACAGATGTCCGATTTCATCAGGAGCACCATTGGGGTTAAACAGGGGTGCCCCCTATCTCCTACCCTTTTTGGCATTTATATTGATGAGCTGGAATCTTTTCTTCGGGATCACATTCAGGAAGGGGATGGTTGCCTTCTTCACCATGTCTTGATTTCTATTCTCCTATTTGCCGACGATATTGTTTTACTCGCCTCTTCTCCTGAGGGGCTTCAGAGACAGCTTGATGCACTTGCTTTATTTTGTGATCTTCGGCATTTGACGGTCAATCTGGGTAAGACCAAGGTCATGGTCTTCAATGGGTTGACTAATACATACATGTTGGAAATATTGTCATTAATGCCAAAGGCTTAATCATTGATGTATTTGGTTAACGGAATCGTGTAACGGAAGCTGACGGAACTACTGACGGATGTTGACGGAAATGGTAGAAAGTAACGGAAATAACCAGCAGTATAGAAGGGCTGAAAACGAAAGTTTAAATACATGAAAATAAGTGTTTTTGCATAAGGATTATCATGGTTTAAGCGAGATATACACAGCTGTACATAGGAGAGAGATATCAGCATTTTAAGGTGTTCATATGCCATGTTTTATGGGGAAAACGAAGATTCAAATGACAAAATTAAATCTCCATGTTTTAGTATGATAAGGGGTGATTAAAGGAGCAATAAATATGTCCATAGGATGGTTTAAAATACATATAAAAATGTTGTTTTTATTTTGGACGACCCCCTTTGGAAAATAGTGCCACTTTATAGTTATGGCCGACATGTGTATTTGCATTATTAAAATAAAAGATGGTTAATTAAATAATGGAAAGGTTGTGTTGGTTGGAATGATGTGTCTTTTCGAAAGGATGTGAGAAGGAAATATAAGGAGATGGAATCATTTGATTTAGGCAAGCAATTTGAGTGCTTCATTCAAGTTTAAGGGAGAGAAGAAGAAGAGCAAAATATGAAATATAAAAAGGAGTGAAGGGCAGATTTATTTTTAATGAAGAGTTGCAGGATTTATATATGTGAAGGGACTGAAATAAATCGGAAGAATATTCTTAGCAGTATTTTTGTTCTATCATCATCATTGAAGTAAAGCAACAACATAAAAGATAGGAAAGAGTTTGTTTTTCGTAAGGAAGGTTGGTGCCTTCATATTTGAAGAGATCGGTGTCTCTTGCGAGTTGGTGCTTAGCAAAAAGGGTTGGTGCTCCTGTAGGTTGGTGCCTACAAAATTGTAACTTGGGATTGGTGTCTCTCGTAGGTTGGTGCCTACAAACATTTGAGAAATATAATAAAGAAGATTTTCTCTGTGGTTTTCTCCCAAAAGGGTTTCCACGTAAATTCGTGTCTATTTGCAGTGTGTTGGTTTGCTTTGCATTCATTGATTGCTTTGATATATTCACTGTGAAACTGATTAATTGTGATTACAAATATGAGATTAAGTGTTAAATTTAAAAGAATATCATAATACTGATTCACCCCCTCTCAGTATTATCTTGTGCTTAACAATACACCTACATGGGAGTCCAGTTCAAGGCCTAGATTTAGTATGAGGCATGCTCTTCGGATTGAGGGTGAATAAAGGGTATGGGTCTCTTGCCATTCTCGAGAGACAGTGCTTTTGGCACCACTTCCAGGACATCTCCTCCAAGATGTTTCTTATGAACTCCCTCATCCGCCCCACTGTTCTCTATGGGTTTGTTGTCTGGGGGCCTACCTTTTAAACATAGATTGGGCCACGAGAGGATTCAGACTCTCCTCCTTCGTTGCTTCATCAGATGCAAACAAACGGTCCCCCAACATATTATTTTGGCAGAGTTCGGAGCCCGACCTTTCCGTCTGGAGACTATATTTGACATATCAACCTTTCTTCACCGTATCAGGAGGTTTGGTGATCTCTCCGATGAGCAGGACAGGTATCCGTATCTTGCTTATTGTTCCTCTGTGAGTATAACATGCCCTTCCCCTTCAGAAAAGCATTGCCCTCAATGCTTAACAACTCAAATTGTTGTAGCATTAATTGTTCATCTTCCCATATCACATCTTAAACCGGTAGATGATTCCATTTGCTATTAAATTCTGGAATGGCTTGATTTTTAGTTTCTTCGCTCTTCTCTTGATGACTTCATCAAGCTCCATAATGAACTTTCCTTCTTCATCTACCTTAGGTAACTTTGACCCGATTGGGAGCTTGGTACTGATTACTTTCATAGTGACCCTCGTTTGGCTAAATGGAATAACCATGAATTCGTATTGACCCTCATGTGTTTGAAATGCAATCTTACGTACATCCTCATCCTTTACTATAATTTGATGGTGCCTTGAACATAAATCTAACTTAGTAAAGAAAACAACACCTTTCAATTCATCCAATAATGCATAAATAACAGGAATAGGAAACTTATCTTTAAGAGTGATCTTGTTGAGGTTCTTGTAGTCTGGGAACCTTCTCTCTGATTCCTCCTTTTTTCTAACCGTAATCATTGGAGATGAATACACATTTTTACTAGGACAAACAATGCATGATTCAACCATTTGGCCAATTTTTCCATTTCTAACATTTTTTTGATAGAGATAGTGGGCTAATATTAAGAGGGATACTTCATGGAATCAATTCAATTATATGATCAATTGTTGAAAGTAGGATATTTGGTTCTTGAAAAACCATTTGATGATATTAAATAATCTCCCGAAGATTTGACGGGGCACCATTTTCTATATCATGTGCTTCTAAGTAATTTAGTTGTTCCACTATGATGAACACACTTATATTGAGAGGGGGGGTGAATCAGTATAAGATAATCTTTTACTTATTTAAAAACTTATTAACCACAATAACAATAATTACGAAACACAAGATTTACATGGAAACTCTTAGGGAGAAAACCACAGAGAAAAGACGGTTTGGATCTATTGTCCAAATCCAATCATAAAATAATAAAAATCTCTTCCAAAATTTGTAGGCACCAACTCACTTTGGAGACACCAATCCCCATCGTTCATCAATTTGTAAGTACCAACCTATTGGAGACACCAATCCCCACTTCTAAGCATCAACTTAATAAGAGACACCAATCTCTTTTCTTAGGGAACACCGACCTCAAAAACAACTTCTTTAATGGATGACAATTAAATAGATCTCCTTCACAAAAATTTGGCTTGAATAATCTCTTATTTTTCTCTCCTTCGAAATCTGCTTGAGTTTGAATGATATATCTTTATTATTCCTCACATATTTTATTTTCGACTACATCTCCTTCTATATCTTCTCATGTCACTTGAAGGGGTGTGTTTCCCCAAGGGACAGACACTCTTTATTTTCTTGGGCACTAGACATGGGTCGGCCCATAATTTAAATATTAACACCAAAATAGATGGGGGTCAACCAACATTCTTCGATGATCATAATCTTGTATTTAATAATGCCTTGGATTTGCCCTCAAATAATGGAGATTCGAAACTGATTTTGTTTGGACAACGATTAGTGGCCTTTGGCCTTCAATGATCAGATAATGATTTCCTTTGATAACAAATTCCTTTGACATCAATGACAATTAATCCAACAATCTCCTCCTTTGTCATTGATGGCAACCTTTCATAGAAATAACTTGTGAATATAGCAAGAACATAATGCTCCCCCTTTCTGTAATTCTCCCCCTTTGACATCAATGGCAAAGAAACCACAGAGTTGTAAAATAATGCAATGATTAGCTCCCCTTGACATAATGCTTCTCCTTAAGAACTTAGTGACTAGATGAAAAATATATCACCCCCAACTTCTGTTCTGAGATATTCAAAAGTTTCTTTTGGAAGGGGCTTTGTGAAAATATCTGCAATTTGTTCTTGTGTGGTAATGTATTCCAACTTGACTGTTGTTATGCAACTTGCTCTCTTAAGAAGTGATATTTAATTGGAATATGCTTTGTTCTGGAGTGCATAACAAGGTTTTTCGAAATGTTTATTACACTTGTGTTATCACAAAATATTGAAATTGGATGAACATATTCTACCTTAATATTTCTCAGAGTTTGCCTCATCCAAAGAACTTGTGTGCAACAAGATGCTGCTGCTATGTATTCGGGCTTTGTTGTGGATAGATGTAATGTCCCTTTCTCTGCCCTTTCTAGTAGGGCTTAAACCAAAAATAAGGGCTTGGCTACAAACCCTAAGAATCAGATCTGAAAATACACCAACACCGAACTGAAAATAATCTTGTTTTATAACAGTAGATCTAACAATATTAGAAACCCTAGCAAGGAACTGAAAATTTCACTTTTAGGGTATCAAAATCAGTTTAGAACATTAATTAATCTCCCTCTAGGGCAGCGGACTGTACTGGCATTTTAGAACAATCATTCTAATGCAATATGGACTGAAATTAACATAGAACTATCCCAAATACTCAATAAAACTAGCAACATGAATTCTGGAGCAAATATGTATTTTATAAATTTATTTTTAAGTGCAAATACAACTGAAACTTCCAAAATTCATAACTCCATCAATGTTTGGAGTTTCAACACAAACCAATGCTCAAAATGATCTTGAAGAGAGACGAGTAATCTAATGAAAGTGAAATCACAATTTTCCAACCATGAAAACCCACTGAAAAGTGATCCCGAAATCTCCAAATGGGTAGATCAAGCTGAAAATGAATGTGGCAGCCCCCAAAAGCGTGCCCTAGCTGAAGTAGGAGTGCCCTAAGCACGGATAAACACCTTGTTCCAAAAATCTGCCAATTAAGTCCACTTGTGACTCTTGTATGAAGCCACCAATGCAACAAATGAGGGTTTTCATCCCCAAGTGTTGTGACTATTGAGGGTTTCGTCCCCAATAGGATCCAATGAGGGTTTTTGTCCTCAAAGTTTAGCCACACCAAAGGTCTTCGTCTTCAGTGGAGAGTAGGGCACACCGTGCACAAACCCAAGATATCAATCTTTGAAATAAACATGCATAACCTTTCTTAGGCCATTCGATCCACCTTTATATCCTCCTTTTTGGCGCCAAGGATGAATTAGAAGCCCAATCCTCATGGCCGACCTCTTAATGCACTTTTTAATCTTCACTTAAGAAGACCGACCTCATAATGAAGAAATAGAAATTCTCCTTGCTTTGTTTGACAAGTCTTCTCCCCAAGTCAAACCATTCCAATGCCATGATTAGTAAATAAAATAATTAATTATAAAGGTACATCATTTACAACCATGGCAAGTTCCCCTCCTTTGCTCCTTCCTTGATGCCCATAGGAAGAGGAATGGGCATAAGGTCTTCCATAGTGACTAGCTTGGAAAGGGGACCTTATAATAGAGAAACGAAAGCCTGTTTCTTGCTTAACCAAGATACAAGATGCTACCAAGGAAAAATGCTCCTCGATTGTACTCTTTCTAGCATCAATGCCGCTTAGACCAATCTGTAATAGTATATCTTCGCTAGGGCGAAATCTTCACCTCTTAGATACCACAACCCAAAATCCTTTTAATCGCTTGCACATTGGTTTCTTTTGGTGCAGCTCAAAGCGTGCCACCATACCTACAACTTGCATAATATCTCTGGTCTCGATTTGTCACATATAGTAGACTCTCAATCATCATTGACATGTATAGGGTTTTATTTATCAGGATTCATCATCTTTACTTAATTTGCAGCCTGTGACCATGGGTGTGCTCATTGCTTTGTAATCTTTCATCCTAAGATTTTTCAACATCTTTTTGATATACTTGGTTTGTGAGATGAAAATGCCTTTGTCGGATTGAGAAATTTGTAACCCAAGGAAGAATGATAATTCACCAAGTATGGACATCTCAAACTCCTTTTGCATTTCCATAGCAAACTCTTGACACATTTTGTCACTACTACCTCCAAAAATAATATCATCCACATAAACCACAACAATTAATTGATCATCACCTTCAGTCTTGATGTAAAGATTGCTATCAACAATTCCCCTTTTGAAACCTTGTTGTTGTAGATACTTGTCAAGTCTTGAGTACCAGGCTTTGGGGCTTGTTTCAGCCCATAAAGTGATTTCTTCAGCTTGTACACATATTCCTTATGATCTGATAAGAGGAACCCTTCTAGCTGTTCAATATATACTTCTTCCTCTAAATATCCATTGAGAAAGGTTGACTTGATAATCATCGGATAAACTTTAAAGTTCTTAAAACAAACAAATGCCAAAAACGTTCTGATAGCTTCTAGTTGTCCAACATGAGCAAAAGTTTCTTCAAAATCAATACCTTCAACTTGAGCATACCCCTTATAAACTAATCTTGCTTTATTTCTCACCATTAGTCCATCTTCATTTAACTTGTTCCTCAAAAATTCACTTGGTGCCAATTGAATTTTTGTCTTTTGGTCTTGGGACAAGTTCTCAAATTTCATTATTTTCAATTTGATTCAACTCTTCTTCCATAGCCCCAATCCAATCTTTGTCTTCACTTGCTCTTGCAAAATTCTAAGTTTTTATTTTAGATAGTAAGGACAAGTTTGCATGTTCTGATGCATTTGCTAATCTTTTTCTAGTTTGTACTCCAATATCTTTATCATGAACAATTTGACTTTCTGAATGGTTCTTTTGGACAAATCTAGATGGTGCCTTTGTATCTTTTCGTTCAATCACTTCTTTTCATCATCTTCTTCTCCTTTTTCTTCTTTGTAGCTTCCTTCCTTTGGTTAATCAATTTCTTGTGCTCTTTCCTTTTAATACATTACTCCATCCACTTTTACATTTGCACTCCCAACAATCTTGTGCAATCTTGTATTATAGCATCTATATGCCTTGTTTCTTGAAGAGTAACCAAGGAAGATAGCTTTATCAACTTCGGAATCAAATTTTCCGAAATCCTCATCATCTCTTCTTATGTAGCATTTGCTTCCAAAAACTTTGAAGCACTTAATTGTAGTTGGTCTACCCTTCCATAGTTCATAAATTGTTTTACTATTGTTGATTCTTATTTTCCCTTTGTTCGAATATATTTGTTGTATTACCTTCTTCTCTCCAAAATGTGTGTGACAACTTAGATTCATTCAACATTGTTCTCGCCATCTCTTCAACAGTTTGATTCTTTCTTTCAACAACTCCATTCTGTTGTGGAGTCCTAACAACTGAGAGATGTCTCCTTATTCCATGACGCTTACAAAATTCTTCAAATTCATTTGAAGTAAATTTTCCTCGATCTGATCTTAGGCACTTGATTTTCAGACCAGTTTCATTTTCAACTAAAGCTTTAAATGCCTTAAACTTCTCAAATGCTTCAGATTTCTCCTTTAGAAAAGTAACACATGTCATTCTAAAATAATCATCAATTAGCAACATAAAATAACTGTCACCTTACAAACTTTGTATTCTTGTAGTTCCACAGAGGCTGTATGGACAAGTTCTAATAGTTTTGATGTTGAGTACTCTTTGATTTGAAGATTGCCCTTGTTTTTTTCCCGTGTTGAGTACTTTGTGTTTCAAGGCTTAACAATCCTTGGCATATCCCTTACAACTTGTATAGTTCTAATTTTTACTAGATTATCATAGTTTATGTGACCCATTCTTCGATGCCATAACCAACTCTCATCTGCTTGTCCCATGTAGCATTTTTTTCTTTGATCTCACTAAAGATGTAAAGGTTATTAGTTGTTCTGCTTGCATTTGCAACTAGTATTCCTATACTCGCCTTCTAGATTTAACAAACTTCATCATGAAATGTGAGGGTGTGTCCTTGATCACACATTTGGCTAATAGATTAGAAGATTATGCTTCAACCCGTCAAGCATACAAGACATTCTCAAATTTTGTTTTTCGGTTGTGAAGGCTAAGAGTACCTTTACCAGTTATCCTTGTTATAACCTTGTCTCCAAATTTTACTGTACCTCCATTTACTTTTTTCAAAGCAAGGAATTTGCTCTTGTCCCCTGTCATGTGGCTTGAACCACTATCAATGTACCATTGATTTCCTTCATTTTGAGCATGAAAGACAATTTGTACAAGCATGGATTTCTTCTCCTCTTGCTCCTGCTTCTTTTTCCAAATTTTTGCAGTTTCTTCTTTTTGTTTATCCATGGCTTCCACTTTCTTGTTCTACCTAGGAGGTTCCACAAAACCACTTCTACTGAGCGTGTTGTATGTATGTCTATAGTTGCACTTATAACATATAACATTGTAATCCACTAAAGGAGCAAATGAATTATAGTTTCTATTTGAGAACCCATACGGACTTCTATTCTTGTTCTAACAAAAATTTCTTGTATGAGTCCTACAATCTATTGCTTTATGACTAAAGTGATGACACGAAAAGCAATAACCAAAGAAAGAGTTTTGAAGCTTGGTCATGTGATATTGCCTTGGAGGAAAAATTCTTTTGATTTTGTCCATGTTGTCTTTGGGAGGAATGTTGATATTTTGTGGAACATGATTTTCTTTCTTCTTGTTGCTTTCATTTTTATGGGACTTGTGAGAGCATTTGCATAGATTTTTGGTTTTCTTCATTTACCTTCTTTGGTGGCTCTTTGAGATCTTCTTTGGTAGTCATCTCGATTTTCCTTGTACCCAAGACCAGTCTTGAGTAAATGGTGACCTACGGCCATTGATGATATCATCTAAGATTTCAGTACTTTTTCAAACTTGAGGCTTTTCAACTTAGTAGTTGTTTTTGTAGTTCTTTCCTCAAGGAAACAATTTGAGACTCTAACCTCTCACAATTTTCTTCTTTTGTCTTCAATTGGATTCTCACCATTTCCTCTATTCTTTTGCCTCTTCAAGTTGAATTTTTAGGTTAATGATCATTTTTTTCTTTTGATTCACAATCCTCTTCTTCATATTTTTGAAGCTGCAACTTTTGTTTTAGATTCTTTTTCTTAAGCTTTTTGATCTCAATTAGGGCACAAATGAGTTCTTCTAGATCCACTTCCCCATCTGTTTCAACATTTTCTTCCTCATCTGAATCTTCCTCTCCTTTTCTTTTGTCTTCACTTTCTTTCCAAGATATCCGCTTTTGATTCTATTGCCATGAATATAATTTCTTCTCCATCTCTAGCGGAGATACTTTCATTACTCTCGAGTTTTTTTAGATGAGCTACTTTCCTATTTGCAATAGGAGGTTTTTCTTGTGCTTATGAAAGTTTTTCTTTTTCTCAGGTTTTCCATCTTTGTAGCTCGTTTATATTGATGATGTTTCACTACCTTTCTTCATGTTATGATCTTTGTCATCATCACTATTTTCACTTTTGCATATGGATATTTAGCGGCAAAATGTCCTACTTTTCCACAATTAAAGCATTCAAAGGGCAACTTACCTTTGTATTTTTGGGATCCTTTCTTAAGCTTCCTTGCAAAGTGAGCTTCTTCTTCATCCGATTCATTGTTGGAGCTATCACATGGCTCGAGCTTTTTTATTCTTCATCTTCTTTGAGGCTTTGAAGGTTGCCTCTCACTTTGATAATTTCTCCTTTCATATCTTGTTAGGATTCATGCTATCCTTCCACCGTTAGATTTGTTAGAGTATCTAGATCCTTCATTTCTTTAATGGCGGAAACTTTGGCATCAAACCTCAAGGAAGGGACCTTAACACCTTTTGCACAATCATTACATCTTCAACTTTTTCTCCAAGACCTTTGATGGTGTTGACAATTTTATCCACACGAAGAAAATAGGCTCCAATGTTTTCTTCATCTTTAATTTTCAAACTCTCAAATTGTCTTCTATAAGTTTGAAGCTTTGGCTTTCTTCACTTTATCATCTCCTTCACAGGTGTTCTTAAGTTTGTCCCAGATTTCTTTCGTTGATTCACAATGCATCACCTTGACAAACTTTGATTCTGATAGGCCACACAAGATTTCATTCATAGCTTTTGTATTGTTTTCACTAGCCTTCTTTCCGATTCGTATCCGTTGGTGGAGATGATGGAGCTACATAACCACTCACAATTGATTGTCAAATATCAAAGCCAAAAGCCATTAGATAAGTTTGCATTCTTATGCTCCAAAATGCATAGTTTGTTCTGTCATACAATGGAGCTCTATTTGAGGAGAAACCTTCTTGACTAGCCATGTGTGCTCCCGAGATCTACATTCTAGCGGTTAGACTGCTTTTTAAAGGAATCCATTCGATACCAATTGATGAACACGCTCTTATCTTGGGGATGAATCGAGAAGATTATCTTTTACATATTAAAAAACTTAATAACCACAATAACAACAATCACACAAGATCTAATAATTATGAAACACAAGATTTACGTGGAAACCCTTTCGGGAGAAAGCCACGACAAATCCAATCATAAAATAATAAAATTCTCTTACAAAAATTTGTAGGCACTAACTCACCGACGACACCAATCCTCAATGTTAAGCAATTTGTAGGCACCAACTTATCGGAGACACCAATCCCCACAGCTAAGCACCAACCTTAGCAAGAGACACCAATCTCTTCTCTTAGGAAACACCAACCTAAAAAAAAAAACTACTTCAATGGATGACAATTAAATTGATCTCCTTCACATAAATTTTCCTTGAATGATCTCCTATTTTTCTCTCCTTCAAAAATTTGCTTGAGTTTGAATGATATATCTTTATTATTTCTCACATAATTTTTTTTTAACTACATCTCCTTTTATACCTTTTATACCTATTGGAGACACCAATCCCCACTTCTAAGCACCAATTTAGCAAGAGACACCAATCTCTTCTCTTAGGAAGCACCAACCACAAAAAGAAAAAAACTTCTTCAATGGATGACAATTAAATAGATCTCCTTCACAAAAATCTGCCTTGAATGATCTCTTATTTTTCTCTCCTTCAGAAATCTTCTTGAGTTTGAATGATATATCCATAGTTACTTAAGATTCGGGGACGACAGGGCTTGGTACATAGGGACGGAGTTTTGGGACGGCAATTTTTTTGATAATTTGGGGACGCAAGGGACAACTAATAAAAAATATATAAAAATATATATAATTTATTAATTTTACAAATATAACATGAATAATTCAATAATCTAAGACTTAAAATTGAAAGTTTGAAGATTGAAACCATTAATGATTAATCCAATTATTCATCTCGCATCAACTTCTATGTTGCCAGGAAACGGAAACGGGTACGAAACGCGGAAACAACAATTTTCAAAAAACCTTGGATACGAAACGTCGACGGAAACGTCCGTACAATATATATATATATATATATATATATATATATATATATATATATGCTAGTTTAATGAAAACTATATTTAGCAAGAGAAAAATGAGAGTGTGATTTAGAATGGACCCAAGAGGTCATTATATAGCTTTTAGGAAGTGTGTTTAGCAAGTCTAGGTAGTTGTATTAGGGTTAGGGTTCATTTAATGCAAGGTTTTTCATTTTTAAAAAGTAAAGTCGTTTTTTAAAAATAAAAAGCATAGAAACGGCAAAATGTTTCGAAACGCCTGTGCCATTTCCGGAAACAACACAGCGCTTTCGGAAACGTTTTGCCGCTTTCCCGCGTTTCTTTGCCTCAAACGTTTTAGAAATATTTCGAAGGGGAAACGGGCCCCCAAGCGTTTCTGGCATCACAGATCAACTTCAAAAGATTTCGACGGGGATTTAAGAGGTAAAGTCTTCATTTGAGGTTTTTCATTTTACTTTTTTCTGTTTCCCATTTAAGTAGATCTATAGGTTTTGAAAATATCCATTTTTCTTTCTTTCACGGGCTCTTTAGGATTTTTAATTCAAAAGGTAGCCTTTGTTTTATAGGTTTTATGGTTTGCAGTTTACATATGGCAATTTGAAGTGAAAACAAGAATGGCAATTATTGAGAGTATTGCTTAGACGTATGAAGAGCCCCAAAACATAAAGTGGTACTGGCAAGGCAGAATAAATGTGGTCTGCTTGTCTTTCCCTAATGAAGTTTGAATTTCTGTGCAAGTGACATGTCGAAAATGGTCACCTTAGAATATTATTCCAGTACAATGACAATGCTTACTTGAGTAGAACAGTGAGATATATTGGGAATGTTCATCATTCACAAGGAACTTAGTCATTATTGCCGATAATTAGTTACTCTACTTTTAGGCAAACCAAAATAATAAACTGCAGTTTATGGCAATTATGCGAACTCTGCATGTTGTTTTTTATTAGAATGTATTAAAAGTTTAAAAAATACTAAAAAAAGTATGATAAAACTGAAATTCGACATGTTTTAATGTTGGAAAAGTGCAGATTTTGTGGGGCGTCGTGAAGGATGTCCGTGGACGTCGTGAAGTCCTCGGGATGTCCCGTGGACGTCGTTAGTCCTCAACAAAGTCCCCAACAAAGTCCCCAACGAAGTCCCCAAAGGCCCTTTGCACCGTGACGCCCCAGTGCGTTCTGGTTTGTGGGAGATGTCCCCGGGACATCCTCATTTTTTTGGAAATTAGGGATGGCAGGGAAACGTCTCATCCCCGTCCCCAAGTCCCGAAACGTCCTTGACGTCCGGGACGTGAGGAAAATGGCCAGGATGCATCCCCACGTAACATTGTATATATCTTTATTGTTTCTCACACACTTTCTTTTCAACTACATCTTCTTTTATACCTTCTCATGTCACTTCGAAGGAGTGTGATTTCTCTCAAGGGACACTCTTTATTTTCTTTTGCGCTAGACATTGGTCGACTCATAATTTAAATATTAACACCAAAATAGAGGGGGTCGACCAACATTCTTAAATGATCATAAACTTGACATTTTACCAAAGATTCGAAACTGATTTTGTTTGGACAATGATTAGTGGCCTTTGGCCTTCAACGATTAGATAATGATTTCCTTTGATAACAAATTCCTTTGACATCAATGACAATTAATCCAACACCCTACGCAACTAGATCCGCTCCTAAGTAATTTCTCCATCTTATGAGAGTTAATAATTTGGTTTGGTAGTGATTGTATCCCATTAAGTTTGTACATTTTTCCATTCATACTGAAAACCATAAATAAGTCTTGAAAATTGAAAGACACTGTTCCCAATTATTTAAGCCATTGCACTCCCAATACTACATTTGCTCTCTTGATTGGGATGACAAACATTTTTAAATTGAGAAGATAATCCCCCATTGAGAGTTTGATATGATGACATTTACCACCACAAGAGAGTAGTTTTCCATCAACAATCATGACTTGAAAATTGGTGATTGGATACATAAAACAATTGAGCTCATTAGCTAATTTTCATCAATGAAATTATGGGTACTCCTTGTATCAATCAAAATTGTCACCTTTTTCTTCTTAATATAACCAACCACTTTGAGCGTTTGTGGTGTGTTTATCCCATTTAATGCATGTAGTGAAATTGTAGGATTTACTTCCTCATTATTTGCATGCTTGTGTTCTATTGTTGCTTCTTTAGTAGCTATTTTTCATTATTCAAAACCTCATTCTCAATAACCATTAAGATTTTCTCTTCACTAGCACACATTTGCCATGTAGAGCATTTACTATCGCAATGCCAACATAGGCATTTTCTCTTTTCTTTGTCTCCTTTTGACGAGATAGGTTGGTAATTTGCCTTGGTTTAAAAGGGTTGACCACAATTCTATCAATAATATTATTTTCAGTTTGATTTCTCAATTTTGTACTTTGATCTTGTGATAATATCTTGATAGCGGAGTTTCATTGCCCAATATGTAGTAATTGTTGCATAGCTTTCCTAACTATACATGGTTCCAACAAATAAACCTCATGTTTAATTTCATCATTTAGTCCATTAATGTAAAATTGTAGTCTTTGGTAAAGTGTTGCTTTTGGAATGCAGATTGCCAATCTCATATGCTGAGCATTATATTTGGCTACAGATCTTGTTTGTTTAAGATTCATTAATTGGGTGAAGTAACTTCCCTTCCATGGCTGCTCATAGTGGGCTGCTAAGTCATTAATAAATTCCTCCCAACTAATAATATTTTTTTCACTCATCATCCACTGGTACCATTGATATGGTTCATATTCTAAATGTAGTGAAGCTATGTCAACCATTACATCATCTGGTATATTGTGCAACTTAAAGTACCGTTCCATGAGACTTATCCATGAAGTTACATTTGATTTGTGAAATGCACGGATGTTTATCTTTGGTAGGTTCAATTTTGACCTTTGGAATTGTTGCCCCATACTTCGTTTATTTTGGTCTCCTATATGTATTGGTTGTGTGTGAGTGGTTGTATGAGGTGGAATTATTAAAGTTTTGAACTCAAACACCATATCCTTTTTAAACCTATCTAAACCCTCATTCAAAGATGTTGCAAATGGGTAGACAATTTCTCTTGTATAAAAGTTACCACTGTTTCACATCTTGGAAGAATGTCGCCCTCAATTTTATGTGTGGACGTTAAAGAGTGTCATTCAGATCAATGGTTGATGAAAACTATCCTTTTCAAGATGCATGGCTATTGATGTGACTTGTTTTCTAGTTCTTGATTTATTATCAACGAGGGGAAAGTATCTAGAGCGAGTAGTAACTACAAACTGTCAAAATGTGTTATATTTGAATCGAGATATTCCATTGTTGACTAACTTTAACCATCTTTGACCCAAAAATTTCTATATATAGAGTACCTGAAATAAAAATACTACAAATGGCCCCTACCTCAAATCAAAGCATGAGGTTTCTAAAAGGCAACTCAGAATTTTTTTTGAATTTTTCGGCCTATATAGTGGATTTGTCAAAAATACTGAAATCACAATAACTCAAGCAAAGCAGATCCAAAGAGCCTGAAATTTTCAGTGGAAGACTTCTTATTATGTATAACAATCTACCAAAAATCGATGCTCCAATACCACTTGTTATGATATTTCTTTATCAAATTACTTGAATATAGTCCACTTTAAGGGGAACCTTCAAAAATTAGAATAAATGATTAAATAGACTGAATGATATGATATGTGATGGTTTTGGGAGAATATCACCCATCTCGTATTTATATACATAAATACGAAGAGTTGCACCTCTTCACCCTAATTAGGTTAGCCTAACTATTTATTAAGAACTAATAAGTGAAAGATTAAGGTAATGCAATCCACCGCATAACCTTAGTAATCATATGAAGATATAATGTTAGATAAGATAAGATAAGTATATTAAATGTCCAACAAATGACCACAAAGTAGGTCAATGGGACTGCACCATACAATGCAATGAAGAAGCAGCAAGGGAACCCAAAAAGGTCCTAGAAAACAACAAGAAAAAGAGAAGCCCGGCCCGAAGGGACGGGAGAATGCAGAAGAAAAGAGAGTGTACAAAGGAGAGGGGGTGGAGGGAGGATCCTCAACACCAACCCTCTCAACTGTCATCTGAAGCTGGCTGGAAAAATCTGGTGATATGCGTTGATGTCTGGTGTCAGGAGCTAGAAGAAGCTTGGAACACATACGCCTTGCAGAAAGTCTAGCTCTCTGATTGGGCTTGGTAAATTGCGCCTATGGGGTGGGGCTCTTGGCCGAGTCTGAGTTCGGATGCCTTTGGTCTGGGAAGTAGCCTCCTTGGTCCTGACAAATTTGGTCTGGGGTTCACTATTGGGGGACCCCGTTTGATGCCCCTCTCACCGGGAGCACAACAAAGTAGGAGGTGATTTGCCGAATAGTAGTCTCCCTGGAAGGGGGATGGAGGATCCCGTTGCGAAGCTTAAAAGCTTCCTGTAAATAGAGGGCGAGACACCTCTGATCATAATATCTGAAGAACCTCGTGAAAGTTGGGTGTTCACGGAAAAGACAGTGAAACCTCCCTCTGATCTCATAGTAGATGGGGCACCTGAAAATGAAGTGTTCCTCTATCTCAATCTCCTGGAGGGAGCAAAGCTGGCAGATCCTCTCGGACCGGTCCAACTGGTGATCGCTCTCAACTCGAAGCCTGTGGGAGCCAACTCTGAACTGACCCAGAGATATGCGAAGAGCATGCATCCAATGGCGGGAAATATAGGTGGGACGAGTGATCAGTCCATTGTTGATCTCAAGGAAGTGATTGGCGTAGAAGGCCATTTTCGGACGTAGCTCACCCTGGGGGTTGGTCCAAGTGATCTGGATAAATTGTTTGTAGATGTCATCCCTGATGATTCTGCAAGTCCTGCTTACTCGGACAGAAGGTGTGTGGGAGCATCCATGGAGTAGCTAAATGGGGGAGACGGTCCATGTTGATCCCGAGGGATCCCAGGAGATGGGAAACCCCGACATACCAACACCGAGCACAACTGCTATGGTTAGATAGAGCAATGGCCTCCGAAGAACGGTAGGCAAGATAGATGTACCTGTCTCTGCCTGTGGAAGAATCTGACAGTCTTTGAATGCGGTGCAAGAGTGAGACGAGACCAAAGATGACCTCCAGTCTGAAAGGGTGAGCCCCAAACTTGCAAGGATGATATTGTGGGGAACAGTTTCCTTACACTTGATGATCCGTCTGAGCATAAGGATCTTGAACTCGCTCAATAGCAACCCAATCCAACTCGAGAAGGGAGGGACCCCAAACCTCAGAACCATAGAGAACCGTGGGCCTCACAAGAGAATCAGAGAGGGACATCTTGGACAATGTGTCCTGGAAGTGATGGCGGAAGCACTGTCTCTCAAGGATCGCTAGGGAGCCATACCCCTTGTTGATGCGGGGTTGAATAGCCGGACGTAAACTGAAACGAGGTCCAGAGAAGAGAACTCCTAGATAAGTGTAGGAGTTGGTGATCTCCAACTCCTTCCCCTATAGAAGAAATGGAAGTCTCGAGGTCTTCAGGCCATTGAAAATCATAACCTTGGTTTTACCAAGGTTAACTGTCAGTTGTCTATGATCACAGAAGAGGGCTAAGGCATCCAGTTGTCTTTGTAACCCCTCTACAGAAGAAGCCAAAAGAACCACATTGTCTGCGAATAGAAGGATGTAGATCAAAACCTGGTGAAGAAGACAACCGTCCCCATCCTGAATATGGTCCCTGAGAAACTCCTCCAGCTCATCAATGTAAATACCGAACAGAGTAGGAGAGAGGGGCAACCGCTTGACCCCAATGGTGCTCTGATGAAGTTGGAAAGCCCAACAATAGTACAAGGTGGCCCAAGACCTCCTCATATAACCGAGTGATGGCGGCAAGAAGGGTTTCGGAAATGCCAATGTCTCTAAGTCTGCGGAAAAGAGCTTCCCACGGAACAGAGTCAAAGGCTTTCGAAAGTCCATAAAGCAACAAAACTCTAGATGAACGATGATGTGCTTCCTCAATGATAAGCACAAAGGGTGAGAATGTGATCAATAGTTTGGTGAGTATTCGGAACCCTACGTATCCCGAACCTGCTCTGGTGTTGCTCTAGAAAAATGGAAAGTTTCATGTGGAGAATTGTGGCATACAACTTCGAGAAGGTGTGACCCACCATAATTGTCTTGTAGTTATTCGGATCAGAAGTAGGACCAGATTTATGAATAGGGTGGATAATATGGTGGGACCAAGACTGCGGAAAACCAATACACACCACCTGATTGAGAAGTTCTACCAGATAGCTGACGATAGTGCTGATCCCATGCTTGAAAAACTCCCTGCTGAAGCCCTCCTCATCCGTCGCTTTGCTGCAATTCAGAACTGAGATGGCCTTCTTGACATTTGTGTAGGTGAAGATGTGGCAGGTAGAGGGTGGCGACACAATCTGAATATGGGGCTGACCTGGGATATCATAGAGGATGGAAGTATGGGTAAACATAGTGTGGGGATCAAGATCCAGAGGTAGAGGGGATCGCGAGGAATGATGGTACGCCAAAAGTGTTTGGGGGAGTGCATAAGTGAGGTGCGGAGCTCCCTCCTCCTTCGGGCAATGAAGGTACGTTTTTGTGACGAAGGAGATGACGATAGGCATTTTTGAGGGAAGGGAAAGATGGGAGGCCTTGGGAAAAGGCGAGGTGGAGCTGGCAGTGAAGGTTTTTGCAGTCATCATCATACCATTGGTTCATGGGGCAGGTCCTCGTGCTACGGGGTCTGGAGGTGGAGTGGGGGTATGAGAGCAAGGCTGCCTCATGTATGGCAGAGGCAAGAAGGTCGTACATCCTGTCAGTAGGGAGCAGGGGGAAGAAGCCGACAGAGATGAAAGGAGAAGGCAATGGGATCACCGTCGTCGAATCTCAGGGTGGTACGTGAAGGGCAATGGGGGAGGCTAGGGGTCTTGCGGGGGTAGTTTCCAAGGAAAAGGAGAGGACCGCATGGTCAACAAGGGGGATGGGGGAGACGGAAAAGTGGTGAACATAAGGAAGTAAGTTGGGGGTAGTCATGACGTAATCAACCACACTCGCGCCACCACCGTGAGGTCTGCATGTAAAGAATTGGGAATCCGGGAAGCAAGATATGCCATTAAGGATCAACAAGTTATGGGATTCCCCCATCTGTAAAAGGTGTCGTCCATAAGCCGTCAAGGGCCCTGTCACATCGTCTGATTCTCTTTGAAGACCAATGAACCCGGGTCCACCTCTGAGGTACAAAGAGCATCATCTGTCCTGTCATGCAAGGGAACCTAGGAGGTTTTGGTTCGTGCATTGAAGTCACCTAACAAGATGACCTCTCCAACTGCAGAGAACCGAGAGATGCCCGTAGAAAGGTCAGAAAAGGGGTCCCCGTCTGGTCCATTCTCAATAGCAAAAGAAGAAGAAGGAGGGAAGTAACAAACTGCAATATAAATGTCCCGGAAGAGGTGTGGGGTCCGTTTGACCTTGATCCAAAGGAAACAGGCAAACTCGTCCTCAACAACTACAGAGATCCTGCTTCGAAGAGTGTCCCTGACTAAGCAAGTGACCCTGCTAGAGCCTCTAACCCCACCAGAGCTCCTAGTATCTGGCCTGCAAACCGAGAGCCAGTAGTACCCTCTAATATCCGGGAGAGGACGAACAAGACTCGCATGAGTTTTTGTGACAAATAGGAGGTCCGAATGACCCAGTGCATCATGAAGAAGGCCAGGTGAAGACCAGTATGAACTGTTTCCATTCCAACAAGAAATGGAAATACCCCTGTTACGTTGCCTCTCCCAGTGAGACCGTCATTTGGACCCGTGAACCCAACCGAGAGGGAAGGTGTCACGAACCACTGGCTTGAGATTCCGAATCACCGCCCATTTACTGTCTTTCTTCGTTGTCATGACTATCTCACGAGATTGTTTGAGTTCTGCCACCTGAGCTCTAGTGAGATCTTCATCAAGGAAGATCTTATTCGGGAGTGAGAATAGTTTCCGTTTAGCCCTAAGGGCCGGAGCTTGTCTTCTGCTGATTTGAAGCGAAGGAAGAGGGTTGAATCCAGACCATGCCATGCTCTATCAATTTGCACCTCCGGCAGCCCCAACTTGTCTGTGATGAAATCTGTTGCAATGGCTAAAGGATCAAAAGAGGGAGGAGGTGTGGGCAACCCTCTCACCTTGAGATTTAACTCTCTTTCCCGTCTGTTTCTTTCTTCCACAAGTTTTTCCTGTACAACTTCCTCCACTACTATAATAGGAGATGTGTTATGGTCCTTTCCTTTCACTATTTTTGCCCATGAATCTGATTGTTTCCTGAGATTTTCCTGTTGAGTTTGGATCTCTTCTTGTTTGTGCTTCAAATAAGAGATTTCAGCATGTAATTGATCATTAGTACTGTAAGGGTGGCCTAGACTGTGATCTTTGCTAGTTGCCTCCAATGCTCTTGGGGCTTGGAATGCTTAGGAGTTACAACTTTAGGGCAGTTAAGATCCCAAAATAAACTTATTATTTTCAAAGTAATTGCTTTTGTTTTCAAATTAAAGGCATAAATGAAACTTCTCTTGTTCGGAAGAAGACACAAATATAATTGGAATGATGAGCAATGCTAGTTTGCAACCACCAAAGAACCGACTCCATTTTGTACACTTCCCAGGGCTCATAAAAGTGGATGAAACGAATGTGTGGGTGGAGTATTGAATAGTTACTCCTCACCAATGGCACTTGAAACACCAATGCTTTAGGTCAAGTTGGAGACAAGCCAACATAGCCAACACATTTATGAAGAATGGTGCAGGTCTGCCTACACTTGGTAAGAATGAAACACTTTGGCAGACTCCAATGCTGTTATTCTGTAATGAATATATAGCTAAAAACAAAGGTGATGGTGAAGAGACTCTAGCGGTACCGTGGGCTGCGCCTGCTCAGGTTCGAACCATGTTGTTGATGGCATATATTTTCAAACAGACCTACTCCTATGTTGCGCCACTTCTGATTATATATCTACATAGAAAATTAATGCTGGAACCAGCTCCTTCCACAGGTGGACACCAAAAAAGGATTGCTCTTAGCTGTGCAATATGAAAAGGACGAAATTTACAGTGAGAGGAGTAGATTGAAGGCAAGAAAAGAAATTGAATCAACAACAACCCGTGTTGATACCAATGTCAGGCTAAGATAAATGAACTGTGCAAAATAGAATGAAAATGAAATATCACGTGCAAACCAAAATTTAGTATTCTCATTAGTTGAAATGAATGAAGGTTATAAATAAATAAGCCTATGAAATTATGAATGGCCATTCACATCACATTCTTAGACGACTCTTCAACTATCTACGAGAATTCTTCAAGTTCTAGCTGCAAGACAAAAGCTCTCCTAAATAACACCTAGGATTAACTAATATTATTTACAATAATATTACAGATATTACCAAGTTGCAAGAACTTCAGAACATTGAACAATATTTTGGGACAGCTACATATTCTCAAACATGTTAGAATGTGCGGAGAGAAGAAGAATAAAGAACAATTAGAATGTATAAAGAATGGATGAAGAGAAATTGGAATACACACATTATCAAAGTGGCTTAAGTAGTTTCAACCATTTATTAGTTAATATTTAACCAATATTAAACTAACTCTAATAAATAATCCATATATTTTCATACGTCCTCTTACGGCTTACACTAGAGAATATACTGACAGGAGATTAAAATAACAGAACCAACTAAGACCACACATTCTCCAAAAACTTTCCCTTTTGAAAACAATGCTTTGACCAGGTAGAACTCCATCAAGCTGCCTCCTTGACCCTTGTAAAGGTGTAGTTCTCGAGCTGAATTCTTGAGTTCTTGGATTCCACCTCCCCAAACTCTCAAATTACAGAATTTCTCGAATTGTTAGAAAAAAATTCATACCGAGCTACTCTCATAGTGCTCCATCAAGTTGTCTCATGACCCTCATAAGGGTAAATTCCGAGATTCACAAACTCTTGAACTATTTGGACAACCATCCATGCTGAGTTTTACCTACATTGGATTCCTTCATGTCTTCAAAGTGTTGGGAATCTTTTAAAATACATATTCTCTATCAAGTGAGTTCATCAATTTCAGCATCCGGTGGATTTTCAACAATGGCTATAACCGTCATTCCTTCCATGTCATGTATTATTTTATTATAGTCTATATTCTGAATTTTGACTTTGGCCAACAACAAAAATAATAAAATATACTTTTGTATTATGATTTTGACTTAGAAATTAATTTAAGGAGTGTTGAGTATTTTTCTTTTTTGAAATATTGGAAACCTAATAAAGTTTTTCTAAAGGAAAGAGGTAACCTCGAACTGTCCTTGCATTCTTCAATCCTTGCATCCACTTAAAATTCTTCAAAAAAACCTATAAAACCTTGCAAGACGTCGTATAAAGCTTTTGTTTTATTGAAAAATCGTCCAAATTCCATTTGTGATGATAAAAAACCGTGAATGAAATGCCCTGAAACAAATCATGATTGGACTCTCTTGTGCTCTATATCGGCATGACTTGCGACTTTGGAAATGATTATTTTGCAACTTTCATCCGAAACCCTTCACGACCGTATCCCTCTCAAATCTTTTTGTGACCTTGTTATTCTTCCTCATGCGACTGGTGTTTTTCTTTGGCGTCGAAGTGACAACAAGGCTTTGTACTCCGCCGTATTATTGGTGTTGTCGAACTTCAGCTTGTGGGAGTATGGAAATACCTCATGATCTGGAGATATTAGTAGAGCGCCGGCTCCTGATCCAAAAGAACAACATGTGCCTTTAAACTCCGTGAGTCCAAGTACCTTTAAACTCCGCAGTCCAAAATTTTCTTTTTCTTTTGTTGGCTCTGGCCGAAGTTCGACTGGAATGTCTTTATCCATTTCCAAGAAGTAGACCCCATGGTCAGATTTTTGAAAAAGAATTTGAGATCTAGGATCCTCAAATTTTGTCACCGTGTACTTGGAATTCTTTTCGGCTCCAACGTCTGATTAATCCCCTTGATAGGAATATGGGCACAAGACCAATCCATCTTTACTTCTTTGCTCACTCTTTGAGAAGTTTCTGCTCAACAACATCCCATAGGAGACAGGAATATCTACAACTAGAATTGTCATCTTTAATCTTTTGTTAGGAAAAGCTGCCAGAACAACTTGTGCATCTTTGATTTGTCCGATTAAAGGGACTTGTCTCTCCATGGAGTAACATCTTTTTATGGTCTTTGTCAAGGTAAGCCCAAGAGCATCTGCAACTTTAGTTGGCATGACATTGTCAGAAGCACCCGAATCTAGAATGCAATTGCTTAACTTGAAACCATTAAGCAATAAGGAGACATAGAAAGGTTCCACCCGTCAGAAGATGGTGAGGGTTTAACAATTGCAGTGTTGTTTTGTGGAGGAGTATCTTTGGGCTTAGGCAAAAGGCCTTTTGATGTATTGGATTGTCTTGGTGATTGTACATATTTGACTAGCCTATTTAATTGCTTAGGAAAAGCTCTTAGGTATTCGGCTTCTGACATTTGAACTTTAGTTTTCTTGGCATGATCAATAATGTCAAAAGAAGAAATAGATTCAGATACCTGAGCCGCTTTCTGTGGTTGAGATGAAGAACTCACATGCTTACTTCCAGGAGCTAAGGAAGAAGGCAAAGGGATGCCCCTTCTTTGCTCGTCTGCTAATGCTTCAGCTTGGCGAGTTTGTGATCTTGTAAGTACTGCATATGTATGACCATGATCATCTTCATGAAGTTTCTCATCGTCATGTTCAAATTTGTAGTTCAGGTAATTAATGTTGGAGTCGCTAGCAGGTCCTATAAAATCATCATCCTCGAGCTGATCAACATCGGTAATCTTGGTCTTCTTCATTCATCTCCACGTTGTTTCTGGGAGCAACTTCAATTGCTAATCTTTGGGAACCAACAATGCGGATTTCGTTGTTGAAATTCCGAGCAGGGGCAATATTGTTGCCTTGAGCCATTTGAGCCATTTGTTTCTTCATCTGCATCATCTCATGTGCTAACTTTTGTAGTAGTGAATTGGAAGTAGTAGCAGAGGATGAACTTTCACATTAGAAGTGTTGCTCTTTATCTTTCCAGCCATGATGAGGTCGTCTTCAATTTCAACCGCCATGTTTTGAGCTGCTAACAAATCAACAGGACATGCTCTTTGCAGTTGATAGCTTACTTTAGGAAGCAAAGCATTGATGAAGAACACCTTTTGATTCTCATCATTCAGAGAAGTAGAAGCTGGAATTTTGTATAGTAATCTTTGGAATTTTGTAATAAAATCCCGCATGTGCTCATGTGGCTCCTTCTTCAACTGAGTGAGTTGAGTAATCAATGTACTGGAATCTTCAGCTGGTTTGAATCTTTTCAGGAACGCATCCCGCATAATAGCCTAGTTGGTTATGGTGCTAGGAGCTAGTTGGTAGAACCATTCTCCAGCCAAGTCATGCAGAGTCTCTATGAAGAGTCTGACAGATACATCTTCATGTTCGACTGCAAGCACTCCACAAGATATGAAAATGCAGCCAAGTGGTCATCTAGATTCTGCTTTACATCTCCAAAGAATTTTGGAAAATTCTTTCTCGTCCCTTTAGGTAGATCATGCATAGGAGTCAGATTCAGAGGCCCAAAAGTTGCTCCCCATGGAGCATATTTGTAGGGGCAAGTGGCTGATTTTGATTCTGCATGATGTTGGCTGAGGAGCACGTCTTCTTCTTGTGTAGACTTGATGAATAATTCCAACATGATCCAGAATATGTTGAAGATGATCCGGATTTGGATGAGTTTGTATTCTTCTTCTTGGTGAAAGACTGGATCTGCGGCTTCTAACTTGAGGAGGGTGATTAAAATTGAATTGCTCCTGCAATCTGAAGAAATAATCAGTCCTTCCTCTCGCCTTCACGGATCGGATGAATGGACGTTCAGCCAGGTTGAGATTTGTATGGAAAACACTCTGATCTTTAAGAGATAAGCTATGATCTGCAAAAGTGGTTGTTCCCCAGCGGAGTCGCCAAAAATTGTTGACTAGATTTTCTGCATAGCACAAAACCTAGGCAGTCATGAGATAAATCTCTTTCATTTATCGGTGAGGCTCCCGTGTCAGATTTGTCAATTAAAGTATGCTAATATGTAAATAGGGTTTTACTTTAACTACTCAGTTCATGAACCATAACTCAACGGTTCTCGCAACAAGTAAGTAAAGCAAATGTTTTAAAGAAAGGAAATATGTATAGAAGAAGGGAAAGGGAATCATATCAAACACGAGAGAAGAAATGAAAAGGATGTGCATCCCAATCAATAGATAGTAGAGTTGATTGTATGCACATAGAAGAAACCAATAGATATACACATGAATTCTAAGCAAAGGTAGCTCTAGATCTAGATCTGAAATAACACAAAGTTTATTAAGAGATCTAAGATAAAAAGCAAGAAACACAATACACCGTGACACAAAGTTCTCTGGAAATCTGCTCCTGTATATTCCTTTGCTTCAAGTGGCTCTCAAGGGTTTTAGCACAAAGTCTGGAACACAAGGTTGTTGCTTACAAATTCTGATTATTAACCCGAAGGTTCTTCCTCTACTTATAGAATGTAGAGGGGCAATTACAAGTCGGAAGCTTTTAGTTGAACTGGCACATGTCTAAGTGGGAAAGGAAACAATTGACAATCTCCCTTCTGGAATTCCTCTTTGCATGACATGCATGATTTGCAACTGAAAATAAAACCTTCTATTTTGCACGTTTGCCGCTTATCTCCAAGTAGTTGACTTCTTCAAGTAATGGCTTTTAAACCAATCACTTAAGTTGTATAATTTAATTGATCACTCAATTACTTTGTCGGAGGAAAGAAGAAGGAAGAGGAAAGTTGTAGTCTTGTCCTTTTTCATGTCTGCATGTAGCTGATTCTTTTGCCTTTGATTCTCACCAAACTGGATTTGGGAGTAGCTGGATCTGGAAACAAGCTGGAATTGGAAACGACTGGATTTTGCCTTTACCTTGTCTTCTCTTTTATCCTTGAAGCTTTTGCAGTTTTTCTCAAGCATACATGTATCAATGCAATGTTTGTCAGTAGATAACTCATCATCCTTATTTTTAATTACATATGAGCAATTAAAAATTTGGAAAGCACTCCGGATGAACGAAAATTCAATGAAAGCTTCAATCGAAGATGGGAGCATTTGACAAGATCTTGGAAGGAATTTTCCACGCACCGACTTCTTCTTCACGGGCCGCATTCGAAACAAGAGGATGAAGCCTTTGTGCGGAAGCTTTTGCAACTATGAGATCGGATCGGATCTCGCATATGGATATGGATTTGCATTTGCATTCGCATCTCGGATATGGATCTCGCACACCGCACAACAAACTCGCAGAATCGGGTGTGGATGGAAAACACTACGGCTCGAATAATTCCACTGCTTTTAATCGCGCGCATGAGTGAAGTTTTTCTCGCACGCATGAGTGAAGTCTTTCCCGCTCTAGATCCGTCTATTAATTCAACAAGAGGTTTCGAGCCTAGATCCGTGTCTCCAATATCTACAAATTTAGAAGTGATGCATGACTTTGTTGTACTTTCTTTTTCATCTTTCTTCGTTATAGCTTTGTCTATCTTTCTCGAACAATTCTTTTTTTTCTTATTTGAATGGAATTCTTCAAAACTAGTGCATATCCTGGACAATCCTTCGATTCAGAGGAAATATTCAATGTATTGGATATTGATATAAGTTCCTTTTCTTTATAAAAGCACCTGTATCTAACTCCTGCAATTAATTCAGACAAAGATGGCAACCGGAGCATGCACAGTGAATTTTAATCACAAAAATCTGCATAATTCAAGCCTGCTGCCCCAAAATTTGACGTTTTATTTGCATGCAAAGCAAGCATGAATTTTACCAACATCACCTGAGCACCTGTATCACTTCTACAAACAATTATGCAGACACAAATCAGCCTTCTTCAAAGCATGCGCCAAAACTAGAAGCTTTTAGCATCAAATCCACCTTCCTCTGAGCAAAATCCTTCTCCAAATGGGGCGCACTTTTCCTCTGGGCTGCACTTCTTCACCTGTGAATTAATTAATTCATCCTTATGGCAGCCCATGCTTATATAGCCCTCATAATTATTTAATTAATAATTGCCCCTTCTATTCCTGGCAATTAATTAATTAAAAATCATGCTTTTCTCTTTAACTGATGTGTTAAAATAGCATGTTTAAGGACAGCCATCCAATTAATTAAATTAATCCAATTTAAACATCCACTCTTCACTCAACTGAAGCTTCACAGTGTGCCTTAACCTTAGCCACTGAAAATAGGAATTTATTTAATCATTTAATACTTCAAAAAACATTAAATCCTTCCTAAAAGGGGCACACTTTTTCACAAGAGGGGGCTGCCTTTAAATAAATAAATTTATTTAATTTTAGACAATCTATTTCCAATTGATTTATTCCCCTTTGCTTTTGTTGACTTTTCTCCATACCTGGGCGCCAAAATTAGAAGAGAAATTAATTAATTTAATCACATTAAAGGCTGCCTTTCTCTCTCCAAAGGGGGCGCACTTTTTAGCATAATAGAATTCTATTTTTAAAAACACATGGCAATGAGAATTTTTTACTGCAAGGCAGCCTCGGAAATCCCATGATCTATTTAAGTGATTTGACTTTGACAATGAGATTATTTACCTTGCATGCAGTGCAATAAAATCCCATGATTTCACTTAAGTCACTTTTTTTTATTTCACCATAAGAATTTTTACTCGCGAGGCGACAATAAATTCCCGCTCGCCCACTGCCTCTTATTTTCTCATTGCAACTAAAGTGACTTTTCTATCATGGGAAAAAGTACCCTGTAAGGTAGGCAATAAAATCCCACCTGCCTACTGCTTCTATTTTTCCCATGATCCACTTAAATCCTTTGTTTTCCAAAAATGTGCCCAACCCCATAGGGGCTTTTTAGTGCACGACTTCGCCTTTTCCCAGTGAACCGGACCTCCGATGGCGATTTCCTTCTGGCACAATGTGGGTATGTGATCTCCGAATACTCTAGGCCAAGAATCGGGCTAACCCGACAAAGGAATTCATCTAGAGAAATTTCACAGAAAACGAAACGGGAAAACACAAAAACGAAACAAATTGCCAAAAGTCACAAATAAAGCCCAAAACTTATTCCTAGTTAAAACCCTTTTGGTATATAGGAATAATGATATGTTTGATCACAACAGGGTTAAATCGGAGCGCAAATTGCCTCAAACGGGGCTCAAAATAATTAAATACAAATTTTTCGTAGACAAATCCCGATGACAGAATATAACAATTTTGGGCATCTGGGTATTTGGTAAAATGGCTAATATGGCTCTTTGGGAATATCTTGACGCAATACAAGAACTTTCTGGCAATAAAAACACAAAACGACCCATTATTTTAAAAGTACGAATTTTTTTCGGATAGGGTAGTCACAGATTTCAGGATGAAATCTGGGACACCAAGTAGTTTCAACCATTTATTAGTTAATATTTAACTAATATTAAACTAACTCTTATAAATAAGCCTTATATTTTAATAAATCACACTCATTAGCATCAATATCTCATCATTCCCTAGACTGTAAAAACACGACCAAATCATCTCCAACAGAACCAGCGAAGGCAGCCATCAATCTAGAACAACTAACATGAGGCACAAGAGATATACCTCTTTCCCAAGCTTAAAAATCAGTAAGGAGACTTTATTTTTTTGAGGTTTGTGGGTTTGGGGACGGGGATGTGTTTAGTGTCAAGTTGTTATCACTGTATGTTTGTATTAGATGGGCTGATTATTGAGGTTTTTACTCAACTCATTGTTTGTTTGAGAAAACAACATTTGAGTGCTTAATAAAAGGTTGTGAAAGACTGATTTATGAAAAGGTATCTTCAAGGGTTTGAAGACTATGTTTCTCTTGAAGATAATCTTTGAGGCATATTTATGTGGAAACATTTCATACTTTCGCTCACAAATTTCATACAATCATATAGATGTTATATTTCGCAAGATATATGTTGTTCGATTTTTCTTACTTGATGCCATTGTTTTCTTGAGTGTGATTGTTTATATATTGTTTTGTTTACATATACCAATTAATAATCATGTTCATTTGGATTGTTTATTCCTTGAATGGCCTATGTTCATCATGCCCTTTGTGTAATACTAATGACTTGGGGGTCTAGTAGGCTTAGAATAACCCCTCTATGTGTCGAAATTTGGTGTGATGTAGGTTTTAGCCTTCTGTGTTTTTGTGCTCTATAGGCCTGAAAATTTTAGTAAAGCAATACCTCTCGACCGCATGAAATCCAACATGTTTGTCTTGGTCTTTTATTGATGTAGTTCATACTTGTAATCAACTTCCTCGCAAAATTGTCTTTTCGCTTTGTTGTTCTTGTTTTGTAGATACCCAAATTTCTTCTACATATCTCAAACCCTAAAAATGTTTCATTTTGCTCATCCATCTACTCATCTTGTAGTAGGGTTCAATTTTGGGATTTTTAATCAACTCATTGTTTGTTTGAGAAAACAACATTTGAGTGCTTTATAAAAGGTTGTGAAAGATTGGTTTATGAAAAGGTATCTTCAAGGGGCTCAAGACTATGTTTCTCTTGAAGATAATCTTTGAGGCATATTTATGTGGAAACATTTCATACTTGCTTGTCAAATTTCATGCAATCATATAGATGTTATATTTCGCAAGATATATGTTGTTCGATTTTGCTTACTTGATGTCATTGTTTTCTTGAGTGTGAGTGTTTATATATTGTTTTGCTTACATATACCAATTAATAATCATGTTCATTTGGATTGTTTAGGCCTTGAATGGCGTATGTTCATCATGCCCTTTGTGCAATACTAATGATTCGGGGGTCTAGTAGTCTTAGAATTACCTCTCTATGTGTTTGAAATTTGGTGTGATGTAGGTTTTAGCCTTTTGTGTTTTTGTGCTCTATAGGCTTGAAAAATTTGGTAGCAATACCTCTTGATCGCATTAAATCCAACATGTTTGTCTCGGTCTTTTATTGATGTAGTTCATACTTCAGAATCAACTTCCTCGCAAAATTGTCTTTTCGCTTTGTTGTTCTTGTTTTGTAGATACATTTGTCGCCCCAAAATTCCCCTCTTTTTGAAGTCAAGTTTCGAAATTTTTGAGTTGGTACCTTGGAGTAATGGATCGCGTCGAGCCTGGTATTGTTTGTAGTTTTTCATTCCATGGAGAACAATTTAGAAATTTGGGCGTAAAGGTGGGGTTTTCCTTTCTTGTTATTTTTCCATAGTCGTGAATGATGGGCGTATCTTCCCTGTCAATTTTTGCCCCAACATCCACGGGTAGTACGTGGACATCTCTGATTGGATGCGACGTGGCCATGTTTCAAGCAAAGGCAACGGAAGCCTCCATGCGTTCCAACGGCGCAACTCTAAGGGCAAAGGCCCGGGCGATTCTAAAATAAACGCAGCTTTCCACGTGTCCCAGGTCCAAAATGAAAACAGAACAAGCCTGAATTGGCTAAGTATGAAAGTTTCAACGGATGGCGCCACGTGCCTCATCGGCACAACTTCAAGGGTCGAAGCCAAGGGCGGTTCCCCAAACTTGCGCTAGCTTTCCACGTGTCCCAGGTCCAAAAAAGAGACAGAGCCAATTGTTTAATTGACTAAGTATGAGAGGGTCGGCGGAAGCCTCCACGTGCCTCAACGGTGCAACTTCAAAAGTGAGACCAAAGGGCTAGTCTTCAAATGAGTGCCAGCTTGCCATGTGGTCAGAGTCAAAGGAGAAACAAAGTTGGTCTGTTGAAGTGTCCAAGACCGGTGGAAGGAGCCACGCGTCGCCCGGCGCAATTTCAAGAGGCAAGTCCAAAGCGGAAACTCAAATGAGCACCAGCTCTCTACGTGTCTAGGGTCCAATTGAAGTCAAGTGGGCAGTAGGCCCGGATCGGCTAAGTATAAAAGAACCGACAGAGCTCTTCACGTGTCTCTTTGGCGTAACTCCAAAGGAAGAATCAAGAGCGGGTCCTCAAGTGTGTGTCGGCTCACCACCTAGTCATAGTCAAAGAAGGGACAGAGCCACCATTCAATTGGCTAAGTATTCAAGGGTTTCATGGAAGCCTCCACGTTTCAAAGCGCAACTTCAAAGGCAAAATCCAAGGCAAGTCCCAAATGTGCGTTGCGCCTTCATGTGTCCAGTGGTCGATATACGGCCTCGCAAACAAAAGGGACTTAGTCAAAAACGCAAAAATATTGAACTCGGCCTCGCAAAGGACACATGACCATGTTTCAAGCGTCGGCGGGAAGGCATGCCCTTTTTGTGTTTTGATGCCGTTAAAAGTCAAAGCAGAAAGTGGGTCGTTGGAGCGATTTGGGAATTTGGGCTTTGTTTTATAAGGGAAAAAGTCAAATGTTGAGCTTGCATCAAAAGTCAAAGCAGGAAGCAGTGGTGGAGCAATTTGAGTTTTGAGCCCACATTGAAAAGATGTAAAATTATAAAAGTGAACCATGACTCCGTCCCCACTCAAGTAAGGCCACGTGTCAAGACCGTATCAAAAGTGGATGGGCGGGCCAAAATGTTCCAAAGTGCCATTTCTCCAAAGGGCACAAATGCGAAAGGCGCCCTTAGGCCCGCTTCATTTTGAATCTCTCCCATGTGGACGAATGGAATGGAATTCAAAGTTTGCAAAGGCAGGATGAACGGCTGCGATTCAATGCACTGGTTTTGCCACCAGGCATGGAAACGGCTGAGGCATCGAGAGACTCGACATTGGTTTCTTGAATCGTTTTTATCATTTTTATAACCGAATGAAACCGCTTCGAAACTATTTAATGGCTTCTCCACACTTTGTTGTTAGGCTTGGATCCTGAGACTCTGTAAAGGTAATAGATTCAAAGTAATCAATACAGAAGTTTTCCCTTTCTTCCTCTGCTTTTCTTCTTTCCTTGTCTAAAATTTGGGAATCATCCATCTTTTATGATAGGAAACTTTGTGTTCTTGTTTATATGATTTCTAGAACTTTGCGTCTGTGGAATTATATTGGTTATGAAAGTGAATGATTCTATTCTGCATCTCCTTGGTTCAATACGTATAAGGTTATACTCTGCTATCTATATTTCCTGAAGGTATTGTTATGTTCTTCGTTCCTCATCTCCTTAATTCTTCCATTCTTTCGTATTGATGATCTTTTGGCATAAAACATTTCAAAGTATCAGAATCCACACTTTGAAAGTTGTACATTTGTATATAAGTTTTGCTGTTTGCTTTCAATAAGGGAACCTCTCCCATTAAAGAGGAGGGATTTGCTGTCCCCTGACTGTGGTTATTTAAAGTTCCATTTAAAAACCCAAATTTCTTCTACATATCTCAAACCCTAAAAATGTTTCATTTTGCTCATCCATCTACTCATCTTGTAGTAGGGTTCAATTTTGGGATTTTTGGCTATAAAAGTATTATAAAAATCTAGTATATTTGAAGAAGTACTTGTTTGAGTAGATGAATAAAGTGGAAAACATGTGGTGTTTATTTATTTTTTCTATGTAAGGAAAATAGGGTCGTAGACTCTTTTGTTAGCACAAAGTTTTTGAAGACATTTAAATTATTAGTGGTTTGCTTTTAGAATTTTCAAAGCATACCTCTCTTAAGCGTGAAACTGAAAGTGTCTTTTATTTGGTATCAAGCTACAAACATTATATTTTTACCCATAATTAATGCAAAAATGAGTTATTTGTGTTTCTAATTTTTGTTGTTGTTTATTGATCTAATTTTTTATTAGTCAAGGAAAACAAGGTTCTTGATTCTTTTGTTAGCATGAAAGTCTTTTAGAGTTATTCAAACCAATATTTTGTGTGCCTATAGGATTTTCAAAGCATAACCCTCTCGAGTTTCAAGCTTTAACAAAGTAAGAGTATTTTCATATAGTATCAAGCCATGAACTTTATATTGGAAACTAAGATTAGTTTAAAGACAAGTTATCCGGGCTTCTAAATTTTGGTTGTTCCCTAGTCTAAAACCTCAACATGGGATCAAGTTTTAGTATTGGATGAGGGACAAAAGAGGGCCTCTCGGGGAAATTCAAAAGAAAGTTGAGGAGAATCCTTGAAGAAGATAATATGTAGAAACTTCTAACTAAAAGAGGAAGGTTGAGTTTTAAATAATGAAGCAAAGGTGGATGACACTTACTTGAGATCGAATCAGAGAGCTAGAAGAGTAAGAGTTTTTAATCTTAGGTGGAGATCTATATAATATAGGGCCCTATCTCTATATGGGCTCGCTTCTATAGAAAAAACAAATGAAAAACTCAACAATATGAAAATAGAGAAAATAGTTAAACCTTCAAAAAGAAAGTTTTTGCCTTTTCATTCCGTGACAAATTTAGCCAATAGACATCAAAAATTACATAACATGAATAAATCAAGCAAATAATAACATATATCAACAATGATGAGAATGGGTCCCACAATCAAATAGAGAAGAGAGACATGAACTACTAAGAGATTTAGGATGTGAGGTTTAACAATGTGTTTGTTCATGTGGATGTTTATGTAGGTAAAGTGTATTGTTTTTTAAATATTAGATTACCAAGCCAAGTGATCCTAGTTGTGTTAGACAAAAATAACATTACTTTCATAACTGGTCAAAGAATCGACATACGTCTTTGTGCTCAAAATGGAGGCATGGAGAGAGCAATGGCAAAGGACAAGCTAACCTAATGTGGGTTACATTACATTGTTCATTTTTGCAGGATTTTTACTTGTGATTTTAGTCATTTACCCAAATGACCTCCATGAGTAGTCATTACTCATATGACATTTTTGCTCATGTATTACATTGTTGTTTGATTAATTGGGAGGGATCTTTGTGCTTGAAATGAATTTCTATTCATTCATAAGAGCTTAACTATTAGGGGAAAACTAAGAAACTATGTGGTCACAAAGGATTTTTTTCTTGATGTAGCATAAAGTAGAAACAACACCTATTTTTGGTAGTTTAGGTGGCACAACCTTTGAAAATTAGGTAAAAACTGAATACAATAGATTTTCTCGGGAACCTTTTGGGAGAAGGAAGTGATATTGTGTGACATATGATTTGAGATTTGTAAAAGATATTTGAACAATGTTAGGCAAAACTAAAAAGCAACGGGGCCATGAAGGAATTGTGTGTTCTACTGAAGGAAGAAACAACACTTGTATTTTGGTAGTGTAGAGTGGGAAACTCTTTCAAGACCGGATTATGACTAAATATAATAGATTGCTTGGGAAGCTTTTGGCGGAAAGAAGTGATATTGTGTCACACGTATGATTTCAGATTTGACAAAAATATTTGAAAATGTTAGGTTTGGGATTTGATGCTTTCACCGTCCATAAAAATTAGTTTCAAAGCCTTCGGAAATATTATGTATTAGTTTTGGGCTAAGATATCGATACGTGGGGAGGGCGAAATGGTGCAGTGACGTGCTCGAAGCGAGTACGGGGATATGACAGTGGGAGCGGGTAGAGTAAGGCGGGTACCCTGCGGATAATGCACCATATCCGCAAGGTACCCATCGACCGTCCGTTCCCCATCAGACGTATTGCCCCAAAAACGTATTTTTTTGTTTTTTTACATGTTTTTAAAGTTATATAATAATAGCTTAATATTATATATAATATTTTGTACTATATATAATAGCTTAATATATATATAATATTTTGTACTATATATAATATAATAGTATTATAGTGTTACGATAGTATTATAATTAATATTCTTATGATGTCATTTTAATATTTATCATGCACTATACTATCCAAAATCAGATATTATTAATATTGCTAGTGAGGCAATATATCTATAGGGATATAATGATATAACGTTATTCATAATGTCGTATAATGTTGTAGCGTTATAATTGTTAGAGCTTTATAAAATGTATAAGATTATTGTATGTATATAATGTAATAGTAATATAAAAAGTATAATGGTTATAAAGTTCACTATTATATCATTTGTAATACTTATAATACTATTATCTTATATATTTTAATTACAATGTTTGACGTTATTATATTTATAACATTCACTTATTTAGCTTATAACTTATAACTTATCTACTTATCTTGTCTCTCATATGCATAATATGTGGTTAATAACTTAATTCCTATTTAAAAGGATGAAATTTATATATATTTTTAATTTTTAGATATTTTTGTCTTGCCGTATCCAACGTTGTATCCGGGGCCAATTTTTTTCCGTATTCACAGATCGGATACTTTGCACCCGCACCCATATCCAAAATGTATCGACTACTTAGGTTTTGGGATATGACTCTTTCACCGTCCATAAACTTTAGTTTCAAAGCTTTAAATACTATGTACCAGTTTTGGGAATCTAATTGTTAGGTTTGTTAGTGCCTCTTTTAGATGCATAACAAGTTCTTTATGTTGGGATGCGTATTGGACTATTTGCTCGTATATTTTTAACTCTCATCTTTTATTGTGGTGTCATTAGTTTGTGAAGTAATGTAAGATGCACACGTGGATATGCACGTCAATAACATGTGCAAATGAGTTTAGGAATGGGTTTTGGATTATAAGAATGCAACCTTCGAGTGCTTCAAGTGTATGGTTAGAGTCATGTGGAATTTGGTGTTCCTCCGGAATCATGGGCAATGGTAGAATCAACAAGCTATGCAAAAGTATTAGAGTAAGAAGTAAATCGTGAAATTAAATAGGTTATTTTTTCCTTGGGGGTATTTAAAACCTCTAGAATCCACCATTGAAGATAGATTCAAAGCACATAAACATTCTTTCTCTAACCCACCATGAAGGATTCAATTTAAGTATGAAGCAATCATCAGATGTAAATCTATCAAGGGTTGATTATTTGAACAATCTTTTGTGCCAACAAAGAGGTGTACAAAATATTAAAGTGAATAAAAAACAAGAGAATATTATTCCTTATTACCTTCAAGATGGATCCAATATTCAATTTAAGTATGAAGCAATCGTTGTAAAGTCTGTCAAGGGTTGATTATTTGAACATTCTTTTGTGCCAACAAAGAGGTGTACAAAATATAAAAGTGAATAAAAAGCAAGAGAATATTATTCCTTGTTACCTCAAGATGGACTCGGTAGTGGGATCCAAAATGTCAACAATATTTTTTCATAGAGATGAATCTAGATGAATTAGATTGACTAGTACATTACAAAGAAACCAAGCTTAAAACAAAAAAGGGATACTTGATTTGTAGGGAATATGATTCCTCATTTACCCATGTCCATAAGTAAACGAAAGGGAAATTGCTAGAACATAATGAATTAGTCTCCCAAGACGTTTAAAGGCACATGTTTGTTTTTAGAGAATATGTTCCTTATCTACTTGCCCGATTAAGTTAAAGAAAGGGAAAGTGCTAAGAACCTCACATATAATATTATAAATACATCGAACAATATGCATAAAAATATAGATTGCACAACACGAGATGTGTGGGGCAAATGTTCTAATATGAATTCTATTCAGAAATACCCTTAAAGTAGAGAAAACCATACAATATTCCTTATGGGGATGAAATCACTTCACTATCGCTGGCCTTTTTGAGAGGACATCCTACTTATTAGAGCATACACTCCAATTACAATATTTCTCCTTCATGATGTCTTACACAATGATATGCCTCCCTTGTATAGACCCTGTCACAATAAAAGATGGGTATATCACTAATCCCAATTTAGTCCGACTCAATGCCAAATATAATAAACACCACAAGTCACCCATATGACTCCATTTGATATACCCAATAAGAGGATGTGTGCCACATGTTGGCATCTCCACCCACCAATATACATCATAATATCATCTCTCTAGCTACATTACATTCCACCACCTTAACTTATTTTTCCCTCAAAACATGAGAACATAATATGTTTTTTTGGCTCAATTGCATTACATAACAAAATGATGTTTTCTTCAAAGCTAAGGACCATTGGAGGCTTGGCCATGCATCGACTTCTTCCTTCGCTTGGAAATTTATGTTTTTCTCAAAGCTTGAGGACCAAATGAAGGCTCGTCCATGCATCCTCTCCTTCTGCTTCTTCTTCCTTTGCTTGGATATGGTGATGTACAACATCATTGCGATTAACATAATAAACACAATCACTGCAACTTGAGGTTGATTCTCAAGGGTAGCATATAGATCCATATATGGATCAACCAATAAAATAGAATCAACTATAAACATGTGATCAAAGGTGTCCAATGAAGAGAACACTTGTGGGAAAGCATTGACAACAATTGGAAGAACTGTTTTGGATAACTTTGAATCATTCAAGGTAAGAAGAGTTTTTTTCTGCCTTATTATGAACTCTTTGAAGAAGACTGAATAAATCGATCTCATTCAAGTGAAATAAATCCTCATACTATTTGTTACAATTATATTCTCCAAATCTATCCTCGCATCTATTTCCTTTCCTTATTCTTTCTCCATATGTAAAGGAAGACATTTTTTCTCTTACCATTCTCAACATTTATCCTCCAAATTGATCCACGCATCTATTTCCTTCCCATATTCTGCCTTTATACTTGAATGAAGAGAAATTCTTTTAAAAACATCATTTATTCTGTTCATACAATGATTAATGTCCGTAAGTTCTTTATTCGATTTCTCAATTGATCTATAACAAACTAGTCAAATACCATGAAAACTAGGGTTTCATATATATATATATTTCATATCGCCTTTCTACTACAAATCTGAAAATAAAATCATGTAGAAAAATAGATCTTAACTTTTTCCTTTTATTTGCACAAAATGACACCTTTTTGCTCACTTAGAATAAAAGATATGTTTTTGAAGGGTTTTTTGACGGTCGTTCCTAAAAAAAAAATCGTCAAAATCATGTTTGTTGGGTCAACTTCAGATTGCCATATCTCCTTGATACTGCTTATAATCCTTAGTGTGACTACTTTTTGAAAAATTCTGAAAATCCTCTTTCTAGCCAATGTTAAAAGTCTAAATTCGACACCTATGTGAGGAGATTTATCTTTTGCAAGGTAGATTTTTGTTGCGAAAAAATCTGCAATAACCCCCAAGAAATATTCCCCACTTGTCTTGGAAAGAGCTTTGATACCAGCTGTTAAGAATCTCATGTATAATATCAGAAATACATTGACTAATATGCAGAAAAAATAGATTGCACAACACTAGTTGTGTGGGCTAAATGCCCAATATGAATTATAATTAGAAATACCTTTATAGTAGGGAAATATCAAACAATATTCCTTATCGGGAAGGAATCACTCAATTATCGCAGGTCTCTTTGAGGGTTGAACATCTTATAAGAGCATACACACGAATTACAATATTTCTCCTTCATGACGTGTTACACAATGATATTCCTCCACTTATATAAACCCTATGACAATAATAGATGGGTATATTATTATACATATAGAAGGCCGGTTCCACAAGATACCCATATATGGATTGATCAATATAATAAATACTACAAGTTACTTGTCAGACGGATCAATATAGTATGCCCACTAAGAGGATGTGTGCCACACGTCGACATCTCCACCCACAAATATACATCATAATATCATTTGTCTAGGTGCATTATGTTGGTATCCAAATTGATTCTCTTGTGAGGGCCAAACAACATCACGAAACTGGCAGGATGATTAGAGACAGATGAACCATGATATGAGTCGTTTTGTAGCCAGGATGGGATTAAGTTGACTCTTTGTCAATCGGGCGTTGGAGAAGTGGATAGCACCTCACTGAGGGTTTGATCTACCCTCACTACTTTAGGTTGTGCCTTCAACCAGGGTGAGAGGACCCATTCTGTAACCCGTGTTGGCGAAGGACATCAAGAGATCCTTCTTTGCACAATTTTCATGAGAACCTTGAGGAAATATGATCAATACAACACAATCTAACTCTCACGAGTTGTCACACTAGAGAGTGGAGATGTTTCTGGACAAAGGTTCAGGTTACTAAAGACAATAATTGAATCTTGATTGTCCCTGCATACTTTGGCACTAGAATTTGTTCATTTGTGGATACACAAAGACAAACATGGGTAGTTCGTGTAGGATTCGTTGTTTGAGAAATTTATTGGTGGGAAGTTAAGCAAGATAGAGCAGATTATACCAGATCTTTGAGAGCCTTTACAAATATTGGGAAACTCATAGATATAATGCTTCAGAACAGCCAAGATATTCCTTCAACTAGAAGGTGTGCATCAATGGAGGCCCAGAGATGCACGGTTTCACACACTCTTCGAGAATTCAACACAAAGGCTCGTGCTAAAGACTCAATTAAATGCTAGAAATCCTGGTTCGTCACGCCTAAGATACACTCATAGGCTTACAAACAATCTTTATCAACATAGTGAGAGTAAAGTGATTTTAAATTGTTTATTTCATTACCAGATGAAGGCTCTTCTCATAATGAAATTGCAAATGCCACAATACTAACACATGGACGAGATCTTGTGTGACTCAGAGAGATTTTAACATAAGATTGCAATAGGAACAAGAAAAACTATTTGAAAACATTATGAAATAACAACAAACACAATTATGCTCATGATCAACACAAATTTATTCAAGGTTCATTAGATTCATCAATAGGGGAAAGTTTCCTCAACAATCTCAGAGCCTGTCAATGGTCAGTACACTTGCAACCACCTTGACGCGATTGAATCCAAAGACACAGGAAAATGAATTGGTCTCTCAGACGGTCTCTTGGGAAAATGGTTTCTCTCAAACTTTCTCAGAAAAGTTAACCTCCGACCTTTGCAAGAGTATTCTCATTGCATTTATACAATTTCACTTGCTCACTCATCCCAAATTTTCCCCCAAAAGAAGAATATTTGAGGAATCCTTTGTTTGTTACAAGTTTGTTCTAGAAAGTGATGTTTAACAAATTTACACCCAAAAGCTGCCAGGTGGATAAATCATGAACTGATCACGTTTCTTAGACCCTCAACCATGACTGGGATGCCATGCCATAACTTTTTGATAAATTCCTAATCATTCTTTTATTCTGTCGTGCAAGAAATCCCCTTTTTAATAATTCGCAGGTGGCTCCATATGGTTGGATCTGACAAGCAATCCTTTTCACCCTCGAGAATACACCTTGAGAAATGAGTGCCCTCGCATGGATACTTGCATTCGTGCCTCTCAGAAATGAGTGTCCTCGCATGGATTATACCACATACCTGCGCATGCGAGTCCGAGTCGGCCAAGTGCAAAGAGGAGCCAGCGGAAACCTCCACGTGTTTCCTTGGCGCAACTGCAAAGGTGAAGTCCAGAGGTAGGTTCCCAAATGAGCGTGGGCCCTCCACGTGTTCAGAACCCTAGAGAGTTGCACCGGTTGTTGAAAAGTCAGAGTATGGGAAGGTCTAGCAGAAGCTTCCACGTGTCTGTTCGGTGCAACTTCAAAGATGAAGTCTAGAGGCGGGACCTCAAACGAGCGCAAGCTCTCCATGTGCCCTGGGCCCAAGAAAGTTGCCTCGGCCTTTGAAAAAGTCTCAGTATAAAGAGGAGCCAGTGGAAGCCTCCACGTGTCTCTTCGGCGCACTTTTGATATGGTGCCCAAAAGCGAGACCCCAAACAAGCGCGGGCTCTCCACGTGTCTCGGCCCGACTCGACAAAGTTGTTGAAAGAGTTTAAGGACCAAGCAGAAGGTGCCACGTGCCTAGGGTCCGAGAAAGTTTCCTCTCATTGAAAAGTCTAAGTATGGGTAGGGCCAATGGAATCTTCCACGTGTCTCTTTGGCGCTTTTTTTGTATGAAGCTCAAAAGAAGGACTCTAAACAAGCGCGGGCCTTCCACATGTCTAGGGTCCGACAAAGTTGCACCGGACACTTGAAAAAGTCTAAGTATGGGAAGATCTAGCGGAAACCTCCACGTGTCTCCTCGGCGCTCTTTCAAAAGTAAAATTCAGGGCAAGTCCCCAAACAGGCGCGGGCCCTCCACGTGTCCCAGGCCTAAGAAAGTTGCATCGGGCGCTTGAAAAGTCTAAGTATGGGAAGATCCAGCGGAAGCCTCCATGTGTCTCCTGGCGCAACTCCAAAGGTCAAACTAAGAGGCGAATTCTCAAATGAGCGCAGCCCTCCATGTGGAAAAGATTTGAGTTGAAGCGGGCCTGAGAATCTCAAAATGCCCCGGCGACTTGCCTCTCCGCTTCTAACTTATGATGTGGGCCCCAACGGAGTTGCGGATCATTTCATAACTTTGCTCCTTTTCACCAAAAGGCAAAAATCTGCAAAATGCTCCGGCGACCCGCCTCCCGCTTTGACTTTTCAATGCTGATTCAAACATGTGACATTAATTTGTCCCCGCGGAGTTGCGGATCATTTGAGTCAAGCGGGCCTTTAACCTTTCAAACCGCCACGTGTCCTTTTCGGGGTCAAAGTAAGAAATTTGCCTTGCCGCTTCATATTGTTGAATAGCCAATTATATACTATCGGGGCGCGGGACCAATTTGGCATTTTTTACAAATGTAACAAAAGTGACAAGTTTCACCAAAAAGACCCGGGCCGCGTCCAATCAGAAAGGACCACGTATCCACGGATGTTGGGACAAGATTTACAAAGGAGACACAGTTGTGGAAGACGCCCAACAACAAAGTTTTTTCACGCCGGACTCAATGTGATCCACAACCCAAGGAAAGGATTGACAATGGCAACCAAATGAAGGAGAAAGCTTTCACGCATCCATACAGGGAGATAGAGAATACTTCAAACCATGTGGACTGAGAAATTTTGAACAAACAGGGTGAGATTAAATTGAGCACCAACACATTACAAAAAGGTTTCAACTACAATAGATAAGCTAGATGTATCATAATTGCTATTATGTATCATAGAAGGATATGGGAATCTACAAAAGGAATAAACCTATTCAATGAATTTCATCAAGCAATAGAGTTAAAGCAAGAGTTTGAGATCTGAAAAGGAAAGTGATTGATTCCTTTCTTTTAGTTTGTTGTAAGTTTATTAAAGGTGTTTGATTGTGGATTTTTATTTTTAGTTTTCAACTTGTGGCCATGTGGTCTCTTTATTTCTTTTATGTATGAGTCTGCCTTTCGGATAGCTATGTAGCTTGTAGTTTTACCTACATCGTTAGTTTTTATAAATAGTTTTCTATGAAAATAGGTACCATATTTCTAGTAACAATTATGCGTGGAACAACAAACAAATAACTAATTTTGAAATGATGCTATATTCGAAATATCTACTACAATTAGACAATTTGTTGGCAAGGCATAAAAATATGCAGCTGAGTTTTTTTCCAAGTCTCAGGTTTGTTAAGTCATCTCTGTTTAAGGTCAGTGTTGACTGGTCTTTAACTTATATACATATCTAGCATATTAGCAAAGTGTAATGTCTCTTTTTCAAACTAGTACCAATTGAAGATTTCTTGCCATTTCTGTTCCCGTGGCCAAGAGGGAATTGCACAAGGGAAGTCCTTGGGTTTCGTTTTTAATTTCTTTTATTGTTATTAATTTTTTTCTTTGGGTTTTTACTCTCTAAGGCAGGTCGGGTGGGATTATAATGCTCCCAACAAGAAATTAAAAGATAAGAGTAAAGCTCATTAAGAGGTCGGCAAGGGTGGGAAGTTTCTAACATGGAATTAGAAGATAAAGCAAGCTTAAGAGGTTGGTCTACACCTTATGGCTCTTGGCGCCAACCAAAGGGTATAAGAGGAGTCTTAGGGGCTCATTTGCACATCATCTTTTGGCATATACACTTTATACTTGGTCTCTAGGGCTGATTGCTCTTAGTCCATTCCACTATTGGGCGACAATCCATTAGTGTGGCATCCAAGGAGGACGAAACCCTTCCTTGTGGGAGATTGGAGGACAGAAACCCTTCAATTTGGTGGTGTTGAAGACTCTCATTGAAGACCATCTTGCTGGTTTACATCTAGGGCATCAAGGAAGAGCCATACAAAAGCTTTTGACATTGTTTGAAGCCCCTCTCCTAGGGAGCGACTAGGGTAGAAGAGGATTTGGGTGCCTTCTAGGGCACAAAACTTCATTATTCTTTGATATTCAGATTTATCATATTTTATAAGGCTGAAATCTACAATTTGGTAATTTTGGAGGAGTTTATCTATCATTTTCAGCCCTTGTTTGTGGCTGCCCTGCTGCTGTCATAAAATTAATTGCAGTTGGGTATAATCTCTTGTTTTCTCCATTTCTTTGATGTAATTTGGATGGATAAATGTTTTCGTGCTTGAAATAATTATTTAGAAGCATTTTCAGCTGTTGTTGCATGGTGAGTTGAAGTCCCTATACAATTTGCTGCTAGGGTTTTCTAATATTTTTAGATCTGCTGTTATAAAAATCAGAATTTACTTCACTTGGGGTTTGTGCCATTTCCTTGATTTTCAGTTTCAGCCCTAGAAAGGGACATTACACAAAGTGAGTGATGTTAATGTTTTATACGTGCCTAGCAGTTTCTCATCTTCAACACAAGCTGAGTTTTTGAATACAACTTTAACCATCCTTAAGATATTAAAAACATCATTTGATGATACAAAACATTGAGTGTAAAGTTATTTATAATCTTTCAAGGAAACTGAAATCGGATTCAGGAATAATGTATTTTTAGGTTTATATGGGCATGTCTTCAAGAAGCATTTTTGTGCATTTTAGATCTTGCTTGTAGTTTGATTCAATTTCTTTCCCTTATGTGCTCATTTCTTGTCTATTATTCTTTGGACGATTTTTCTTGCTTTGAAGTGTAATTGCTGTAGGAAAATTATCTCATCATATATTCAAAAATATTTAAAATGATCTGTTCTTGCAGTTGCAATCAATGACCAATGTGGAATTGTATTTCAAACTAGCAACATCATATAAACTCTTTTACTATTATTTTAGATGTAAGAACAGAAAGAAATAATTCCTTGCTGGATATGTGCATTAGTTCAAAATGATTGGGATGGCGCTAACAAACATTGGCTGCAGGTGAGTGGAGATAGTTGTATATTTGTCTGGAAGTTGCCAGCTATTATATCTAAAACTATGCAGAAGAGATTTGTTACGAAAATTGATTCTTGCGAATCATCCAATTCATCCTTAGTGAATTTTCAACCTGAAGATGCTTCAAGCCAATATGGGCTTTGTTGTCAGCTTAGTAGAGACCTTCCAGATCAGGCTAACGATGAATACATTGATACTGATCCCAATATTAATTTAGAAGTTTTGGAAACACCTCAACATTTAGAATTATCAGCACCTTCAGCATTTAAATTCACTATATCGAGGCTTCCAAGATGGGCACAGACAAAAGTAATGAATGGTAAACCCGTAGCTGCTAGAAATGATAAAGAGAATGTGGAAGCAAATATTTTCCATTATGCTGAATCTCGATGGGCTGAGGTAATAATCTGATTCACCATGTAAAGGAGAGTTTCCTTCCCAAGTCAAATTCGAATATACTACAATCATTTTGATTCTTCTTTATATGAATGTCTTGTTATATTTCTAATCTACTGAAACCCATTTGGTTTAGGTCTATTTTGTTGGCAATTTTATGATTTGAGATCTAATCTTATCTTTTAACTCCATTATCTATTCATTGGAGCTTTATTTATTTGCAGCGTCTAGGAGCCGAAGGATACCGTTTATTTGCAGAAGATAAGGAAGGTAAAACACCTCCTGCTACAATACGTCCACATGTTTTTGCTCCTCGTCTGTGTTTCACTAAAGAGGAGCAATCTATCTGTCCTGATAGCACATCTGGAAGTTCATTTGGTTTTCACATTGATGAGAGCCCTGCAGGTTCTGAAGGCCAAAAATGGTAATTTTTTTTTGCATTGTGAATTTTACTTCTTGTTTACATCACGATCCATTTTTCCTGACTCCTGAGAAATTAACCTTAGCTTATTTTTTGTGGGTCCCTACTTTGATTCTTTATCATTTATATGTAATGTAGTGTCAAGAAGGATAAACACTGGCGAACTGTTCATACAGTTGTTTTTGATGAAATTGATTCTTTACGAGAGGACCACTCTGAATGTAATGGCCAATGTCTTTCTACTGCAAACAATGAAAATGCTGAGCAAAAATCGGACAAAAATTTCAGTATCCATACTCAAGCGCTGAACTCTGTTCATCCTTCGAATTCAGAGATGCAGAAAACCATTTCTATGGGTAATATTGACAATATTGATATTAGTACATATGATATGGAGAATGTCAACAGAGATAGGTGTTGCGATGTGCCTGATAAAGTTGTTAACATGACAGATCATTACAAAACACCTCAACCTATGTGCAACATTTGTAAGAGTGAGGATATTTGGAACAATTTTTCAAAATTGAGGTGTAATGACAACAGCTATTTTCAAACATCTAAGGTGCCTGAAATAAACTTTCAGTACAATTTACATACACACCATAACAAACTGTTCATGACTGAGGCTTCAAGTGGCGAAGATGAAAGTGAGGATGAGTTCTGTTCTAAGAAGGGTCTTTTCAGTACGCATTTTGGAAGTCTATCAACTGCTGTTAAGGTTTAGTCTATTCTTTAATTTAATTTTATCCAATCTTTTAATTGCTAGGACTTAAAATTGCTTAGTATCTTTCTGGTTTGTTATTTCTGACATTCCTTTATACAGTTTTCTGACATGCATATATTACATTTCTGACATCTCTCTGTGATGTTTCATAATGACATTTAGCACAAGACTGGCACAACATCAGCAAGAACTAGTTTGTCTACTCGATTTTTTGAACACAACAGTTGTTCAACGGCACAGACATCATTATTCCAAACCTTGCCAAGGGAAAAAAGTGGTTCACTCACAGACACCTGTAAAACATCATGTGATCAGGATCTTTGTATTCATGTTGCATCTTGTCTAACTGCAGAAAGCGAACATTCAAAGCAGCTTGAGTGGCAGGTGCAATTTAAACATTTTTGGCAATCAGTTATACATTCCGAATTTCTATTTTTATGAATATCCCTAATATGTAGCACTAAAGATTAATTCTATTGGTATCTTCCTGGATTTGGTCAGGGTAAATTCGCTCAGGAGGCGTCAATCATTTATGATAATTCTGCATCTCTTATGCTGCCAACTGGCGAAGGATCAACAGATGTTGAAAATGTAACTGATTCAAATGCTCGGGATTACAATAGTGGATCTTGTGGTTATAACAGTCAGGAGTCTTTAAACCTCCATCGTAATTGTGGTAATCCATTTGATAATTCTTTGTTAAGTTCCTTGCATCCCTCTCCGGATGTTAAAGTTTCGCTAGTGACCTTAGATGTTGAGATCAAAGATAATACACAAGTTATTCTTGAACAGCAAGATGATGAAATGCCTACTAAAAAAGAGTCTAAAATTGTGCATGAACTTCCTGTCCCCTCTGTTACTATTTCTTCAGAACGTGATGAAGACTCAGACAGCGATTTCCCTAGTAGTAGCCTTGCAAGTTTAGAACTTCGAGATCAGCCCATGAAAACTGATCTTTCATGTGCAAAAATCAAAGAGTCAAAGCTGAATCATTTGTATATGGAGCTGCAACAGTGTTCATTGCAGAGCCATGAAGATTCAGCTGTTGATACGAGGAATCTGTAGAAAATGATGGCAGAGAAAGTGATTGCTCACTACATCAACCTGATTTACCAGGTATTTGGGAAACTTCTACATCAATCATAAATAGAATCCGTTTTGAGTCTTGACCCTAAGCAGTAAGATAATCCACAGTTTTTATATGCTTGATTTTATGTCAGAATTTATTGTCCAGTTCAATTGCAATCTGCTCAAGCATATTCTGCGTGAAGGATGTTTCTTTTGCCTATTTTGATTTAATTATCACTTTTTCTATCTTCAGGGAAGAGTGGAAAATTGCAAGCAACTGAATTGCCGCGGTCTCTAGAGGTGTACAAGGCAGCATTAAAAAATCTCTCAGATGCTGCTGAAAAAGCAGTGAGTTTATTTAGTGAACTTAGGCAAGGGGACACATCTGACGCTGAGTCAATTTGTATAAAATCTAGTTCAGACTTATCAGATTTGGTTCATGGGATTATACCAACAACTTTGGAAAACGTACAGAGGCTTTGTGATTTAACCTTGCCGGGTCAGTTGTACGAGTCAAGGCCCAACACATTCCACAGTTCAATGAGTGCCGAGGATGGAGAAAAACCCACATTTAGTATCTGCAATTCAGGTAAGTTGGTATATAGGAAACTTGTATCTTGTTTGTGTTTATCATTTGGATTGATTTTGTTCTTAAATTTTCCTTTACATGCAGATCACAAGACTGTAAGGTCCAGAGAGTGGAGGCCTGCTTCAGTAGCCCGATCAGAAGTGACTCTAGACTCTGTTAATATTGAAGGTTTTGTCCAGCGCTACTCAGAGCGTTTGTCAGAGTCTCTGTCTAGCCAAGTACTCGCATTGGTTCAAAAGGGTTTATTTTCACAAAGCAAAACCTGAAAGTATTCTTAGGCATAAACTCTTGGTATTCATTTAATTTCTAGTAGTGGATCTGCAAGTTGGTTGATGATGGGGTAAGATAGAATGGAATGCGTCCTTTCTCAGAATTCTTTTAGGATCTCATAACCGTTCAGTTGCTTGCTAAAACTCCAGGAGCAGAGGCTAATGTTAGAATGATATCGAAAAAGAGCTTTTCTTGTGGTTGCAAGGCATTTATGCTGGAAATTAAATGAATATGACAGCAGCAGCAATGTCAAGAGTTTGCCATTCCTAGCTGGAAACGTGGCATCATCTATCTAGGCTGCGTTCTGTTTTCTCCAGTGTAAAATGTAGAAGTACAGGGGTGTGTATTATTGCATACAGATTATTACTTGGCCGCATTCATGTCATTTTCTCAGGAGCACAACTGTAGGGTTTAGATTGTAGGGGATACAGGGGATACATAATAGTGGTGTATTCTAAATTAAACCACCATTGGAATTATCTCTAAGGCCTTTTTCTGGTGAAAGCACCTTACTGTAAAGAAAACACTTGCAAGGACGCGACATTTTGAAAAATGATTTTTAGTTTTCTATTTAATGTGACATTGTATGTTTGACTCAACTAAAAGAGACCTTTTAGAGCAGAGGAGTAAAGGTTTGATGGAGTCAACAAGTAGCTTGATTTATACACTTGTATACGGAACCAACATATAGCTATGAAGAGAACTAGTCTTGGAAAATCTCTCCAGGTGTGGTGATAGCGGTGGTAGGTCTGGAATGTAGTTATTAATCAATATGTTAATACTTACAATCCAATATAAGACCCTGGGATTGATATCTTTCCGCATTTTTTGAATGTGTTTAAGATATTTATAGCTTTGTAGAATTTGTTTCACTTGGAGATGACAAGTCGCATGCAATGATAGACATGGGTGATAGAGATTGTTGATCTTCAAGAGTGTGTAAGACCCATGTTATTCTTCATCTAAATTAAGGGATTTAAAAAAAAAAACAAACCCCTTAATTACAATTAATGCCTTCAATGATTTTCAACTTGCAACAATTAAATTCAGCATAATTAAATGTTTACAATCCATTTGATAACAAATGATAACTATTTGTAGTTTTAAGGGTCAACTAGATCTTTCGATCTCCTTAACTCATTCTAATCGCGTGTATAACTTATATATTTTTGGTGAAACCTTTTAACAGTCTTGCGATTTACGTGCAATTCCTTAGTGTCAACTTGGAAAACATACAAATTGTAATCCATCTGGTATCCAACACAACAAGTTAAGGGTATGGTGAACAAACAATGTAATCAACTATTTACACTACTTTGGCCAAAGATTGAAGTATGCAATGTAAGCTTAGTTTCTTAAGCGCACACTAGTCAACAAAACTAGTTTTAGTCATGCACAACCATATCTACAAAATTATTTAGATCTCATTTCGTTGATTAATAAATTATGTTTCAATTTTGAAGTATGAACCATGACTCGTCCTTCTAGTCGAAAGGATCCTATTAGTCTCATCTAAGTATCCTTATGGAAAAGATAATAATCACGTAATGGTTTTTGTCATTATGTATTCACCATCCTTCCCGTAGCCATCCTAAGTTGGCACGGTTAGAAAGGATTCTATCGAAAGAAACGATGATTCAAAATGCCTATGTTTCGTTTACAATTTTAGTTATTTATATTAGATAAGTAAACTCATCTTTACGATAGGTTATTTCATGTCCTTATGCGACATCCATTTCTTGATAGAGTTATAGTAACTCAACAAGTTAATGTCTTTAATAAGTACCTTTTAACGAACTTGTTAGGAAATCATGTTTAGTGTTCACATATATTATATATTGTAATATGAATAATTACATTCACTAATATGTAAATGAGTTGTTATTAACAATTCATGTTATTTAAAGAGTATTGTTGCATGAGTAACAATCACTCTTGATATGGAGTTTTTGGGTGTTTTAGTTGTTGAGCCAAACTCCTAAAAAATAGGAGATTCTTAGCCTATTTATTTTGTATGCAAACCCATTTGATTCGTGACAAGAAATATAATTATGTAACTTTGCCCAAATTCTACATTTGGTATCAGAGTGAGGTTGTTTGTGTACATATCATGGAATTCTGATATTGTTCAAGGGGTAGTGGTGTTGTGCTATTTCCCCATTGAATGAAATTTGTAAATCAATTGTAGTATTAGTATAGTGTGATCTAGAAGGATTTTTGCAGACCGTGGCCCTGTGGAATATGCTTCATAAATTTGCATGCAATGATTTTCATCAATATTGAATCATTCAAGAAGTTTCAGGCATTAAGAAAGCTCCAAATTCACGTCCAACTCAGTCATGAACAACTTTTAGGTCAGGTGAGGAAAGTAATTTTTTTGATACCATTGCAAAGATCTTGAAACTACCTTTCCAACGCATTAAACGGTTTGCAAATCGGAGCTCTGGTTTTCAAGTTATGAACAAATCATTGTGGGTCACTTCAACTCAAAATCAGCCGTGAGTTTTTACACAACCATTTTTGATTGGCTAATATTTTTAATATTTAGCAAAGACTATAGTTTAATTTTTTAAAATTTTTCTATAGTTTTTGTTTAATAATTGCATTTTAAGGGCAATTATTACGTTTTTGACCAAATTAATATTTTTCCGGCACCAGTTCTTCAGTATTTTGATGTTTTTAGAATCCTCATTTCCTCCCAGTTCTAACAAGTGGTCACACAATAAATTTTCTCTCCATCTGGAGAAATTTTTTTAATCATTGATCTAATTTTAATTAAATTGGGCCTTTTTACGAGAAATTGTATCCTCAATAACTTTTGCACGGTAACTCGAAATCGAGCACCATTTTTTTCAAAAGTGCTTATTTTTTCATTCCCATTGCATTGGTTATAATTTTGGGAGAAAATACCAATTTTGAAAAATACCCTCTTTTGAGCCTCATCATGTCAATGTCAAAAATTGTAAAAATTTACCTCACGGACGTATTTTCGGTGTTACTCGACGTCTAGTAGAAATTATTGAGCAACATGTTCACAAAGATCTTTGAGTTTGCACCGTCATTCATTGGAGGTCGGAGGCAATAAATGAGGGAGGGTGATTAATGCCTCTCGCCGCCAATGAGCGGGGCCACATTTTGGTATGGTGACATCTCTTTTTCAATTTGACTTGATTTTTAGTGTTCCTAGTGTTATGAATAAATAGAAATTTCACGTTGTGGGGGAACATAACACCAATGTTCCATTTCCATTCTATACCTAAAACGACTAAAGTCAAGGGCAACTTCCAGTGATAAGTGGCAATTTCCTATGTTGTTTGAGATTGAGTGGCAGTGATCAACAACAATGGTTATAATTAAGAAGATTGCAATTCTTATAGAATATGTTATGAATTATTTTCAGATTTTAGTTTTTTTCTTCGAGTGGTGTGTGGTTTCATTCCCTTGCTATGATTGAAATGCAAAGGGTGTGCATTTTAGAATATGTGAACAGTTGTATAGGAGGGCAACTGATTGAGGCGATCCTCTGACTGTCGTACGGTCCTCTGACTTCCGTACTTCATTGGAAGATGATCAACCAATGAATAGATTCACACGGAGAGGTGATCATGATCAGTTGGTGAACCAGAGAGGTGATCATGTGTAGTAAGATCCAAACAACAAGATCTAAGCCAATAGTATGCAGACCTAAAAGTATGCGGAGGCATACGATTTTGTTTCCAATTTTTTTCAGATGTGCTTCTTCCCATGTAAACACTAAGGGGGGAATGTTAGGAAATCATGTTTAGTGTTCACATATATTATATATTGTAATATGAATAATTACATGAGTAATTATTCACTAATATGTAAATGAGTTGTTATTAACAACTCATGTTATTTAGAGAGTGTATTGTTACGTGAGTAACAATCACTCTTGATATGGAGTTTTTGGGTGTTTTAGTTGTTGAGCCAAACTCCTAAAATATAGGAGATTCTTGGCCTATTTATTTTGTATGCAGACCCATTTGATTCAGATAAGAAATATACGATTATTATTTCCTTGATTTAATTTTGTAACTTTGCCCAAATTCTATAGAACTATCACAATATAGTGTTTGTAGTTAAATAACAGTTTATTTAACCATGTCTCACATAGAGTTAATCCATTCAATATTTGTTGAAAACAATCCTTAATCTCATATAATCATCATTTAATATGAATAGTGCACTTACTTTTAATAAGGTACAATATTAATATAACGTTGTTTTCATTGTATTGTTTTCCTTATCGTGCTATGTTCAACATTCACATATTCGTTAAAATGAATCAATAAAACCAGATATAATTGCATAACATAATATCAATAAATTTTATTCATAGTCTTCTGTAAAACAACATTTAAACACTTTCATATCTCATAAAATATGATTTAAAACAAGTATTTTATTAAAATATAATAAGGATAAGTCCTTATTTTCAGAAACAATGATATACATTTAATCATGATAGTACAATAGGCAAAATGCTTTAAATCATCTTGTAAAGACAATACATCTTGTGAAGATAATACTTTCGTGTAACAATTAAATACAATAATCCTTATCAGATTTTAAACAATAATACATGATGTAATCATGCATAAACAATCCAATCAATGACTTCATGTATGTCTTTCCTTCATGTAAACCTGTAGGAGAGAAAAATGTATACAAGGGTGAGTTCAAAGAATTGACATGAGTTATGTAACTCATGTTATTGATGTGTTTAATTGAAATGAATGAATATGTTAGGTTAACTTAATTGATAACTAGTAATCATCATAGTTCATTAAATAAGTATGTATATGCGCACACACGCGCACACAACACTATTCAAAGAAACAATACTTCATAGTATAAGATAAGTCTACAATTGATAATTAATGCATTTGATAAACATAATTTTTGAAATTTTAAGTAACATACCATGACCATTAATTACGAAAATGATCAATAATAGAATTTGTGATGGAATTTATCCATTAAATTCCCTTAAAATCTTCCGCAAGAAATAATGTCAACAATGTAATATTCATTAATGTATAACTGTTATGTTAAAGTAATGTCCATAACTAACTCGCTCTCTTTTCCCGTAATTTACTAGTCAAAGGAAATATTTCACTTAACAATCAATAATTAGATAGTAAACACATTTTCACATTTTCTACTAAATATCTACTATTCCCGTAAATAATACAAGAACATGAAACATATTCAAACATTACAAGAGGTTCATGCAATATCAAATAGTTGACCAACCTCATCCATTTGAGCAAGCAATCATTTGTCATAATCATTGCTATCATTATAGTTCATCAATAATTTTATCATTAATACTTTAATATACCAATAGTTCTTATTTCTCAAGTAAATATTCCTCACCAAACAATAAACCAAAAGAGGAGGTAAAGGGTGTTCGGGAATCCACACTCAAGAACTTAATATTTATCATAACATCAAATTGTGATGAGACTAATTTACACTTATACAAGATTCAAATTGGTAACTAAATGGACTTGAAGACCGTAGCTTCAAAAAGGATCAAAATAACACTATCACCTATCAACTCAATGTAACACAAAGGTTACAATAGATAACAACATACTAAATAAGAATATTTACAAACTAACTTAGCAAACTTCACCCACAATACCCAAATCTTTCACGCTTATTTTGAAATAAATGAAAAGACATTATCAACTAGTCACCAAGAGGGGAAATCAACCCCAATACCATAATAGTACAAATTTAGAGATATCATTTTATGAAAGCAAGAACAATAAGCTCGATAGGAGCTATATCAATCTAAACAATAAGCTAGTAATAAACTTCATCAAGTTTATAACTATAACTATCCTCAAAATATTTCAAATCGAACCAGATCTTGTTTAAGACAAAACCCACTTGTATCCCGCTCAAGAACACTCTAAAGTCTCATACCTAGTTGGTATTTGCGAAATGATATCATATATTTTTGTTATAAATCAGACCTAGAGTTCCAAAATGACAAAAATTATAGATCTATTCACTTTCCAACAAACCCACATTGTTTTCCATTCCTTTCACTATTTTTTTCTAAAATTTTCTTATTGAAAATGAAGAGAAACCCCAAATTTTAAACAACAAAATCTCAACCAAATATCTTAGTGCCAAATCGACTACCAATAAGCTCAAATCGAGATGATTAAAAAAGATGAAATCTAAATGCATGCTTTTAAAGTAAGAATACAGACCTAGATTTCCACTAAAATTTCATGCCCGAATTTCAAATCAAACCCAACAAACATGCCTATTATTTCTTGATTTTTAAATCAATTGAAAACCAGAAACATATTCCTATATTTTAAATTAAAAACAACAAAATTTTGAGTAGAAATAACCCATGCCTGGTTTGTGTTTTCCATTTGTTTTCCTTTTCCAAATTTCTCTTTGAAACCTGCAACTTGTATGCCCAACAAAACTCCCAAAAATTTCCAAAACAACAATAATAAATACAAATTTACCATTTAAATAAAGCTTCATGTTCGCATGCATTTGTTCAAAACAACCTTGCATTATTTTCTCCCAAACCTCCATGCGAGTACCGATAGACCAAACAAAATACCAAAAAAATGCGAATGGAGGTAAGCCTTGCATGTTTTGGCTTGTAATGCAAGCTACTAGTTCCCAAGAACGGTTTTTTAATTTAATTCTTTAAATGATTGACGGTGCCACATAAAGGCTTCCCTCAAATTTTTAAATTAAGTTGCATGTAATTCGAATGGTCTAAGATCATGTTCATACTATCACCTTATCAAATGCCTCATGGTCTGTGACCAAATCAATCTCAAACAATATTAAATACCTTATTATTTTCCCACATGGTCTCTGATCATTTTTAATAAAATTTAACCATTAAACTTTATACTTACAAGGTGGTCGATGACCCATTTCAACCAATAAACAATAATCCAACTTCCACATTATTTGCCAAGTGGTCTATGACCATTATTAAACAATAATCAATTACCTTGCCAATGTCCATGACCAATGTTCACAATGTTAAGGAGGGTCAACTTCATAGATAAAACATATGTAAAAAACAATGCAATATGGTCCATGACCAATTCACATAAACATTAAACAATATCCATTAAATAATTACTTTGCAAAGTGGTGTAAGACCTTGTTCCGATTAACAATGCCAATGAAATGTGATCAAGACATCTCAATTCGATCAATGCAATCCAAAAGGTCGTGTCACGAAAGCATCCACAATCTAATACATCAACATCGTAATTTATTTTATAAATGCATTATAACCTTATACAATGCTAAACATCCTCAATCAATGAAAATAGTAGTAGAATCCAATCAACTCAACCATCGTATATTAAAGCAACTAAGAAGAGGGTCGTTAAAACAAAACAATTATACAAACATAATAATTATATAAATATGCTTATGTATACATGTATATATGTATATACACATGTTTTCACACACACACACACACACAAACACACACACAAAAATATTAAATTACTTGTCATCATCCATCAAACAAAGGGACTTAAAAAATATTAAATTTGGGGGTGTGTGACAGTGTCACACCTCGATTCCTCTCATACACTTTGCCAAAGATGTTGATGTTTTGGAAGGTGGTCGGGGCATGTGCAAGCGCGGGTAACCTAGACAAAGTATCACGTAAACGATTGAGGCTCCACCTCTCTTGAAAAGAAGGCACACACATAGGAAGGCACAATAGGCAATTGGTTGGTTCGTTTGTAGATTTTGATGGGATTGCATGCGAGAGTGTGAATTTGGAAAATAATGGGAAACAACCTCGAAGGATAAGTGGAAGTGCATATGAGGCTGATAAGTCGGTCATATATTGCATGTGCGAGAGAGTGTGAGTGCAAAGGATTTCACATAATGAATATCACCTACAATCATAATTTTTTTAGCAATAATAACCGATTGTAAGCATTAGTCCTAATCTAACCATGTCATAAAAAAATATAAAAGAGAAGGGTAGGGAAGAAAGAGAAATCAATCCGATGGCATGGAAGAGACCCTTTCTAGTTGGAAAAGGTATATCTAAGGAACCACACTCTAGCTTAGGTCAAAACTTTCTTGATCAAGCCAAGAGCATGTGTAAGAGTCTCGAGGAACTTGTTGTGAAGCGAGAAACTATGCAATGTCTTTTGTTGCGCAAGAATCAAACACTAACTCCATACACAAATAATGAAAGATATATCTATAAAGAGCAGGGAGATCTACTTCAACCTAGGTAGAAAGAGTGCACCTAGACATCAATATGTAGGGTGAAACACATAGTAGAAATAATTGTACAAAGCTAAATGCATTAAGACGTTCAAAGTATCTTTTTACAAGTATATGACCTAAATAAAGTCTTTTAACTAGGTATTTATAGGGAGATACCGCATTAACGAGGGGAACACTTACAAATATTACAATTAATGTCCTTAGCCAATTGTGCATGGTAGATTTAATAAGGTGGATACATGGGTGACCATATAAACCAATTAAATTGAATGAATGCCTAGGTGATCTAGAAGAATGTTATTGTTGTCAAATAAACACGCATGCTTATTTGAATATCTTACTTCAAATTCTAAACTTATTTGGCTTCAGTGTACAAAGTTGTGGAAAAAGAAGTTAAAAGAGTTGCAGAAGGAAGATGCACAATAAGTGCATGGATCAAATAAATAGTGTCCCACATAAAGAATGAATGTCAAGGAAAAAAAAACCCATGAAAAGAATATACACCATGGAAAAGGCATTAAAGTTGCAGAAGATTAGAGTGCGAAACATTGAAGGGTCGTGAATGTTGAGATGTGGAGCTAAATGGATTCACAAATAACATGCTTTGCAAACTTGCAAGTTTACACAGGAACTAGTGTCTGGCCACTCACTTGCGAGCAACTAATATCGGTTGTGTGGCGGCATCAATTACTTGTGTGTGAAAGTTTTTATTTTAAACGCGGGATTAGATCTCGACCCTTGGTTATAAAGGTGATCAGATGGTTGTAAATGCATAGCTAAGTTGCCCTAATGTTTGTATATGCTTATAAGCTAGAAAACTAGGGTTATAAGGTGAGAATAGAGATAATTGTAAGAAGATATTCTTGGAGAGAGATGAGAGAAGCTTGTGAAGGAAAAGTACTGTACATATGGGAGAGGTGTGGAAGATTACAAATGTTTATTGTATTTCCGTAAAACAAAGAATAATAAATTGGTCTGTTTCTTGGTGGACGTATCCACATTGGGTGAACCATGTTATATCTTGTGTATTGTTCTTCTGGTTTAATTTATGTGTTTATTACTTGTATGCTTCATTTAAATATAGATTTGTACAACACTGGTGTGTGTCTAACCCCAACAACTAGTATCAGAGCTTTTTTGTTTGAGGGTTTTGTGTGTTGACAAATTTACTCACAAAGGATTTTTGATTGAGTGGGAGCACAACAATGGCAGAAGATAATAAATACAAAGTGGAGAAATTTGACGGTACTGTAATTATCAATTATGGAAGATGCAAGTGGAAGATTATCTATATTAGAAAGATTTATATTTACCGTTGGATGCGAGTGTAAAGCCTACAAAGATGACTGATGAAGAATGGAAGATTCTTGACAGAAAGACTTTGGTATCTATAAGATTGAGCCGACAAAGATTTGTAGCTTCGAATATTATTGAAGCAACAACCATGGTAGATTTGATGAAATCTTTAGCTAATTTATATGAAAAACCAAGTGCTTCAAATAAAGTTTATTTGATGAAGAAATTATTTAATTCAAAAATTCAAGAAGGTGAATCGTATCAAATCACTTGAATGATTTCCGTTCTATTGTAAATAAATTAAAATCGGTTAATATTCCGTTTGATGATGAAGTGAAAGCACTTTTATTCTTATGCTCTTTGCTAGATAGTTGGGATAACTTGGTAATGGTTGTTAGTAATACAACATTTGTTACTAATATTTTGAAGTTTGATGATGTGGTTAGTATAATCTTGAATGATGAAATACACAGGAAAATTATAGGAGAGTCATCATTTGGAAATGATTTGAATGTAGAAAGTAGAGGAAGGCAGAAGGAGAAATCCAAGAGTAAGAGTATTGGGAAATCAAAGTCAAAGAATGGCAGATCTAAATCCACATGTAGAGGAATAACTTGTTGGAATTGTGGAAAGAAAGGACATGCAAAGAAGGATTGTTTGTTCAAGGAAAAAAAAGAGAATACACTAGACAAAGGTAAAGAGGTAAATGTTGAATTGAGGTAATGCAAGATGCCCTTATTCTCTCTTTGGATAATAAAATAGAATCATGGGTTTTAGATTCAAGAGCTTCTTTCCATGCTACCCCTAATAAGGGTTATTTCAGAAATTATGTCAAGGGTAATTTTGGGCGTGTTTATTTAGGAGATGATAAACCATGCAATATTATTGGTAAATGAGAAGTTCATCTAAAATTGTAGAATAGAAATACATGGATATTGAAAGATGTGAGGCATGTGCCAAGCCTTAGGAGAAATCTAATTTTTGCAGGACAACTAGGTGAAGTTGGTTGCATGGTTACATTCACAACAAAATCTTGGAAAGTTACCAAGGAGCTCTTGTTATGGAAAGAGGCAAGAATTTAGGAATATTGTATTTATCTACCTATATTAGTGATTCCTTTTCTATTTTATCTACTTCAACTTCAGATACAAACATGTGGGATAATCGACTAGGCCATATGAGTAAAAAGGGAATGCAAATATTAAAGGAAAATGGTAAGTTATTAGATTTGAAACAAGTAAATCTTGATTTCTATGATTATTGTATATTTGGAAATTAAAAGAGAGTGATATTTCTCAAAGTTGGGGCAACAAAGAAGGAGGAAAACTGGAACTTATGCACTTGGATGTGTGGGGACCGCCTTGAGTAGCTTCTCATGGAGGATCCCAATATTATGTGACTTTCATTGATGATGCCACAAGAAAGGTATGCATTTATTGTATAAAGTGTAAATATGATGTTTTGAGAATTTTAAAAGATGGAAAGACCTTGTGGAAAATGAATCCAATTTAAAATTCCTTAGATTTGATAATGTTGGTGATTACTGTATCAAGGCTTTTATTGATTTCTGTTCAATGAATGGAATATGTAGAGAAAGAATGGTTCCTAGAACACCACAGGAGAATGGTGTGGCTGAAATAATGAAAAAACTATCATAGAACGTGAAAGAAACATGAGAATATATGCTGGATTACACTTGCAATTTTGGGCAAAAGTAGAAGACACAATAATATATTTAATCAACCATGGGCATTCAGTGCACTAGACGGTGGAATACCGAAGAAACTTGGGACCTGGAAAAGAGGTAGATCTTTCTTTTCTTAGAGTATTTGGTTCAAAAGCTTTTGTGCATATTGATAAAGAAAATAGGAAGAAGTTGGATGCTAAATCCAAGAGATGCACTTTTATTAGTTATGGCTCTGGTGATTTCGGATTCTATTTTTGGATTTAGATGATGTTAAGATTGTTAGGAGTCATGATATTGAATGGAATGAAAAGAGAATGTATAGGGATAAAATTTTGATACCCAAGGATGAACCGGTGGAAGATTTTGTGGAAGAAAATGCATTCTCGGATTTAAAATTGACATCTGCAGTATGGTGTCGATTCTGATAACCAATATTGGAAGCTTGAACCGACGTTGGTAGAGCCAGGATCAACGTCTGCAATAAAGGACCGACGTCAGCAACAGGTGATTGATATCAATCACTGTTAGAGGTTGATACAAATGTACTGGATGTACAAAATGAGCCTTTGGCACCCCAAAATTTCTGTGAGAAGATCACAACGAATAAGTAGACCTATAAAAATATTTATACCTTCCTTATTTTATCTATTATTGACTGATAGTGGTGAGCCTAAATTTTTGAAGAAGCAATGTAGGATGAAACCCACAAGAAGTGGAAGCATGACATGGATGAGGAGATTGACTCCTTGAAACAAAACCAGACATGGGATTTGGTTAAGTTACTAGCAGGTAAGAGAACATTGCAGTAAAATGGGTTTACATGATCAAGGAGGAAGAAGGTGGACAAAAAGATACAAGGAAAGGCTTGTGGTAAAAGGGTTTGCACAAAAACAGTATTGATTTTGGTGAGATATTTTCTCTTGTAGTAAAAATGACTTCCATTTGTATTGTTTTGAGTTTAGTTGTAGTAGAATATTTGCACTTAGAGAAACTTGATGTTAAGATGACTTTCCTTCATAGTGATTTGGAGGAAGAGATATATATGCAACAACCGCTTGGTTATGAAGTCAAGGGTAAGGAAAAACTTGTGTGCAGGTTGAAAAAGAGCTTGTATGGGCTCAAACAAGCTCCAAGGAAATGGTATATGAGGTTTGACAGTTTTATGCATGAGCATGGTTATATGAGATGTAAATATGATCATTGTGTTTATTTCAAGAAGCTTGAAAATGGAAGCTATATTATTTTGTTATTGTATGTGGATGATATGCTTATTGTAGGATCTAGTATGCAAGACATTGTTGAGCTTAAAGAAAATTTAGCTCATACATTTGCAATGAAGGATTTAAATAGCTGCAAAGAAAATCCTTGGCATGCAAATTCATAGAGTCATGAAGAACATGAAATTGTATTTGTCTCAGGAAGATTATATCAATAAGGTTTAAAATGTAGAATTTTAAACTTGTAAGTACACCTATGGTTGGACACTTTAAATTGAGAAAAGATCAGTTTCCTACATCACATGAGGAGTTTGAGTAAATGGCACAGGTTCTATATGCTTCAAAAATTGGAAGCCTTATGTATGCTATGGTTTGTACTAGACCAGATATTGCAAAAGAAGTGGGAGTTGTGAGAAGATTTATGGCCAATCCAGGTAAAGAGCATTGGAAAATAGTCCAATGGATACTAAAATATTTGAGAGGGACATCAATTATGCATTTATGCTATGGAGGGTTGGATACTTATTTATTCAACTATATTGATTAAGATATGGCTGGAGATTTGGATTGTAGGATAAGCACCACTAGATATGTATTCATAGTAGGTGGCACAATAATTAGTTGGATTTCAAGATTGCAAAAGGTTGTGGCCTTATCTAATATAGAGGAGAATATGTGCAGCTCTACAAAGGCTAGAAAATAGATGATATGGATGAGCAGGTTCATGGAAGAGTTGGGAAAGGAGTAAGAGGATTGTAGATTGTACAATGATAGTCAAAGTGTGATTCATCTGGAAAATAAATCAGCATTTCATTCAAGAATGAAACACATTCAATTGAGATATCACTTCATACAACAGTGTTGGAGGATGGGCATCTGAAGTTGGAGAAAATTCATACAAATAAGAACCCTACGGATATGCTAACGAATCCATTGGAAAAGGAGAAGTTGGATCTTCACTCCACTTTTGTTGGTCTTCAAGTTTAAGACTTGAAGAGGAAGAAACAAGCCAAGGAAAGGATCCAAGGATGGAGCTATATGGTATAATACAACAATTTATCTCCAAGTGGGAGATTGTTGAGTTGTGGAGCTAAATGGATTCACAAATAACATGCTTTACAAACTTGTAGGTTTACACAAAGAACCAATATCTATTGGGTAATTGGCGTCGGTCACCTGGGAGCAACCGATATCGGTTGGGTAACTGACATCGAGTTACCTGTGCGTGAAAGTTTTTATTTTAAATGTGGGATTAGATCTAACCTTTGGTTATAAAGGTGATCGGATGGTTGTAAATGCATAACTAAGTTGCCCTAATGTTTGTATATGCTTATAAGCTAGAAAACTAGGGTTAGAAGGAGAGAATAGAGATAATTGTAAGAAGATATTCTTGGAGAGAGCTGAGAGAATATTGTGAAGGAATTTAGTATTGTACATCTGGGAGAGGTGTGGAAGATTGTAAATCTTCATTGTATTTCCTCTGTAAAGCAAAAAATAATAGATTATTGTTTCTTGGTGGACCTATCCCACATTGGGTGAAACACGTTATATTTTGTGTCTTTATCTTCGGTTTAATTTACGTGTTTATTGCTTGTATGCTTCATTTGGATATAGATATGTACAACACTAGTGTGTGTCGACCCCAACGGTGAAGCGAAGTAAAAGAGCAGAGCATAGGAGAAGCAAACATAAAAGTTGCGGGACAAATGAAAATTAGCTAGTATATTTAAACCTATGCAAGGTTAATGGGCCAAAAAAAAAAGAAAAAAGAAAATCCATGGGGTAAATAAATCCACGATACAAAGTTAAAGTTGTGACAAACAAAGGACTTCACAAAATAAAATAGGCCATAGAACAAAGAAGCAATTGGGCCACGAAAAGCAAAGTGAAGTTACGAAATAAGGAGATTGCAAATCAAAAGAAAAATGCCAAAAATGAAGTTACTGAGATCGTTGAAAATCCATTAGACAATGTTGAAAGTTACAAAAGATAACTGCAGAAGATTGCAGATAATCTAAAATCTACCACAAAGAGAAAATCGCACCCAATAAATTTTAAACGATTGAACAACTCCAACAACCAACATTAAAATTTGTCTTTGCACAACCCTTATTCTCAGCAAACGATAGAGTGTGATTTAAGGAACCTCGACATCCATACTTGTTCTAAAAAATTAAATGTTGGTTGGCCCTTGGTGGTTGGCCATATGGTTGGTTTTCTTTATTCTTTGGGGTCCATCTAATCTCTTTTCTTTTCTTTTTATATCTCCTATAAAATTAACTACAAGGGCATGCGAAAAGGGTATTTTCGCTAGTTTTAGAGCTATGCCGTTTTGAGCACTAAGTTCATGCTTGTAGACCTTTGTAAAGTGTTTGTGCACCTTAGCCCTTTGGAATTGTGAACAATTCATTGATAATTTTGCAAGTGTGATCTCTTTCCTTTGAATGCATACATGTTTGATGTGAATATTTTAGTCCTCTTGCAATATTTTAGTCTTATTGTGATCATTCTATTTAGAGTTTTTACACAATTTTAAAAATTCACATGCTAATTTGTATCTATCTCATAGAGTCATAACTAAACCCTATTTTAGTTTGGTGCATCACCTTTATTTATTTCAATATTTCATCCTTTTGAACCTTGGTCCCTTGGAAAGATTAGGTTAGAACTAGTTGGTAGTAGTTTGTAGTTTTGGTTAGATTAATTGTAGTGAGCTAGAATAAAAAGAACCAACCTTGTATGGAGATTGATCTTAAAATATGCCATTGTCCCACACTTTAAAGGTCATTCCCTGTTTCATTGAGGTGCTGAGCTTGGCCTCAACAAAGGGTAGTATCCTAGGTGACAAGAGTTTTTGCACTCCCAATGGGATTGTTTGAGTCACTTGCAACTATTTTTTGATCATCCTTCACTAAGATTGATGTGTATCTTAGTGGTATTTAACCTTTGGAGGCATCACAACAACACATTTGACAACTAACAAATTTAGATCTATTGTTTTAAAGTAGTATAGTGTCCATTTTTCATGAGAATAATACAAATAGGATGAAATTCAGCTAGAGTGGACTTTTTTGAACACATTGAAATCTCACGAAGGAGGAGAAAAAAGGGAAGATCAACTTAGAGAACCCCATCACTTCCCAACATATTTTTTTCCACTTTTCTCGGTAGACCTTATTTTTTTCCCCTTAGAAATTTAAGTCATATCCCCTTCACGTCTCACAAAATAAATTTACGTTTTATGACCTTCAATAAATGTAGTCCCTTAGCCTTGTCCGCACACAATGATATACTAATTATTTCCTTAAAATGTATTCCAGTTTTTACTTGTGAAAACTAAATCACCCCATAGAATATATCCATGATGTTGTTAATGTGTGTTTAGTCCATTTTATAATTGAAGATGATGTAGCAGTGAGGCTTTTAGCTTCATCCCTCAAAGAAAAACACTACAATGGTATAAAAGCTTGTTACTTGCCTCAATCCATTTATGCGATGAGGTTGGATAAGCACTTTGTTGGTAATTTGGAGAAAAAATAGACAACATCTCTTTATTGGAGCATTTGACAACTATCAAGAGAGCTCCTACTGAGCTAATGATGGACTTCAACTTCATATTTTAGAGAACTTCGGATAGAATGGTAACTCTTTCAAGCCAACTCCTCAAGGTGCATTTTAAATATTTTTAAGGACTCTTAATTTTGATATTGTAGTAATGATTCAATCTATGGGAGATGCAACATTACTTGATGCATATGTAATAACCATTAGTGCTAAAAATTGCTTTATAAAAATTGGTAAAATAGCTCTTAGACTTCGTTTTCATCTTTTTCCATATTTCTCCCAAGGCATTCAACCTTCTCTTGTTCCTATTCCAAAGCCAAATGATTCCATATCCACCTCTCGTATCTTATTCTCCCAATAGGTTGGATGAAAATGACGATCTTAGAACTTTGGTTAAAATTCTATCAAATGAGATTGTCTCCCTCAAGAGACAACAAACCCAAACACCTAGAAATTACCCAAGTTTCAATCAAGGGAAACCTTCAAATTATAATTTTTATCAAGGTTATTAAAAAATGAAAGCTCAATATCCGATCAAATATATGGCCAAAATTATTAGTTAAATAGATTCCAAGGCTATAATCCTATTTTGTCCCTTTAATCAATTTATCCTACACAACTTTCATTACCAACACAAAAATACATTGTTCAGGTATAAAATAATGTTGTCCAAGAAGGTGAGTGATGTTTCGTTTTCAACCAACCTCACAATCAAAATAGTTACGCAATGGGTGTGCAAGTTTAGACCCTCTAGGTGCATAATTAATTTAATCAAAAGAATAATTGATGGAGGTTCTAAATGCTAATGAAGAAATAATACAAGAATAATTACCTTACGTTAATCTCATGTTTTGAATCCCTAACGAGTTTTGTGTAGTCAATTAGACTATTGATAGATTAAATTGATCACAAATCCATGTTGCCGATAACACAAGGTTTAAGAAGATACATATAGGGATTGTTCCTCCATCCTGCTCGAGTGTAGGATAACCCTCCTCTCGATAAGGAAAAATCCATGGAAAATTTAGGAAAGAACAAGTAATCAAAATTTTATAGCAGTTTTACCCCTACAAAAGGCATTGATTCTCAACCAAGGACACCTTTTCTACTAGTGGAGCAAGCAAGAAAGGAATCCTCAACACCTATGATGCACAATACTACAAGTATCCCTTTGAACATTATAGAAAAAATGAAGAAGACAAACTTGAATGTGACCATGTGGGATGCATTGTCTATCCCCTCTCGGAGGAGTCTCTTACAAGAATCTTTGAAGTAGTTGCCACCATCCGAACCAACTATGCAAAATTCAAACTCTTTGGTTAACCTATGTCAACCTAGGGATGAACAAGTAAATAAAGTCAATAAACCACCACCCTTTTATATATATTTAATTGTGGAAAAACACTTAGTCAATAACTTCATGATATGATTAGGTGCTATTACTTCTATTATGTCTAAGAAAATAACAAACATTTTAGGCATCAAGTACAATCCAACTTCTAAGGGTGTTTTACAACTTGACAATACAACAATCACAATACTAAGGGTTATAAAAAATCTTGAGTTAATCCTTCATGCTTGTCCTAGTTTGACTATCACTTAAGACATATAACTCATTGATTCAGCTCCTTTCTTTGTTCTTTACTCATCAAGAGACTTTACAACTATGGTGGATTCTAATTTAACAAAAATAAACTTCTGTAAAACCCTAATTGTCGTTTAGCTAATGTAAACTATGATATACAAGTGCTAAGTATAATATGACATAAGAAAATAAGAAAGTAAGTGTAAAAACCTAAGAAAAAGGTATAAAAATGACTTAGCTGATCAACGCTTAATCCATAGGTGCTATGGACTAAGAAAATTGCTAAACAAGAAGTGAACAATGTGTCCAATGCTCAGGATAAATTTAGGACTAGAGGAATAAGGCCGGATAGGGCGCCAATGATTAGAAAGGGGCACTGCGTGTTGACGATGTGTTTTGGGTGTCCGTGACAATGAAAATGGTCGAACCCGATATTCATTGTGTCATACAAGTTTTACAAATAGTCCCCTGTTGATCACCCTCGTGTCACTCTTAAATCATTGAGGGTACCCGTAACTTGTAAAATAGATATCACTTGCAAAATACCACAAACCACATCAAACATGAAAAGGAAAGATGTAAAATGTGGATTTGGACTAACCCTTGGTGGTCACCTTGAGAGTGAACTTATGAACGAGCGTTGCACTATAGCTCGAGAATTCATGTAGTTACGGTGAGCGTGTGTAAGAATCGTGCCCCGGGATTTCCTTGTCCAAGTGCACTTGATAGCGGGTCAGTAGCTAGATGTAGCAATGTAAATAGAATGTGTGGATGGAAAAATGAACTTCCACTTCCTATGTTGTGTATACCGAAAATGTAGTCCCTTGTCCCTTGAATGGATGCCTTCAAGTGCTTTAGGTGCCTTTGGATGTAAGCTTAGGTGATGATAGTATATTATTAGTGCTTGGTCCTTTTTTTTAAACATATAACTATGTATTTACATGATTACCTTGTTTTAATTTTATAATTGACACTGTAATGATGAACCATAAGTGAAAAGACACCCAAAAGATAAAATAGACCAAAAATAAGACAGTAAGGTGAAAAAAGGTCAGGGGCACCCAGAGGGGACAGGAACGCCTGGGAGTTGGTGTCTGAAGTCATAAAAGATAAATAAGTAAAATACCGATTGGGTTGTAGGGTGTAAAAGACCAAATTAAAAGCCATAAACAATGAAAAGAGGCCAAAGACAATCGTCAATTACTAGTTTTCTTGTTTAGGAATTATATGAATGCTAGTATGTATTTAGGACCTATAAATGTACCCAAGTGCGTGATTTAGTGTCTACATTTTCTCCCACTTTATGTTGTTGAGTGAATACTCGATAACATAAAGTAGATAAGAGATATGTACTTGATAACCATGTAGAGTGTGCGGTGAAGAACGTGCCGAGTGGACAAGTGAAGTGTGGAATGATGCAAAAAAATGAAGCGTGGAAACTAGGAAGAGAAATTGACCCTAGGGGTGAAGTGTATGTATTGTACCATGTTGTACCTATTGTTGTGCATGTTGTTGCTATTTCTTATAAGGACGGACCCATAAAAAGAAGAGTAAGATATTAGTCAAAGTCCTTTATATGATTTTTTTATCAAAGTATGCACAAGTAGTAGTAAAGAAAAGTGTGCACTTGATGTGAAAGAGTGTAAAGGGATTGAAAATGTCTTGAAAATGCTGTGTAGAGTGAATTTTTTGGGCGATCTCACGCCTAGTCCGAGTTTTTGGGTGATCTCATGTAAAGTGCGAGTTTTGGGCTATCTCACGCCAAAGAGAAAGCGTTAGGGAGAGAGGTCTTGTGTTACTTTCCTTCCATGTCTCGCTCGATAAACACCACCGCAGATGGCGTGTTCTTTTTTTGTTGATGTTGCCCCTGATTTGTTCTGAATGTACTAATTGAATTGAATGTAGGACATAAGTTGTATTCTGTTACTGGAGGACTATGCCTAATACTATCAAACTGATGTAAATTATTATGTAGATTGTGCTGATTTATGACTATACTTGTGTGCCCCTAGGATGTTAGTGCCCAAGGGAGGACATAGGTTCCCAGTGAGCTCCTTTCGAGCAGGGTACCTGGTGTCTGTGTTGTGATTTTAACCCAAGTATGATTATGAGCCAGTGTTGTAATTATAATCTATGTCAATTTTGTGTCGAATCTGTACTATTTTGTAGCTTTGAGAGATCTGTATCAAATTATTTGTTCACCCAATGTATGCCCCCCCTTGTTTGGGGTGTATGTAATTTCGATAGGAGTATGCGTCTAAAAAGAAAGGACGTGATGCTTTTCTGAAATGTATACTTGTAGAAGGAGGGAGTTTGCATTGTAGAAACTAAGGCACATGCAAACAAAGTGGCTAGATACATGTGTTAGTAGTAGAAAATAGTAAACATGTCATAGAAAAATGATGTAACAAATAAGTGTGCATACTTGATAGAGCATGAAAAGTGGGTTTGAAACACGAGACATCACTCATAATGTCACATGACAATTAGGGCCGAAGAGGCCAAAAGCATAGAAGCGAAGAAAAAAAGACATAAGGCATAGCCCACAAATAATGTCATACATTAACAAACAATATCAAGCAAAATGTAATAGAAAACCATGATGAAAAAGGGTTCTTACAAGGAAAATGCTACACATGAAGCATCCGTTAGCATGTTAGGAATATAAAAAGTATGTCAAAGTATGCATGTATCAATGCAATGTAGCGTGCTAAGAATTAGAAGTAGTAAATAATGAAACAATATTACCCTGTAATGCATGAGAAAGTAGATGCCCCCAGGAGCCTCAATGGGACTAGTAAGAGGTACAATGCCAAGCATAATTTGAGCATGTAAGGTCTCGTAAGAGATTTGCATTCATAACTAAAGAACAAATGAACGCGCATGTGTATATAGAAAATATATTGACATACTAAGTATCCGTATAGCATGGGAAACAAAGTGTACCTATAAAGCAAGAGTAAATGCAACCAAGATATGAAATATGTAGTGTATGAATGTAATGGAATGATATTCAATGTGAATGTGATAGGGGAAAATTACCCCCAACGGATGTGGATGAGTATGAGATGAGGTTAATTTTTAAATGACCTCTCAACAATCAAGAATGAACTATAGAACAAGAGCGCGTCATCGGGAAATGCTTTGATTGTGCGCACTAGATAAATATATCATAGAGACTAGAGTGTAAGGAGAGTCAATGATGGTGAGGTTCATTTCAGATTTAGACCCTCAAAGCGGTCGAATATTAACCGTGGAACTAGAGTGTGCCATAGGGTAATGATGATACAAGGTATGTATCAAGGTGTGTAAGAGAGACTAGATATAAAACATAGAGTGTAATGTGTATGTGTAGAGACTAGAAATAATTGGTAATGATTGAAGGGGGGAAGAAATCATGATGCCCCCCAAGTGTGAGGAGGATAAAAGGCTATCCAATGATAGTGAATGGCAAGGGCCCTCCACCCGATGTCCGAGGAGATAAAGGCGTGTGAAAATGATCTAATATCGGTGGTGTATGAAAAAATGATGTACCCGTGAAGGAATCCTATATGATGAAAGAGGTGTTGAACACCATTTTAAAGTAAACCTATGTGGTGAAGGAGGTAGTGAACACCTATGTGAAGGGGTTTCTCGAGTATGGGAATTACGTTGTGAGATGGGCTAGTGGAGATATGAGGATGAAAGCATTTTGAAGTAGGGCTTGTGCGGATATGAGAACTAGGTGTATAATATGCCTTAGATTTGAGAGGTATAGGATACCTAGAAGCTGAAGCTGGTGGAAGAATTTCATCAAGAGTAGGTAAAGGAAATGGTTAACATGGTGGAACGCATTTAATAGTGACAACTTGCTTATTGTAAATGAACTTAGGACACATATGATTCATGAAGGAATAACTTGAGTGACACGAAGCCAATAGAGACCTAAGAACATGTTACAACCTTTGATTGAAGATGCCATAACGAATGACACAATCATAGTAAGAGGCCCAACTATAATGGGAAGTCTAATGTAACTAAAAGAATTAGGAACTGGATATGAAATAGTAGAAATTGGACATTTGATAGCCATAAGAAGTGCAATAGATCATACAACGATACGAGCCTCTAGATAGATCATGGTATTGTTGACATTGTATGATCCGATAAAAACATTTATGTGTATTGAATTAACAATTTTTTTGCATGATAATCATGATTTGAAAATGTAATAATTGGTAGTGGTGCATCGAAGAAGTGATAAGAAAATCAAAGGGCCTTGATTAAGGAGGGTTTATAACATGATATGTATGATTAGTGAATCGTCGAGTAGAAGATGGAACATGGAGCTCTAGTGAATTATTATCAATGAGATCTTGTATGAGATGTCTTTGAAGTTTGAAGCAATGATTGGTATAATGTCTAATGTATTAATGATATTCACATTTATTATTTTCTTCCTAATGGTGACCATGAGGGGGGATGGATCAAGATTGAGAGGTGGCGGAAGAGTGATTAGATTGCTTTCAAGAAGTTGAGGAAGTAGAAATCAAGGTGTATACAAAAATTTAGTAAAGGTCCTCTTTGGAGGATGCATTGAAGTTTTTAGGAGGAGAGACAACATTGACAACCACCCGTGCTTCAGTAGGTTTAGGAGAAGGATTGAATTTTAATTTAGATTGAAACATATTAGAAGAAGATGAAGAAGTATCTTTGTATTTGAGTTTTTCCATAGAGAGTAATTTGAATTCATACATTTTAAGCATATGGCATAGTTGATCGAAAGAAGGAGAGATTTCAAAGATAACACTCTTCTGTAGTAGTGGTAAGAGACTTTGAACAAATAGATCTTGTATTTCTAAATTAACAAGTACATTAGTCATCTTAGTTAGGTTGTTCTTATAACGTAGTACATAGTCCGCTAGATGTTCATTAGATCGTTTTTTAATTTGAGCTAGTTGCTCATAAGAGATCTTAGTGTTGATATTGATTGAAAAGTGAGAGCAAGAAAAACATTGACCGAATTCGTAAAATATGTTACCAAATGAACAAGTAGATCGTAAGTACATAGTCCACTAGATGTTCATTAGATCGTTTCTTAATTTGAGCTAGTTGCTCATATGAGATCTTAGTGTTGATATTGATTGAAAAGTGAGCAAGAAAAACATTGACCGAATTCATAAAATATGTTATCGAATGAACAAGTAGATCGTAAAACCGACACATGGCGTAATCTTGAAGACTACGATGAAATAGCTTAATGAGTAATTAAATGACATGGAATCACAGGAATAATAATTATGGATATGCATGGATGCCGAGAAGGAACACATATGGACCAGTATGGAACCAGATGAGCACAATGGAATATGGAATCAGTTTTGGAGCAGCATCACCCACTAGGATTTCATATGGGTGGTTGGATGATCGAGCATGGTGACAAGTGTGCAATAATTTAAAGCGCACTCATTATATGGCTTCTTCTTATGTTTCGGGGACGAAACATGTCAAAGAGGGAGGCAATGCTATGTACCTTGGGGTATGATAAAATAAATATATATATATATATATATATATATATATATATATATATATATATATATATATATATGGGTTGATGGAGATGCCGACATGTGGCACACATCCCCTTAGTTATATGTATGGGTTCACATGGGATATAATATTATAATGTATATGGGTGGATGGAGATGCCGACATGTGGCACACATCCCCTTAGTTAGTTATATGGGCTCACATAGGAATTGGGTAATGGGTCGGCCTACATTGGGATTAGGTGTTACCCATCCTATTTAAAGGATGTGAGTATCATTATGAGCATGTCATGGATGTATGAGTTGAGTCTTCTACTTGGTAGAGGTATATTGGAGGTATCCTCTTCGAAGTGGATTCCCATCTTGGGAGATAGTGGAGTTACTCCTTCCTTAAGGAGCATTGTATGGTATTGCTCTACCTTAAGGGTATTATTTCGCATATTTGGTACCTTGGCCCACCCATATATCTTGTGTTGTGTTATCTTCTACAATTTATTGATTTATTATATGCAAGGTTCTTATCAGAGATGCTCTTGAGGGTCACCATGGCTAGTGAAAATGGGTAGCTTAGGGGTGAAGAATTTTAGAGGAAGTGGATAAGTAGAAATGGTGGGCGTAAAAGGAGTGTGAAGGAGTAAAGAGGAGTCAAGAGATGGAGAGAAGTGTGAAGTAGCCTGTTGTAATTGATGGATTTGAACTTGTAAGTCATGATAGAGAGAAGCTAGGTCTTGTGTGCCAGAAGAAGAGACTTACCGAGTGTGAGAAATAAGATGAAGAGTGAAATGGTTGGTAGGGGTAGGAATATACACAAGAATAATAGAAGTAGGTGGAAGGGTAAAAGAAGGAGGTTGTGTTGCAATTGAAGTAATATTAGAAGTGGGAGGGTTAAGCTCAGCTAGATTGGTGGCCTCCTCACGAGCAATGAATAAAAGTAGATCTAAATCTTGCGTATGTTCAGCAATATGAGCATTGAGATCATGAAGGTCTTCATAATAAAAGGGAGGATAAATTTTAGCCATGTTAATAAGATGATAATGTGCCTAGAAGCTAGGTTGAGTTCGAATGATGGGTTCACCAAAGGATTTAACAAAAATAAACTTTTGTAAAACCATAATTGCAAGAGGTATAAAAATTACTTAGCTGATTAATGTTTGATCTAAAGGTGTTCTAGACTGGGAAAACTATTGAACAGGAAGTGATGAGTGTCATCAATGCTCAGGATAAATTTAGGAATGCAGAATAAGGCCGGACATGGGAATCCATGGATGGACATGGGCGCTGGTGATGATGACTCTTCTCGGGTGCCCGAGACCGCAAAAATGGTCGAATGTTATCTTCACATGTCGTACAAGTGTCGTAATTAGTACCTGTTGATCACCCATGTGTCACTCTTTGATCATTTACGGTACATATAATCTGTAAAATAGATATCACCTGCAAAATCCCATTAACCACATCAAATCCAAAAAAGAAAGATGTAAAATGGGGAGTTGGAATGACCCAGATGGTCACCCTGAGAGTGAACTTAGGACCGAGCACTGCACTACATCTTAGAATCCATGTAGTTTTGGTGAGTTTTTGTAAGAATTGTGCCCTAGGATGGCCTTGTGCAAGTGCACTTGATACCCGGATGTAACTAGATGTAGTATTGTAAATAGAATGTGTGGATGGAAAAATGAACTTCCCCTTCCTATGTTGTGTATGAAGAAAATAAAGTCCCTTGTCCCTTGAATGGATGCTAAATAGATGCCTTGAAGTGCTTTAGGTGCCTTTGGATGCAAGCTTAGGTGATGATAGTATATGCTTATTGCTTGGTCCTTTATTTTGAACACATTTATATGTATTTATATGATTCCCTTGTTTGAATTTTGTAATTGACAATTGGAAGGTTGATCCATAAGTGAAAAAGATGCCCAAAAGATAAAAGAGACCCCGTTGGCAGAAAATGTCGGGTGGAAAAATTTATGGGTTTTTTTGGCAATGCTCTGGGAATCAAATTCCCTCTACTTAAATGGTGTAGCTTTCATGTTTGCATGCATGTGAAAAGAGGATTTTCTTGTGGCCTTGCGCACGGGGATAAAATAGGGCACTTTGTCGACCTGCAGATAATACTAGCAATCACTTGCTAGAGATGAATTTTCTTGAGAGTGGGAAAGTGAGTGAGAATGAGAAGTAGGAGAGCTAATGTCGCAAGTAGAAAATCAGATTCCTACACACACTAGTTAGAAATTTAAACACATGCTTTTAAGAGAAGAGAACAACAAGATTTTAATGCTACCGGCTAGAGGAACTCGTACGCAACCAAAATTACATGTACTACATTGTCGATTATGGTTAAAAAGTCCCCCAATGATGATTCATTCCTTTCAAGAAGGTGTTTGAGCTCCAGTTTCCATTCGCATAGTGTATATTTGTTGCATAGACATATTTACTTAGCCTTCCCCCGCTTTCTTCTAGCTTCTCCCTCTTTTTATGCATGTTTTGGCTTTCAGGTGTAGGAACGCTACCCTACCTAAGCGATGATGGTTCTGAAACCACCACCTAAAATAGGGTGACGGTCCTGAAACCACCGCCGTGTGTAGGGTGGTGGTCCTATTTTTGATATTCTTCACGCGTGTTTTAAACATGCAACAATTCACTTAACTTTGCTTTTTGCATGCATCCATGAGCCGAATTGTCTAAAATTAGCTTTTATTGCTTGGTTCTCTTTCCTCCTTCTATTTTAAATAGATTTAATGGGTTGGAACTGATCCTTCTTGCCTTGTGTATGAAGGAACCTCCCATCCTCCATTCCTATATATTCCATGCTTGTATTCAGAAAAATGCCCGAGAATTTTTGTGTATCTTGTATTGTATTTCTTGCTAAAATCTTGCTAGGAATTGCATAGCCAAGGTCTGATCTCTTGTGCTATCTCTCTTCTACTTGCATTACATTCATAATGCTATCAAGCTACCATTTCTCAAGCACCATCCTCCCGCTGTTGTTCTTGCATTCCTAATCCCTTGGACTCATATGAACACTAGAGAAAGAAAGAGACAAACAATTACTACACAACTAGATTTACCTCTATTATGTGAATTCCAGGTTGGATTTGTTATTTGATTTCCTTCATTCTTGTAATTTATTATTGTTATGCCATATCAAATAGAGTAGAAATCAATTTCCTTTCATTCACAAGTAATTAGTTAATTTGAAGAGGGTTCGAATCATTAATAGCAATCCTGGTGACGGATCCTCTTCTTCCCACCCCTGTGGATCTGAAGGAGAAAATATTTGTAGGAGTTTGTCTACACATCATAGATTGTTTGAAAAGTTCTTTTCTTGTTTTAAGTTAGTTTAGTTTCCATACACTCAGCATAGGTGAATAACCACATCGGATTATATTGCTTGTTTAGTTTTAGTGTAGAAATATTTTAATTATTTAGAATATAAGAAAATTGTTGTTAGTGATTGTAATATTTCAGTTTTGTGATTTGTTTAGATTAGTTTCCCTTCAAAAGTAGCATAGATTGTTAGTTTCAACTTAGTTAATTTGGACACTTCAAACTAGATCAACACTTAGATCCAAGTTAGGAAAACAAACCATAGGGAATTTATGCTACCCGTTCATAGCCTCTAAATCTTCCCTTTGCCAACTCAGCTACCAGGAGATCACACTACTAGATCTTAGTCACTGATCCTCCTATAGTTAGCCACACACATTCAACATTGGCTGCTCTAGCATGACCTTGGGGGGTCGAGTGTGGTTGAAGGTTGCATGTCAATTTTCATCTCGTATAAAATTTGTGAACCCGACATGAAGGATTAATTTGTTATTGTTTCATTTCTTTCATTAACCTCACCTCTCCATTTCTTCCCCCTATTTTGGTAGGTATTTTATACTTTCTAAAACATGTATGGTAGAGATTTTGGTGGGCCATTTGGCTCGATAGATATTACACCAATGTGCAACCATAATAGTCCCCTTATCTTTGAAATGGGGCAAAAATTACACAAGCAACGTTCAAACATCCCCTAGTTACACTTCAAACCCCATTAGCTATTAAGGATGGAGGAGGTTGATAAACCGTTAGACATGCAATATGGTCAATCCAATAAAAACCTTGTTGTTATCACAAATGGAACAAGTTCTTACCATAGGGTCTTGTCAAGACCTCACATTGTCATACAATCAAATAGAGATGATGATCTATTTACATGAATAGCTAAGCCTCTTCATCGAGATAGATGAATTTTTGGATATAATGAAGGCCATAACCTTTGAGATTTCAAATACATCTAAGAAAATAATTTATAACAATGAATAATTCATAACAGGGGTATTATGAACCCTATGCCTCAATCAAACCCTATGCCTCAATCCTCTCCTAATGATCTCATTTCTACTTTAGTAGGGAGGATTAGAGAACTAGAAAGTGCCAAGACTTCACAACCAACACATGTAGTAGGGAATAACATGGGGTATCTAGTTGACAACAAAGGATACATCCCTTCTAATGAGAAACCAACACAATATCATGTACAACAAGGTTATTTGGCTCATTCAAATCTAGATGATCTTCTCACATGGTTAGACACACTAGGGATGGGTCCTCATCCTTCTCATGCTTATCCTATGCAAGGGATTTTGGAAGTGCGTTCTTGAATGCCGCCCACCAGTGAGCAATGTGATGCGATGTTCCTTGGTTTTACACCCGTTAGTCCATATCCTATTACTATCCCACCTTACATGCATATATATTCAAAAATTCCCCAGATGGACCCATATACCATTCTTGATCCCTACATGACATATCAAGGGACCCCATATGTTCCCATCAATGCTTATAATGCAACATATCCAACTCCTCCTCCACCTCATCATCAAGGATCTTCAATGGTGGAATCTTACACAATGGGTACATATGTTGAGTACTTAAAGGAGCCTCTTGACTTCATTATATGTGGTGTCATGCTTCATGCCCATTGTTGAATCTTCAAAATTTAAGGGAGAAGGAGACCTGGACGCTCATATCAAGGCTTACGCTATCGCTATCAGGAAATTACTTCCTGGGATGCTGTAGTGGCTAAGATATTTCCAAAGACTCTCGAAGGAGTTGCATTGGATTGATACTATAGGATACCGAGGAAGCTTTAATAAATTCCTTAAAACAACTTGTTTCTGAGTTCATTAAGTCATTTGACATGAACAAGTTGTTGCGTACATGGATTAGGGAGTTCTTGCATATTAGATAGGAGATCAAAATGAATCTTCCACCCATTTCATCCAAAGATGGTGCCAAGTTATCTATTCCTCTGTAAGTGTGCCCAACATGGACCAGATGGAACTTTGTGATCTTTTCCTCACTCGCTCAATCGAGAGACTAAGGAAGAGGTCCAAAAGTTTCCTTTCCGTAGTTATCACGAAGTATTAGAAGGAGCACTTTGGATTGACCAAGCCTCTATAGATAGTGGGCATAAGACCTATGGTCCCAATGGGAAATTGGTATCCCCAAATCAAAATAATGCAAATTATCAAAACAATGGTGCCAACAACCAAGGACCTAAGGGTGTGAATCGCAATCGTGGTGCTACTGATCAAGCCAAGAAAATTGGTTTTTTAAACAACAAAAATAACTCAAGAAATCAAAGAGGCCCTAACACTGTGTTTTCTATCAACACAGTTGATGTAAATAGTCCACCACAAAAAAATTAAACCCAAGGTCCAAACGAGTATCAAAACTCAGGCCAAGGGGCAACAAATCATGGTTATAAAAACCAATTTCAAAACTACAATGAGGTTAGAATAAAAAACAACAAGATACTTATCAAAGACCAAGATATTATTACCCTAACCTATACTATGGTTTCCATAAGGTTTGAGGTCATGGCGATAGGAATTGCCATGATTGCAAAAAGTTTATACAAAGACTTCCCAAAAACCAAAGGCAACTCTTTGTAGATATGTTCCTAGAAAATCTTGAAACAAACTTACAATCTGACTATACAGGACCTGTAGCTCCTCAGAATGCTAACGTGAGAAATTTTCAAGATCCACTCCCTACGCACCCTAAAAATTTCAAGGTGAATTCACAAAACACAAAAAAGGCATTCTTATAGGAAACAATGACCACGAAGCCTCAACTTCTAATAACTCTCGGGTCACTCTAACCTTGGTTCAAACGATAACACAAAAATCTTGGGATTAGTTGAGCTAGAGGTTGAGCATGAAATTAATGCAATAACTCGGATGGAGTACATTTCATAACCCCTACCCGATATTTCCTTCCCACAGGATGACATTCCCATAATCACAAAACTAGTAGGAGCCTATGATTTAATATCGGATTTGAACAAGACCTTTTCTCACATTTCATTCCTATATTTTGAAGAATTTTCCTGCGCATCACTCTATGTTGCTCAATGCACTAGGTCTTGTTAATCTAATCCATGCTACGCCACCTCCTCAAACTCAAATAAATCATATTGACTTTGACATACATCCTCTCGGGACAAAATGATAGGGATCTTTGGGTTTGTTTTCGATATAGACAAGATGCCAAATGAGACCTGAAATTACCTAAAGAGGTGATCTTGCCTTATTTTTATAGGTCTAGGTTTATAACAATTGCATTAAGAGATCCATGATTGATGATGGGGATGCTGTAAATGTGGTTCCCTTCTCTTTCTTGTAGAAGTTAGGATATGGAGAGACAAATTGTTCCTCTACAAGAAACACGTTATGGGGTATGATAGTCTTAAAGTAACCTTGATTGGAACCATAGTTCTTCCGGTCACACTTGGTCCAAAAACCATTTTGACAGAGTTTTATATTATCGATAGGAAACAAGTTATAACATGATCCTTGGGAGACCTTGGATTCATCAAATGAAGGCTATCCCTTCTACCCTATTCCAAGAGATTAGATTCCTCCATTTGGGGAAGGTCTTCATCACTCAAGGGGATCCTAAGCCCTTTGATATACACTTAGAAAACCTCAAGAAGAAGAAAGGAGTGCATACAAAGTATGAAATTCCTGAAAATCAATTAAACAAACCACCTCCATCAAAAGAGTTAGTCCCGGTTACCCATGACATTCCAAAGGCTGAAGTCATTGACCCAAAAACATTTGAGGTGGCAAAGGCAGATAAAGGTAAATCAATATCTTTGGAAATAGTGTCGACTAAAACCACAATGGGGATTATGAAACTCTTAGAGAGTGATGATCTGATATTCCTACCATTTGAACCATAGGGAATGGGTAGTATTCTCGGTTTAGCATCTCTTCCCTCCGATAACCTAGGCATAGGTGTAAACATGATAGAATTAACAAATGAAGAAGGGAAATTTGAGATTGAAATGATGACCATCAAAACCATCTCTCGAGGATTTTGCTATTCTAAACCTGGTTTCAACCCATGTGCATTTAAAACTAAGCTTTCCATATCCATTGGTCAAGGACTCATCATTCAACAAGAGTTACAAGTGAACACAATGCTCTATATAGGAAACAAGGTAGAGAAGCATAATCATACTCACCCACACACCATGTCTTAAGAACATGACAAAGAGGTGTATGAATGCCTCTTTCAGACAAATGATTTTAATGATTAGACATATACACTTCTGGGAAAGGGTTGTAAGTTTAAACCCATAATAGTAGGCCCTTGTCAAGAGAACATAAATTTTGAGGATAATGGTTCTTCATTGTGTACTTTTAGGGGTGAAGAATTTGATATTCGTCAACTTTCTTCACCTTAGACATCATGACATGTAGTTTCACCCTGCATTCCCATATGTACATTACTACATCGCATTGCATTTTCATTTGCCATCTCATTCTATAAAATTTGTAATCAAGGGATTTATTCTTACAAGTAACTCCTAAATTTTTTTAAAAACATTGGAAAAACATTCAAATCACGTCTCTTCAAATTTTCATGGTTTCATCAATTATTTCTGAATCATTTGATTAGTTAAAGCAAGATAAGACAAATTCTCAACCGTGATCATACCAAGGCCTGCATACTTGGTTCTGCTTATAGTTTCTTTCTAGGTTAGGTGTCTTTGCCTATAGTCTATTCTAGAAGCTTCATGGTGTCACATCTATCCCATGAAAATATCTTTGGAAATAAGAACATACTAAACATTTTTTCTAGATAAGTAAGTCAAATGCAAGTCCACAAAAATTTTTTATTTTACACATTTCTTTTCCCTACCAACCTTTGGTGTTGAGCCTACATCTCTTACTAGTGATGTAGGGTTGGGAAAGGAGAGAAATTCCCTTACTCGCCTATTCCTTATCCGTGGTGATGAGCCCATGCTTTCTCTTGGTAGCATGGGGTAAGGAATAGGGGTCTCATTGACAAACTTGAAAGTTGCAAGTAATTCATTCAAATATTGTGAAATCATAGGTCAAAAACAAAGTGAGTTAGATGTCCAAAATTCCAAAAGAGCTTAAAACCCCAAACCCATATTTTTCAACCAAGTAGCCATCTATGGATCCAAGTCTAGATAAACTGCAAAGCAATTCACATTCTAAACTATGAGGTAGCTTGAGTAGGATAGGGTTGTAGCGTCTCAATTTGGTTATGTCAAACCTTTTTCTTTCTCTCGTCACTATCATTCAAAACAATTTCATAACTTGTGCCCTTCTTGGCTCTTGGTGTTGAGCCCTCACATCCTATTGGTTGTGTGGAGTTAGGAGTGGGGAAAGTACATCTTCTTATCATATCATTATATTATCACATTTTTCCAAGACAATATGAAGTATCAAAGGTTTCTTAAAGAAGCTAAAGTTCAAATATCACATTGTGTTTGCATCATCATATATCAACATTATGAAATACAAAAAGAAATCATTTTGTTATCATTTCACATCCACTACATACATTCTAAAAAGCATAGAAAAGTGGAAGTTCTAAATATCTAGAGTACACATGAGAGATAAACCAAAAGAAATCAACTCAGATACGATGGGATACCGAACCAAAAATAAGAGTCTATATATATCATGGTGAATCAAGTTTGTATACAATGTCGTCATGCACTAGGCATGGTCAAAATGCTCATGCAATGAGCCCGAAACATACAAAAAATTATATAAATGACCAAAAAAATGTCATCAAAGCAATAAAAATGGCCCCATGGCTTGTCAGTCCCTATGAGATCCCTTGGATGGCACTGCCCGGCCATGTCTGGGGCTCCTACTGTGGCTACGACGATGTTGGGAGTGAACAAAATGATGTGAGTGCTCATGGTGGCATCCGCTGCCTATGGCCTCACTGCGAGAATGGCTCCATCTCATCAAGCACTCGGCAGTCTCATACCCGACCACCTGGGTACAGAGGGAAGTCACTATCTCCGCTACCTTCCACACAGGGGAAAATACGTCAGTGTGTCTGACTGCGGCTAATCGCTGACCTGAATCGGAAGTCACCTCACTGGGTCTTCCCAAGGGGATCAAAGAGTATCCACACATACTTGATTGATGAGCTCTCACCACTCTGTATTGTTGCTGTAAGAAGAAAGAAAGAAGCGATAAGTTAGGAAAATAAAAGAAAGAAAGAGATACAAGTCAACATTCCTAACCAAAAAAAAAAAGAGAGTATTAAACTTACTCGGGTCTCCAGGAATCCAAGTAGGGTCGGTAGCTACTACTTCTACTAGTGGCTATGGGGCTTCCCAAAGCTAGAAGTGAATCACTATCCTATGATGGACTCGTCATCCCCCTCTCCACCGTGAGGAAGTGTCGACTCTGAGACTAAGGTCTCTCTCTCAACACTGGCCTCCTTGTGTGCTACTCTCAACATCTCCTGAGTGTCATGCCACTCAGGGTCACTCTCCTCCTCCTTCGCATGGGCTACCTTCCGGTCCCAAATCTAACCCCTCATCCTCCATGTCCTCTCCAACTGACTCCTCCTCTGTCTCATCCCGGTAATTGTCCTCGAGTCGAGTCTAGATCAATGGGCTCATCCTGCTCCCCGTTGTGAGTAGGAGTGGCCGTAATCTAAAGTAAGGGTGCTTGAGGAGCACTAGCTACCCAACGAGCATAGACCACCCATATAACTATAATGGGCACACCTAAAATGACCACTGTCCAACCAGGATCCCCTCTAGGGCCCTTCCGGGCCTCCTGAATGGTCCTATAAACTGGAGCGATGGGAGGGAGTATATCAATGTATGGAAGGCCAAACTACTGGGGGACCCGATCAAATGGGTGGACCTCAAGTCTCCCTACTTTGTCAACTAGCTGACCTATCAAAGAGCAAGCCACTATGGTGGTCACCTCCACTCCCCATATCCTTGCCATGTCCTGATAAGGTGTGGCAGTCATGTCTGCCGTAGTCAGGGAAGCCACGGGCTGATGTGGTGTCTTAAGTATTGACATACCTGTCCATCTAGCTACTGAAAAGCCCTGGATCTGATACTGGTACTCCCCTACCATAGGGGATGAAACACTCATAGACCCAACTCATCACAAGAGTGGGGTGGCTCAATGACTTGCCCCTACCATCTGACCACCCTGTATAGATCATGGTAGGTGGTCCCCAAGATATTTGCACCCCAAGCATATTTACGGCCATGCCCCTGATTTGCATAATGATAGGAGGCCAAAAATATAAAAGGGTATCACCACCCTTGTCCCCGATCAATCGGGAGGACAAGATGCCCATGATGGCTCTGCGTATGACAGGAATGGGAGTGGTGGAAATGGACCAAACCTTCATTCCTTCTTTAAGCTAGATGAGATAATGACATCTCCCATATATGTAGCCCACTGCGTCATCATGGCCTTGGACCCCGCTGTCTCCAAATTCAGTCTCCTCCCAAGTATCGGGAGCCCAAGAATATGGTATACATCCTCAAGGTGATAGTCCACTCACCTTGAACACCTAGGAACCAGAAAGTGTTCGGTATGCATCCCAATAGGAAAATAAGTCACATAGAATGTGACTAGTAGGAGAAATGTGGGGAACCCATGAAATCCTCCAAATACCGGCCCTCTGAAGAAGATCCGTCTCATCTATGTGTCAGCTGATCCAGGATACCAGGGAGCCAATCACACTCCCTCTCCCGAATCCATCTAATGTATTCCTCCTTCTACATTCACCAAAACATGGGAAAAGAGAAAGTTAGTAACATGAACCAAATAAAAATCTCACCAAAAACATGAAAAATCCAAAAAAATTCAAGTTAAAAACACGTTTGGTCATTCTGTTCAGAACCGCCACCTTGAAAGGGCGGTGTGGCTCGTGACCGCCGCCTGCTTTGGGCAAGGCGGCGGTCTGGACTAATTTTCCAAATGCGTCTTTTACCCTAAAAATGCTCAAAAAGACAATAAAAAGACCATTTTCGATGAAATAAAAGCATGCCCTATGGGTGCCCCCTAGAGACTCATTTAAGACAAAAATGTGAAAATAATCCCCCTAGGTGAAATTTTCAACATTTTTACATTTAGGGTATAAAAAGACAAAATTGAAAATAACTAACCTTTGACTGTGTTGGTTGATCTCCCGCACGTGGAGGCATGGTCATGATCTCGTCACGGTCATATCAGCTATATTCTCATTGAAAATTATCACCGTGGGTCTAGAGCTCCAAATTCACCAAATCAAATAGCACAAATGAATTGGAAAATGAGTTGTTTCGATATATATATATATATAATTTTAACCTCATTTTGAGTGTGTGTGTTCATAGGGATAGAGTGTTGGCGCAGGTATATTTCTATATCCCCGAGATGGTAAGTCCTCTTGTCATTTTGATCTAGTTTTTATTTTTTGATATTTTGTCTATCTGCATGTGAGTCTTCTTTTTCTCTTACGGGTAGCGGGAGTTTGGGGTGTGATATTTCGACATACGGGCATGTTAGGTATAGCTTCTAAATCTACATTTCGGTAATGCCATACTTAGACTCTACATTTTATGCCTTTTCATGGCTAAGATGCTTCTCTGAGGGGGCAATATGTACACACCCAAAATTGTATGTGATACATTGTTAAGAAATGGTTACAAAAGTCCCCAATGATGATTCAGTTCCTTTCAAGAAGGTGTTCGAGCTCAAATTTCCATTCGCAGTGTATATTTATTACCTAGACATCTTTACTTATTCTTCTCGTGCTTTCTTCTAGCTTCTCGCTCTTTCTGTGCATGTTTTTGCCTTGAGTTCTAGGACCACCGCCCTACTTGGGTGACAGTTCTAAAACCACTAACCAAAATAGGGTGGCGGTCTTGAAACCGGTGCTTTGCGTAGGGTGGCTGTTTTGCCCGCTTTTTCTAGATTCTTCACGTGTGTTATAAACATGTGACGGTTCACTTAACTTCACTTTGCATCCATGAGTCGAATTGTCTAAAATTAGATTTGATTGCTTGGTTCTCCTTCCTCCTAGTTTTAAAAAGATTTAATCGGTTGGAATTTCTCCTTCTTACCTTGTGCATGAAGGCACCTCCCATCCTCCATTCCTATATATTCCATGCTTGTATTCAAGTAAAAGGCCTGAGAATTTTGTGTATCTTGTATTGTATTACTGCTACAATCTTGCTAGAAAAAGCATAGCCAAGCTCTTATCTCTTGTGCTATCTCTCTTCTCCTTACATTGCATTCAGACTACTATCAATCTACCATTGTTCAAGCACCATCCTCCCTCTGTTTTTCTTGCATTTCCAATCCCTTGGACTCATATGAACACTCGGAGAAAGAAAGAGACAAATTGAGGGGACAATTACTACACAACTGGATTTACCTCTGTTATGTAAATTCCAGGTTGGATTTGTTATTTGATTTCCTTCATTCTTGCAATTTATTGTTGTTATGTCATATCAAATAGAGTAGAAATCAATTTCCTTTCATTCACAAGTAATTAGTTAATTTCCAAGAGGGTTTGAATCATTAATAGCAATCCCTAGATGATAGATCCTCTTCTTCCCATCCTGTGGATCTAAAGGAGAGAATATTTGTAGGAGGTTGTCTCCACATCATAGATTGTTTGAAAAAGTTCTTGTTTTAAGTTAGTTTAGTTTCCATACACTTAGGACAGGTGAGTAACCACACCGGGCTATCTCGCTTGTTTAGTTTTAGTGTAGAAATATTTTGATTATTTAGAATAGAAGCAAATTGTTGTTCATGATTGTAATATTTCAGTTTTGTGATTTGTTTAGATTAGTTTCCCTTCAGAAGTAGCATAGGTTGTTAGTTAATTTGGACACTTCAAACTAGATCAACACTTAGATCCAAGTTAGGCAAACAAACCATAGGAAATTTACGCTACCCATTCATAGCCTCTAAATCTCCCCTTTGCTGACTTAGCTACCAAGAGGTCACACTACCAGATCTTAGTCACTGATCCTCCAATAGTTAGCCACACACATTCAACATCGGCTACCCTAGCACAACCTCTGGGGTCGAGTCTTTGTTGAAGGTTGCATGCCAATTTTCATCGAAAAAAAAACCATGCATACAAATATGCACACATTCATATGCCATGGAAAATATAAACTTCTTCCTTCATTATCATTGAAAATTAAGAGTTGTACATGATGGGAAAATGGAGGAAATTAGAGAGGGGGAAATAACATAAAATGGCTAACTCTTTGTTCTTCCACAAGTAGGCAAAATCTCTCTCATGAATTCACAAGAATGTAACCAACCATCCCTTGAGAATTGGAGGTAGTTTCCTTTTATAAGAAGAGAGAAGACTCTTCATCTTCCCCACAATGACCTTTCATATGTCCTCACACAACTTAAAACTTTTAAACTTCCTAGGAAAATACTAAGCCCCTTTTTATAACATAAAGGTGATTTTTACATTAGAAGCATAATGTTGTTTTTTCTAATTTCATGAAGGAAATATGAAAAAGTGCAACCCCAACAAAGAATTAGAATGTGGAGGAGAGATAAATTTGAGGGGGAGAAAAGAGAAAGAGAAAGAAGAAAGAGAAAGGGTGAATACCTGTGAAGAAGATCTTTGCCACTAAAGGAATTAGGAAAGCTTTACCAGACTAATCCCAATGCCTTTGAACTCTTTACTGTGAATGGTTTTCTTATGTTGCGAGATGGGTTGTTGAGGACAAGTTTATTAGTTGTAGATGAGAAACCACCTTTGGATGACCCACAGGCACTAAAGATTGAGTGTTTAGAAACACTGTTGAGTGATTTCTTCGGTGGCCATGAACGTTACTCATGAAGATTCCTACGAAGAGATAGAAGCTCAAATCTAACCTGCTTTATGATTCCCTACAACACTACTACCACCTTTGTTAAGCTGATTTGAACATGATCTAGATGAAACACACCATGAACAGTCTGATGATGTTGATTGTAAACTCCACCCCGCATAGAAAATTTGAAACATGGAATGAGTGTCGAAGACACCTTTGTTGAGGCCATGTAAGTGAATTCAATGCCACCTACTCTTATATAATCTAATGGGAAATACATGTATCGCTTCGTCCTTGTGAATTTAAAATTCAAAGGGCAACTTACTATTTTTAGTAAGTGTCAGAATTTACATTTCTGGACCCCAATTGATGATGTTAACTCGAATGGTTAACCCTCTGTGTACTCCTTCTATGAAAACAAATTTTGGAATGATTACTATTAATATTAAGTGCCTACATGTCAACTTACTATTTTTTAGTAATTAATGATTTTTGACCTAAATGACCACACCAATGAGATTTGTTTGTATCGCTACCCATGTGTATTTGTCTTCTCCCGGATTTCTCTTATGAGGAGACTTACTTAAAATGGGAGAATTACTATTTTTAGTAAGTGATTAATTTCATTATTTTTTTCTTTGGAATAATGCCGGACCTTCGCTGCATGTCCTATGTGTCCACCGTCTTCCTCGCCACCGCTTACGGTATCAACTTGCCAAAAAAACTAGTCCCCATGTAGGAAGGCTTACTATTTTTAGAAAGTAGGTATATGGTACTTAGTTTTTGATGGAATTAAATTTTCGATATGGGTTTTTTCCCAATAGCAATCATCCGAAATTTTAGCTTCATCCGATCACCTGATTTGAGAGATTTAAATTTCATTTTTTTTCTTGCGGGAAGAGAGGGTTTTCTTGCCAGAAAAAATATGGGATGTGCATACAAAAAATTCTTCTAGATTCTTCAGGGAACCTAGGATTTTAGATTAATGCAAAATTTGACATTCGTATCTGACTTGTATTTTGTGAGATATGAATATTTTTTGATCGGGAGACTTCGTGGTTTTCGGGCAAAAAAATTGTTTTTCTTTGTTTTTCCATCGTTTCGATCCGTTTTTTTTTTAGTTTTTTAGATGAGCGAAGATTTCATGGAGTCAATTGAATGCAAAAAAATCATTATTTAATTTGGAGAAAATCTAGTAGAGTTTCGCAACGTCGAGGAGGTGTGGAGGAAAAAATATCAATAAAATGCTAAGTTCCGGTATTTATAGTGTTTGACATGCAAAGGGTAGGAATGGGGTGAATTTTTATATCACTTTCATCCCTTTTCTAAAGGGACCTAATTTTTTTCTCATCCCTGTGCTTGACACTTGGCATCTTTCTATTCGTTGAGTAGCTTAAGCGGGGGACTTGAGTTTTAGCACTTGGGGCTAGTTTGTGGTCGCATTAGGAACCAAGATGCATAATAGGGGTAGGGAGAATTTTCATTTCCCTTTTTTACCTTTGAAAAATTGACAAAGGGAGGTAAAATTTTTCTTCATTCTTGTGAGGACAAGTGGCGAGCATGCGGGGTAGGTGAGCACACAGGTCAAACTTGGTCAATGGGGGCTAGTGGATGAGTTCTTGGTCATATCGGTGACCCAGGGGCTAAGAAAGGGTTGGAATTTTTTTAGGTCCTTTCATACCTATGAAAAGGGACTTAAGGGACATTTAATTATGCCTTAACCACATGATCCCACGTGTAATACAGCTTAAGAATTTGAGTAAGTGTTGTAAAGCGCACCTTGGGACTAACTTGCAGAGACGATATCTTGGGCCACACGGTTGAATTTTTGATGAAAATTTATATTATTCCACCTAAAAAATTCCATTTTAATTCAATGGTGATAGTTCCAAGATCCAATTTTTATTATAACACCTCCAAATGGCTCATTATTTCTCGGGATCACTTGTTGTGCACTAGAAGAATTGGTTTCTAGAACAATGTATGAGGTTTCAAGAAGTCTCATTTTTTCCACCATGGAGGAAATTGAAAATTATTTCCATTGATACTTTTGGGCTTACAACTCATCATGGGGCTCCCAAAATTTTTCTTTGAAGCTCAGTGCTCTTTCACAGTGTATGCTCCTTCATGCCCGAAAACCCGCTTGTGGTGAATTGGTTTCAAAACCTCCAAATCTTCCCTGCATCTTCCAAAATCCTTTTGTTGATTTTCCTAACACTTGAATAATCCTCCAAAATTATGTTTTCTCCTTTGATCCACTTTGGGGTAGCACACGAGTCTTAGGAAGGGTAATGGTGGCCCTCCCAATACTGCTTGATTACTTGAATGCTCCATAAGATCCTAAATCACCTAGGGGGACATGAGTTTATTTCAATCTGGGATCATTTAATTGATAGAATAAGAATGGTAAGGTGGAAAATATTAGGGGCACCCAGAGGGGACTGGGGCACACAGGCGCTCTGTCCTACCTTGGCATTGGTGTGTGGAGTCATAACATTTAAATAAGTAAAATACCAACCAGGTTGTAGGGTATGCAAGACCAAATAGAAATCTAGAAACAAAGAAAATAGTTTAAAGACAATCATCAATTACTAGTTTTCTTGCTTAGGAATCATATGAATGCTAGTATGTATTTAGGACATAAAAATGTACCCAAGTGCGTGATTTAGTGTCTACAAATAATTGTCCTCTTAATAGTCCCATATAATTTTAGAGACTAGGTACAACACAAGGTTTACAATCAGAGCCAATCCAATTTCATCATATTATGTTGAGTCCTATGATCCCAACCCTATCAGCCTATAATTACATAGTTCAAGCGGAAGAAGAAAATGAATGTGTCAATACAACAAGCTTCTACCTCATTTAGTGCCTAAATTTTTGTTAGATGAATGTGCCAAAGAGCATTATGAGTTTGATTCTTATGAAAAAATTGAGGAAGATGGTTTAAGCACTTATTGTATCTAAGAGGAATATCTTATTGTTATCATGTCACTTAGGAGGAGAATAATACATGACACTTGTGAAATGTCTTTTGACGGATCAAAGAGTGAAATTGGGGCTAGAGCAGGTGTGGTTTTAGTTTCTACATTTGATAAGAAATTATTTTTGACCATACATTGTAGTTTACTTGCTCTGAAAATGTGGAAAAGTATGAAGCATTAATTCATGGACTATTATTGGATGAGAAGAGACAAATAAAAGTCTTGCAAGTGTTTGGAGATACTGAGTTGGTTGTAAATTAGGTGAAAGGGAAATGTGACACCAAGAGAAAAATCGTAAGAGCTTACAAACATAGAGTTTGGGATATAATAGAAAATTTTGATGCTATCATCCTACAAGTGTTACCAAAAAAAAATGGCAAAGAAGATAAAATGTCGGTTGTAGGATCGTAATTTTATCCACATAAGAACCTCATGCAGGGGAATGGACGACACATTAAGTTGGTGGGTAGACCATCCATTCTTGATAATGAAGTATGTTGAAAAGTATTTGATAGTGCTTTGAGAAAATAGTTCGAGTTCTTCTAAAACGAGGCAAAAATTTCATTAGAACTATAGTCAATGCTCTGAAGGTTATGATGATAAGATTATTTAATTGAAGACAAACACGTTTCCTAGAGAACATGTTAGACTTGAATATATATTATCTCAGATGATGAGTTTAAAGGGGAGAAGAAAAACATGACACCCAAGGAAGAATAATATCAAAAGGTCATCATTGCACAAAACAAAGAGTTGATGTTAGGAAAGGTATGTGGTGCAAGATAACAACAAAATTTTATCTCCTTATGTCAAAACTATAATGATATCTTTTCATGGAGTTATGAGGACCTAAAAGACATTAATCACAATGTTGTTCAACATTCCATAGACTTAGACCCCAATGTCAAACCCATTAAGAAAAATTAAAGACCTATAAATCCCAAGGTCAAACCCTTATGAGAAAATAGCTTTCAAGCTTATAGAAGCCCAAATCATATTTTATATCAAGTACTCTTCTTGGGTGGCGAACTTAGTTCTCGAAGGAAGAAAAATGAGTAAATCAAACTTTGTGTGGACTTTAGGGACCTAAATAGAGACTCCCTTAAGGATCACTATCCTTTTCCTTCCATGGAACACATATTTCAAACATTAGCGAGGGTTGAAAGGTTCTCACTTTTGATGGGTATTCCATTACAATAAAATCGGGGTCAAGGAAGAAAATCGGTACAAGACAACTTTTACCACCAAATGGGGGGAATATTATAATGAGAAAATGCCTTTGGTTTGAATAATGCTGGTGCTAATTTTTAGAGGGCCATGGATATTACTTTTAATGGTTTCATAAACAATTTTATCCTCATTTACTTGGATGATATCACAGTTTTATCAAAAGTGGGTGAAGATCACATGAAGCATCTTGAGAAAGTGTTTGAAAGGTGTAGAGAGTTTTGGGTGTCACTCAATCTTAAGAAGTACATATTTCTTACACCATAAGGAAATATTTTGGGTCACGTAGTCTCAAAAATATGTATTGTTATAGATACGAAAGAATCCCAATGATCTCTCTCTCTTTTATTACCACATTATAAGAAGGTATTGCAATCTTTTCTTGATAAGATTAATTTTGTTTGGAATTTCATACCTAACTTTGTAGGACTAGTTAAGCATATTACCTAGATTCTTAAGAAATATGTTTTTAAGTGGACCAAGGAAGGTATGGGTCCATTTGATAAGATTAAGGAGGTAATTTCTTAAGCACCCACTTTCATTAGCCAATTTTTTAGAAAGAATTCATTCTCTATGCTTATGGAGCTGAAACTAATATTGTGGTTGTGTTAACTTAGCAAAATACTAAACGTTTAGAGTAACTTGTGGCTTTCTATAGCCAAAAATTGAAGGATTATGAGGTAAGGTACAACCAAATCAAGAAATATATGTTTTTCATCTTGAGAGATCTCAAAAATTCAAGTACATGCTTACAAATAATAATATTAAAGTGCTGGCCTCCCTTTTAGTCTATGAGATTTCATAATGGGAGCTGAGATTAGTAAGAAGAGAGCCAAATGGGTAGCGATAATTATGGAATATGATGTAACTATTAAAGCTACTAAGTTGGTTAGAGGTAGAGGGTTGTGTGAACAACTTTTCATAGATGTCATTGATGATAAAAATATTCCTATGTCTTAGAAGAACAAGAAGAGACATGTAGACCTCATAACATTAAGCTGGAAAAATGACATGGCAAGAATTTTATCCATCGATGAGTACCATTTTGATTTGAAAAAATCCAAGAGGTATAATTTTTGGATGCAATCCATTCCTTATGTATTAAGAGATGAAATATTTTTAGAAAGAGTCGAATGGAGTGTTATTGAGGTGTATTGAAGGAGAACAAGTGAAAACATTTCTCATTGAATTCCATAGTCGTTTCTCGAGTGGTAATTTATCTCCAAGAGATAAACTATGAAAATATTAAGAGAATTATAATTTTGGCCCAAATTGTTCTCGATTCACATAAATGGGTTAAAAATGCAAAGAATGCATCCTTTTCATTGGCAAGAAAAATATGATAACCCTTCCATTCCACCCATTTCAAGTAGATAAAAATTTATCTCAATGGTTCCTTGTCTTCTTTGGAATGGTGTATCCCACATCCAATGCTAGTCATAAGTGAGTCCTAATAAGAATTTATTACTTCACCCGTTGGTTCCGGAAATCACACCTAAGGAATTGAACAACTAATAAGAGTAGGTTAGCTTTGAGGGAGTGATGAGTAATGGAAAGTTCTTTGTCCTTGATATCTAGGGATTTGTTCACCACTCAACCTACTGACTCAAGTTTGAGAGGTGATTAAGAGACAAATTAACTAAGGGGTTGGCTTAGCCATACCGATTTTGACTTTTCCTAGACCAAGGCGAGAGGACCTAGTTGGAAGATCTGAATAAAGGAATAGCTATCTTGGATTGGCTTAATTTATAACTGGTGTAATGTAATTTGAAGTAAGTGCAACCACAAATACAATACTCACTCATAAGATTTGTCACTTGATTATTGTATGCACTTGACACATCAAATACAAATCAAAACAAATAGATAATGAACAAGTTTTATGCACAACTTTGTAGAATAAACATATGTATGGTATACAAATTTGATATACTTAATAGGTGTGAAAATAAATGGGATATTTTTAATTGAAATTTTAAGGTGGAGGGTAACTTCTTCAATGAATTTGGTATGTCAATGTTTTCATGGAATGAATCTATCCTCAACAAAAATGATTGAAAGAACAATCAATTTAACATAATTTTTGAAACATAATTTGCATTCATTGATACTCAATTCACACAAATGTTATTGATAGTATTCTAAATCCTAACTACAATTCCTTGAGTTAGAAGCTAGATAAAGCACTCATTATACTTGATTTACACACCCAAAATATCCTTAAGAGATGAAAATATCCTTTCAAGGATTATGTTGCCTTGTAGATTTTACAACCAAACTAAAATATTGTAGAGTATATACTACTCTACAAAGTATTCTTACGGAACTAGAAGAATGCAAAAATTAAAGAAAGATTTAACGTAATTAAAAATGTAAATCCAATACAAGATTGTAATGGAAATTATATCACCTCAATCATACTTTTAAAACATAATAAACATGAAAACATAGTTTGATCAAAACATAGAAAATCCATTCATGTAAGTTTTGGTAAGGAGACATAAACAAATGCCTTCAAAACTTGCTAATGGATGTACAACACAACCACATTAACATTTCCTTACAAAGATGGAAACTATGAAAATATTCTACAAGAAACTAGAAACTGGAATGATAGCTAGAAATTATCAAAAAAATTATACAATTACCCGCCCTTAAAATGAGGACAAGACCCCTATTCTTATGCATTTTTTTTCCAAAATATCTATCCAATTTCCCCCCAAAACTATCCCAAAGGACCCTTTTAAATTTTATTCATGCAATCCAAGATATTTTCCAAAATGAGGGAAATATATTCTAACTAAAAATATTCCCTCCTTTTAATTGTCCCGGGACGAAAGGAAGCAACACGGTGACACTTGGAAGAAAGGAGAAAGGATATTCCTCTATTCCTTAACAAAATTTCTATGCTCAGTAAATTGCATTTTGTTGAAGGAAACTTCACACTGAATATTTTCTTGTTACGTCAAGTTTGTTTTACTTTCCTTCCTATTTCTTCTTTAGCTTTCTGGTCAACATAAATCTTATCCCTTCCTCGCAGGCATCAAAATTTATGAACATTTGTAGGATAAGCTCCTTGTCGTGCCTCGAATGGTAATGGAAATTTATTTCCTTCCTTACACCCACGTCATTAAGTTCCAAAGAAACAATTCTTCCCTTATTTATTTTTTTGTTAATTTAGAAATTATCAACTCGATATGCACCCATCATTGCATGGTAAATAAATTGAAATTTCTCGATTCTCAAGGCTTACCACGAGCATGATCCTTGAAAAGTCTAATCAAAATTTCGTATTTTCCACTTTTAGCCTTTCTCGACTTCTGTCTGAATCAAATTGTCAATCAAATAATGGAGACTTTCAATGTAAGCAAGTTTTTTATCCCTCACCTCATGAAGAATTTTGATGGAATTTATCATAATCTCTACCTTTACCTTTAGAGCTTCGTAGTATTCATGCTGATTTCCCATAGACTTGGGTGACATAATTCCTTCTGTAACAATCCGTAACAACCAAGTCATCATCTAAGTTCATAAGGTATTATATTTTTTGAAATATATCAGTCCACATCTTTTGTTCAAAATCACACTTGTCCATCGGGGCCTTGATTGTCTATGCTTTATCAAAAATATGAGAATAACGCTTTGAGACTCCCGATAACTTCTTTTCCTCTAGCGACCAAATCACTTTCCCACCGAATGCTATCCTCCCATATTTCTCCTAGATTACTTACTCTTTTGATATCATCATTAGTGATGTTAGGGATATCAACGCACCCGCCTTGTGAATTCTAGTTAATTTTCTAACTAGGTTAGACAATGCTTCATTCTTGGCCTTCATATCCTTCTTAGTCTCTTTAAATTCATCAATCTTTTGGAATAATCCCTCCACTACCATGGAGAAATCATGTTTGATTTATTTGGTGGATGGTTTACCTAATGGGATCCTTACGACCTGGAAATCAGATGGAGACGCTTCACCTTAGAGCACATCGGTTTTGGGAGTTGGAACTTCTATGAATATTTCTCCCTTCTTATTCAAAACTTCCCTTGAGATAAATTTTTCTCTTTTAGGCAGCCTTACGGGATTGAGGAGAGCTAAATATTTTATATCATCATCATCCAATTGTATTTATAACTTTTTCTTCTTCGGGAGAGAACCCTCTATCCAATCCCCCATGGGTGACCCATGTTCATTAATTTATTGCGGCACTTGAAGCTATAGGAATAAATGAAAGGGATTTGGAAGATGAAGGAGGTGCAAAGATACCTTATGTGGTTACACACATTGGTTCCTCTTGAGCACATTTCTCCATAAGTCCACTTTGACCATCTATTTTATCCATAGACTCAAATTGATCTCTTAGTTATTCACCTCTTGGGACTATTGGTCATCAAATTCTCCTTTTGTTTGTATAAGGCCCTCATTCATTTTATCATTGGGGAAGGGAATGTATAAAAAAATTCCTAGGGAACAAAATTTATTTTTAGAGACTAGGTTTTAGGAATTTTGCAAGCACCTCGTGTTTTGAGGTGTTGTTGCAAATGTGACACCCAAAGTCTACCCTTGTGCTATTTATACCATGATCCCTTCTATGTGAGACTATAATTATATGTCATTAACTATCCTACTAGTATCCTTTACTTCATGCTAAGTGTCTTTCTATTCTCTGTCATTGCACTACTTGGAACCTACTCCGAGGGGAACTCAACTCCTACCCCTACTTTAGATGCACCAGGTTCCTTTGGATGTAGCTCTACTATTAGTGCCTCGGTGATGATTTACCGTAGACTAGGTGGGTCATTTGGTATAGAAGCATTCATAGTGGGTTATTATTCAATGGGTGAAATAACTTGAGATGGTGGGACAACGGGAGTTGGGTTAACAAGTATTGATTTGTAAACAAGCGGAATCAATAGAGACTAGGAAATGATGGGTGAAGGGATAGGGACATTAGAAGTTACTACTTATTTGACTACCTCTGCTTCATCTAAATCAATCCATTCACATTGGTGTTCCTCCTCCTCTGGATATGGACTTGTTCCTCCTCCCCTTCAAATCCTATAGGCCCATCTTTGGTGTTGGTGCCTTATGAGGTTCTTAAGATAAACTCATATTTTTAGGCTTTCTTGGAGTGTACACTATTAATTTTTCTTTCCCCTTTGAACCTAAATTAGTTGTTGAAAAAATTATATAAGAGTAATATGAATAATAGGGGCCCTATCCATACTTCCTTAAAGTACCTCCTCAACTCTTTTTTGTCAATTGAGTAAGGGAATTCCCAACCTTGCTAATCTAGGCACTCACATCATCCCTTATTGATGCAGATGTTATAAACCAAATAAGATATCATAAAGAACACATCCATGCCGACCTTTTCTCCTTTCACAATTTGAGAAACCCCATCATCTATTCATGAATTTGGCTGCTTATTATCTTGGCCCAAGGGAGAGGTTTTTATTTGTGAGAATCACCTCAATGAACTGGAACATCAATTCATGGTAAAGAGTAGTGTATTCCATACCCATAAATTGGTTCAACAACTTAATCACATCTCTAGCTTCCTCAATGAATTTGGTTATGTTGATTCTTAGTCATTCTAGAAACGGAACCCCGTAGATTATCCAACCAATAATTATTCATTAATTTTATCCATTTCTTCACCCACGAGTTCCAATACGATTGTCTTTGAATATTTGGTGATAGATCCTTCTTCCCATGTAGGAGGAAAAACCAACATTCTATCAAACGCTTGTTCCTGGAAAGATAAGATGAGGTCGCATTTCCCGTCATGAAATTATCTAGTTATAGGGTTATAATGTTGGGCACACATCCATACAAGTTTTGGGCATGGCATAATAGAAGGGAAATAAAAGAAAAGGTCAATATAAATGTTAGCCATGAGGGCCATAGTGTTACTTATTTATGGGGAATACAACCTCTTCCTAAATTCATCCAGGTTGGCATTACCAAGGTCAAAATCTATATTTTTTTCGAATGGGTGCTGAGATTGGAAGTTGTCTTCATCAAATGTATATGAAGCCTCATGATCTTGACACATTTTTAATAAAACCCCTTTTCACTAAAAAAATATATTTTAAAATATTCTTTGAAGATTCTGAGAAAACATGAGAACTAATTAACTCACCTTTCTCAACAAAGCTTTTGATTGTCACTCGGGATCTACATGAAGAACACCACAATTCTATCCTTGATCATTGAAAACACTTCTTGCTTCAATATTGTTAAGGGATTCTTGGGTACCTTTCGAGTTTTGAACTTTGAGGTGTAGAATGGATATTTATACCAAGTTATCAAATTAAATATTCTCGATTCTTGCATTAATGTCAAAGATTACAATCATGTGAAATTTTACATAATTCCTAGCTTTTTCTCTTTTTAACCATTGTAATAATTTCAATTCCTATCACCCACGTATCTACATTACACAATTGACTCATTGTTAACCACCCCACTTTCACAAATTTATATCATGTACGACTAGTGCATTAATGATCTTTATTACTTTGTTGTGAGGCCTCGAGAAAAATATTGCAAGATAACCCACACATCGCCTTGGTAGAATATGATATGAATTTATTATTCCATTCATGTGGGTGCCATGTATTTATTTAACTTCTTCAGGTCATCGAGCCTTGAGGCTACCTTTATAAATTGTAGTTTTGAAATAAACATGAGATCTTTGTGTTCCTTTTTCTTTTGGTTCCCCAACTACTATTTACATACCCCTTTTCATAAGGGCCTCGGGCTGGAAGTTATTTTTCATTTTGTACATGGTGTGCAGACTCCAAACTTTAGAAAACTCTTCATTATGGCCTTAAGATCAAAGATGCATCTTGCAAATGAAGAAATTTTAGTACATCCACAAGTGACGAAGTGCTTTACTATTATCTCTAGGGAAATAATTAAAGTGATTTATTATTTTGTTGAGAACAATGATAATCTTGATACGATGAGAAATATGAGACTGGGATACAACATAAATTCTTAAAAGGATTACAAAAGTGCTCGGATTTATCAGGAAAAAATATAGGCACCAACAATGGTTCCGAATTGGGGATGTAATCCCCTGTGGGTGTTTGAAGAACCACGAAAACATTTATAAGAGGAAAAATTCCAAATTCCTATCCATTGGGCTATGGAGTCATAAAGAATGAAAAATAAGTAGAAACATAAATGATAAAAACAAAAGAACCATCAACGACACAACCCGACAATAAAACCGGATGAACCAAAACAAAAAGAAAAAAATGAAAAAAGAACAAGGGAAATTTACACCTTACAATGATACAAGGACATACCTCTCAATCAAGGAAATGCTTCAAATTCCTACCATTGAAAGGAAATTATAACATCTCACCATCTAAGTCTCACAAATAAAAGGCATGCTTACCAATTCTGATCTCTATTGAGTAAGGGCCTATCGAAAGGGAATCAAATTTCCCATGCTTACCTTTATCTCATGTTGAATGTCCCACAATAATACCAGATCTCCTATACTAAATTCTTGAGGAGTAACCTTTTTTTCAAATATTTTCTTGAGTCTTTGTTGGAGCCTAACATGTCTTTGATAAAACTCTCTCTTGACTTCATCTAATTCAATAATTTGGTTTATCCTAGCCTCATAGGGGTCAACACCTTCTCCATCCTCGATTCTTTGCATAAACTAATAAGATGGCAATTGTAAATGAAGGGGGGAGTGCTTGAATTCAGAGACCAATTCTAATGGGATTTTACCCACGTATCTCTTAGTTTTAACCTTGTTGGCCCACAATGTAAATTTGAGTTATTCTCCCCATTTTCTTTTATTTATCTCCAATGTTATTTGAAGTATTTTAAGAAAATTTTGATTGCTGGATTATGCTTTTCCATTTCCCTAGGGATTATAGTTAGATGAATAAGTAAGAGTTATACTAAATTTATGGCATATTATCATAAAAGGTTTTACCCTAAAAATCATAGCATTGTCTGCAACCAACTTAACAAAAACCCCAAACCTACAAATTATAAGATTAAGGATAAAATCCATAACCACATGATGAGTTTCTTTTCTAGTAGGAATTTCCTCAATCAATTTAGTAAAATAATTAGTAGCTACAAAAATCCATTTATGCCCAACACTTGAAGGTTCCGACATTTCACCAATAAAATCTAACCCCCATTTCTTAAAAGGAGCCTCTATAGAAATAGGTTGTAAGGGAAGATCCCTATATACTTTAAATCTTCCTAAAAATGCTGATAAATTTCAAATCTTATGACCATTAATGCTACATATTTGAACAAGGATGAACATGAATAACCTTCTTTGAGAATTTTATGTGCCATGACCTTTCCAATGAAAATTTCCCCACATAATCCCACATGAAATTCATGGACCATCTTGGGGGATTCCTCCTCGTAATGCATCTTAATAAGACTCATTTCAGAATTTTCCAGGCTAACCCATAATCTGTCAATATGTATTTTTGGGACACCAGCTTGAGTATCCTTCTTTGGTTCTTATCTATCCCCTTTAGGAAATTCAAATTCTTTAAATAATACACGATGTTTTTGTACTAGGATGAAAGGCTCACCTCTCTATGGGAATATTTCTCATCTCATTTAACAATATGGATTTTAAAAATCTAGAAACTTGTCTTAGTCATTAATATTGTAAGGCCTAGACCCCGTACCAACTTGGTAGTCTATATGTCCATGTCATATTCTTAAATATTTTTAACCCATCTACACTTTTTACTGGATACTTCCATCTGAGACAAGATGTATTTTACCATCATAAGAGGTAAATACACTACAATATTTGAATTAAGAATATAAGGTTGAAAGATTTTGGTTTCTTTTGACAATAAAAAGGCTTGTTTCTCCATGACAGAGTATTTTAGCTCAGATCCTTTAAAGGATTTTCTAAATAATGTAATAGGATTCTCATGACCTTCTTCATTATTTTGTAATAACACAAAAGCAATAGTGAATTCAAAAGAAAATGAAAACATTTGAAAATACTTTCTATAATCAGGACTGGCCAACACAAGAGCAATATTGAGTACATCTTTTACCCCTTTGAAATCTTGGGTTGCTTCATCACCCCACTTGATCACTTGATATTTATTCAACATGTTGGAGATTAGTAAAGTGATTTCAGGAAAATTAGAAATGAATATTCTTACAAAATTAATCTGTCTAAAAAAATATTGAATACCTTTTTTTTGACAAGGAGTAGGAACTCTGTCAATGGATTACTCTCTCTGGATCAATTATGACTCCTTGATGAGATAATATGTGTCAAAGTAGTTCAGACTTTTGCATTCCAAAATGAAACTTCTTGGGATTCAAAAATATGCCATATTCCCTACATTGAATTAATATTTTCTCCAAATGTTGCAAGTGATCACCTCTGTTTCTAGAAAAAACCATGATATCATCTTGGTATACAACAATGAACTTATTTATAAATCCTACAAAGGAAACATCCATCACTCTCTGGAATGTAGCCCTAATGTTCATCAATCCAAATGGAATTCTAACATACACATAAATACCCCATGGAGTAGTGAATGCAATTTTATACTGTTCTGACTCTTTGACCATAACTTGATTGTATCCTGAAAAACCATCCAAAGTAGATAAAAATTCTGATCCGGTTACCTTTTGTAATAAATTGTCCATATTTGGAAATGGATAATTATCTTTAAGTGAAGTCCTATTCAGATTTCTAAAATCAACACAAAGCCTTATGTCTCCATTCTTTTTCCTTATTGGTACCAGATTGGCTACCCATGAAGAATATCAAGTAGGATTTATAATGCCATCATCACACAAATTTTTCAACTCTTCCTGCATCTTGGTTTCAAGAATGGGATTAATAGGTATCTGTTTTTGTCTGAAAGGCTTAGTGTGGGGTTCTAAGTGAAACAAGTGCAATATTTATAATTTCTTAAAAACTTAGTATAATCCTCTCTTTCTTCCTTATTCAAATTGCTCCCTAACCTTAAATTTCTAGGATCTTGAAATAAACATAGATTGCACTCCACAACATCTCTGGGCAAAGTGAAAAATTTATAAACCGCTCTACTAGTACTATCAAAATAGACTCTAAACTAACCAAACCCCTTGGAATTGTATTAGTCTTTAATTGAATTACTTATTTTATAAAAGGGTTTCTTTCCCTTCACATACCTCTACCATAGGTTCTAAATCAATAATGCAGTCGAGTGAACTCACCTTAGAAATTCATAAATCTTTTGATATGTGCATGATCATCAAATACTTTCCAGTGTTGAATATTATTAGATAAAAAGGTTGAACCAATACTTCCACTTCAAACTTATAGTATGGGGATGAATCTTGATTGTCATATTGTGAACCCAAAACTACCAATCTATCATTGCTTTGCATTTTGGATCCTTTCATGGTATTTGATATTAAATGAATTAAATAATTCAAGGATATCCCTTACTACATTCTAGTATTGCTTTAACCATTTATTTTTTACCACATGTAATTTTCTTGCTTGATTAATCACCAACTCTAGAATCCCCTTTAACAAGGAGATATTTTATCCCATGTCTCCAAGAAATTCTTAATCGCAAGAGGAGTGCTTCATACTCAGCCACATTATTAGTGCATTTAAAATTCAATTTAAAAGAAAAATTGAAAGACTCATTGCTTGGAGAACTCGACATCACTCCTGCACCATTACCACTACTTGAGCATGCTCCATCAAATTTCATCATCCATGGGACTACCGGGTCTTCAAACTGAGAATTTTTTTCCATATATTGGTCTTCAAAGTTAGTATTACCTATAAAATTCTCCATGTCTACATCAACAAAAATTACTTCATAAGAAGCATTGTTAGGATCTTCAATAAGGTGCAAAATTTTATCCTCTCTATATAACTTGACTAATTTTCCTTCCAACGGTATGGAAGCATATGAAATATCCATTTGGACACTTCCACCCACACTAGCTTCCCACTTTCTTGACAATATCATCCCCCACTTGGTAGGGCACTCAATAATGAAAACATTCATCTTTAAGTACTTTCTGGATGTGTTGCCACACTGCCTAATTAATCCTTTCACATAGCCCACCATAGGTACTTCCTTGGAATCCATAGCATAACATCTCCCAAAAGCAATGGTTATTTTAAGATCCAACTCATTCATGAATATAAGAGGCATGATGTTACACAAAGCTCTAGAATTAAACATAAAATTATGCTAGAGCCATTTATTTACAATAAGGGATGCGAAAGAAGGGTTAAAATCCAATTGTGTTTACACCAAAGAAGTACCCAAATATACCTCAAGATGAATTTCCATTTCTTCTCCAATTTCTTGTACCTCAGCTTGATAATTATGGTGGATGATTCCCTTTTAACAAGATCCTCATTTGTAACAAATTCATTTTTAATAGCCTAAATATTCGAAGGCCCACTTTTTATGCTCAGGGACCTCAAAAACTCTACAATGGGAACTATAATATTTATCTGGCTTAAAATATGGGCCATATCACACACATTAAACTTGGGAAGAGAAACATTTGAAGGTACTATGACTGTTTTGTTGGAAGGAAAAAGTTTTTCTTAGTGGATTTTTGGGAGGAACTACTTGGCTTAGGATGAATTACAGGAGTTATATTTCACTTATTATTTTTAGGATCACCTTTGAGAATATTAGAAAGAATAGGCATCCGTGCTTTGGCTACAGGAGAAGGTCCTTTGATTTTATTATTTCTGAGATTGTATTTTTTTCCTGAGTAACTACAACATTGATTAATAGTTTTCGATCCTCACTGGAAGGAACATCACCATCATATTTTTTTATCATCAAGGCTCTTAAATACTCAAAATCATGATTAGATAACTCAAAATATTGGGCCATATCAGCCTCAACATTAATTTCAATAGGGAGGGACCTAATATTATCAACACAAGTCCAAAAATCAGCCACTTTGTTTGGGAATAGAGGAGATCGGTATTAGATGCATCCCACTCACATTCTCAAGTTGACATTCCAACATGTATAAATCAACAAAGTCAACATCTTCACTTTCATCTACATGGTGAAACAAATTTTTTTCACACCGGTCAATATCATATTCTTCCTCAACAATGTGAGATACTCATTCCACCAAAGGGTCATTAATACAATATCAAATTTTAGAAATATATGGAACTTTTAAGCACACAAGAACTCTTTTCAAGAAAACTCAAGTTACAATGACTCAAAGATATCAATGATATAAATGTAAATGTCCCTAGAAATGATGCCACTCAGGTGTTGGTTCCTGAAATTTCACCCCAAGGAATTGAGAATCTAATCAAAGTAGGTTAGATTTGAAGGAGTGATGAGGAATGGAAAGTTATTTTCATTGATAACCGAGAGATTTTTTCAACACTCAACCTACTAACTCAAATTTGAGAGGTGATCAGGAAACACCTTAACTAAGGGGATGGCTTAACCCTACTACTTTTGGCTCTTCTGGACCAAGGTGAGAGGACCTAGTTGGAATATATGAATAAAGGAATAGCTATCTGGATTAGTTTACTTTATAACTGGTGTAACTTAATTTGAAGCAAGTGCAACCACAGATACAATACTCACTCATAAGAGTTGTCACTTGATTATTATACGCACTTGACACATAAAATATAGATCAAAACAAATAGATAATGAACAAGTGTTATGCATAACTTTGCAAAATAAACATATGTATGGTATACAAATTTGATATGCTTAATAGGTGTGAAAAGAAAAGAAATATTATTAGTTGAAATTTTAAGGCGAGAGGGTAAGTGATTATGTGACTTTGGTATGTCAATTATTCCATAAAATGAATCCATCCTCAACAAAAATTATTAAAAGAACAATAAATTTAACATAATCTATGAAAATCACATTTTCATTCATTGATACTCAATTTACACAAATGTTATTGATAGTATTCTAAATCCTAACTACAAATCCTTGAGTTAGAAGCTAGATAAAGTACTCGTTATAATTTCTTTACACACTGAAATACCCTTAAGGAATGACAATAACATTTTAAGAATGATGTTTCCTTTAGGATTTTACAGCCAGACTAAAATATTGTAGACTATAGACTACTCGTAGTATTCTCATAGTAACTTAGGAGAAGAATGTAACAATTGAAGAAATATTTTACGTATGTAATAAAGTAAATCTAGTACAAGATTGTAACAAAAATTATATCACCTCATTCATAATTTTAAAACATAATAAACAATAAAACATAGTTTGATCAAAACACATAAAATCCCTTCATGTAAGTTTTAGTAAGGAGACATAAACAAATGCCTTAAAATCCTCGCTAATGGTGTATAACGCAACCACGTTAGCATTTCCTTGCAAAATTGGACACTATCAAAATGTTCTACAAGAAACTAGAAAATGGAATTACAACTAGACATTATCAAAAAAATTCTAGAATTACCCGCCCCTAGAATGACGAAAAGACCCCCATTCTTCTACAACTTTTTCCAAAATATCTACCCAAAACTTCCCCAAAATTGTACCAAGGGATCCTTTTAAATTTGCTTTGTGCAATCAAGATCTTTTCCAAAATGAGGGAAATATATTCTAACTGAAAATATTCCCTCCTTTTAATTAGGCTAGTTGAAAGGAAGAAACACAGTGACACTTGGAAGAATGGAGAAAGGATATTCCTCTATTCCTTAACAAATTGTTGTCTATGGAAAAGCGCATTTTATTCAAAAGGAAACTTCACACTGAAGTTTACCATGAGGTGAAGTTTTTTTAATTTCCTTCTTATTTATTTTTAGTTTTCTTGGTCAACATCATTGGGCTCACTTACCAAATTATCCCTTATCCCTGTCTATGTAGGCATCAAAATTTCCAAGCATTTGTAGTATAGGCTCCTCGTCGGACCTCAAATGGTAATGGAAAATTATTTCCTTCCTTACACTGCGTCAATAAGTTCTAAAGAAGAAATTCTTCCCTTCTTTATTTTATTTGTTAATTTAGCAATTGTAAACTTGATCTCGCACCCATTTTGCATGGTAGACAAACTGAAATTCCTCGATTCTTTAGGCTTACCAAGAGCACGATCCTTGAAGAGTGTAATTTTTTTTTTTCTATATTTTACACTATGATCATTTCTCCACTACTTTTCCCAATCAAATTGTCAATTAGAGAATGGAGACTATCAATGTAATCAAGTTCTTTATCCCTCACTTCATCGATAATTTTGATAGATTTTATCAAAATCTCTACCCTTACCTTTGTAGCTTCATAGTATTCATGTTGATTTCCCACAAAATTGGGAGACATAATTCCTTCCCTAAAAACCAAGTCATCATTTAAGTCCGTAAGGGATTCTATTTTTGGCAACATATCAGTCCACATCTTTTGTTCAACATCACACTTTTCCAATTTCACCTTGATTGTCTCTTCTTTATAAAAATATGAGAATAATGCTTTCTGATTCCCTGATCACTTCTTTACCTCTAGCGACCAAATCAATTTCCCATTGAATGGTGGCCTCCCCTCTTTCTCCCAGATTACTTACACTTTTGATATCATCATTAGTGATCTCAAGGATTTCAATCTACCCTTCCTGTGAGTTCTAGTTAATTTTCTAACTAGGTTGGATGATGCTTCATTCTTGGCCATCAAATCCTTTCTAGTCTCTTTAAATTCATCAATATTCTGGAAGACTCCATCCACTTCCATGGAGAAATCATGTTTGATTTATTTGGTGGAGAGTTTACCCAATGGGATCTTTGCAACCTAGAAATTAGATGGATATGTTTCTCCTTGGATCACATTGGTTTTGGGAGTTGCAAATTCTATGAATATTTCTCCCTTCCTATTCAAAACTGCCCTTGAGATAACTTTTTCTCTTTTGGGTGGCCTAGCGGGATTGAGGAGGGATAAAATTTGTAGATCATCATCATCCAATTGTATTTCTACCTTTTTATTCTTTGGGAGAGCACCCTCTATCCAATTCCCCATGGGTGACCCATGTTCATCAAGTGATTGTGGTACCAAAGCTATAGGAATAATATAAGGGATTTGGAAGATGAAGGAGGTATAAAGATACCTTCGTGGATTCACACATTGGTTCCTCTTGAGCACATTTCTCCAAAATTCCACTTTGAATATCTGTTTTATCCATAAACTCAAATTAATCTCTTAATTCTTCGTCTCTTGGGGATTTGTTGGTCATCAAATTATCCTTCTACTTGTACCAGGACCTCACCATTTTCTCAATGGGGATGAGGAATTTCTCAAAACATTCATGGAGAAAAACACTTGGTTATTGGAGTCTAGGTTTTAGGAATTTTTGCATCCACCTCGGTGTCTTGAGGTGTTGTTGCAACCGTGACCCCTGAAGTCTCCCCTTTTGTTATTTCTACCGTGATCCCTTCTACATGAGACTGTATTTCTTCATCCTTAACTATCCTATCAATATATTTTACTTCATACACGGTGTCTCGCTCCTCTCCTATCACTACACTACTTGGAACCTACTCTAGGGTGAACTCAACTCCTATCCCTACTTTTGATGTATCAGGTTTGTTTGGATGTTTCTCTACTATTAGAACCTTAGTGCTCTACTATAGACTAGGTGGGACATTGGGTATATGGGCATCATAACGGGTTGTTCTTTAGTGGGTGAAACAACCTAAGCTAGTGGGAAAACAAGAGTTGGGTTAACAAGTATTGATTCTTCAATAAGTGGAATCATTGGAGACAGGGAAATGACGGGTGAAGGGACAGGGAAATTAGAAGTTATTGCTTTGTTTATTACCTCTCTTTCATCTAAATCAACCCATTCAGATACCTTGGTCCAATTCCTTCTCCAAAGGAGGAATTTTTCCTCCTTCCTATGCATCTTTTAGACCCATCTCTGGTGTTAGTACTTTATGAGATGCTTTAGATAGAATCATCTCTTTAGGATTTTTTTGAGTGTATGCTATTACATTTTCTTTCCCCTTTGACCTTGAAGTATGTTACGGAACAACTTGTAGAGGAGTAACATGAACAACATGGGCCCTATTCATACTTCCTTGAAGTACCTCCTCATCTCTTTTTGTCAACTGAGTAAGGGAAGTCCCATTCTTGCTAATCTGGGAACTCACATCATCCCTTACTGATGCAGATGTTAACTTCTTAAAAGGGACCTTAATCCCTTGTTTCCTTGAAACAGATCTTGGTAGCGTAGAATTTCTGGTATGAAGGAAGGACATCATCAAGTAACTTACTAGCCCTATATTGTCTCAACATAGGGGTATTTTAGTAACTTATATCCATGCCCTTTGAGAACAACCACTTTAAATAGAATTTGATGATATTTGTGGTTCTTCCTAATTATTTCTTCTTTTGTCAACATCCCAATTTCTTGGTGAAAAGGTTGAGAGGAAATGTTCCCTTTAATGTAATCATCAATGATTACATTACTATCATCTTCTGATTCCTCAGGGATTTTAATAACCCAAATATCAAATCATTTGAGAGAAGGCCATCCTTGAATAGTCTCTTTGTCTAACTTCCTTTTGATCTTCACAATTCATATATAAATATTCATAATGAGCTTCATGATTCATATGAATAGGTGAAATACTATGTATAATATTTTTATATCATATTAGAGCCTAACCTCAAATCTATCTAACATACATCGCAATTTCTTCCTCCAATGTTCTTGCCTTTTAAATATTTGGGCAGAGGTGTAATTCCCAATAATCATGGGAAACTTGATAGGGGATGTGAGATGTTTGTTGGTGATGATATGGTGTATTGGTGAAAATTTCATGACCAATTACATAAGTTTCCACTTGTCATCCACACACCTAGGGAGCAAATAGGGACTCCTGTCAAAACCACTAACCATGATATAAGAAAAAGTTAGGAAGCTGGATAAAATGACACCCATCTTGGGTAATAAATCACTTGGCATACTAGGAAAATGTTTTGGTTTCCCAATTAGGGTGGAATAGGAAAATTATGGGTGCAAAGAGGAGATTAGAAACATTCCTATAGTGTGTCATATAATTTTACAACTTTAGCTAAAAGATAACGTCATATACCTTGGCGATCTTTGAGATCACCCTCTATCATTAAGATTGGGAGAGTTATGTGGAAATCAATGTTATAAACCAAATAATAAGTCATAAAGAACTTTGCAATGTCAGCCTTTTCTCCTTTTGCAATTTGAGAAACCCCATCATCTGTTCATGAATTCAGCTACTTATTATCTTAGCCCAAGGGAGAGGTTTTTATTTGTGAGTATCACCTCAATGAACTAAAACATCCATTCATGGAAAATAGTAGTGGATTCCATACACATCAATCGGTTCAGAACCATAATCACATCTCTAATTTCCTCAATGAATTTGGCTATGTTCAACTTCTTAGTCATAGTGGAAATGGATTCCCATGGATTAGCCAACCAATGATTATTCATAAATTTTGTCCATTTCTTTACACGCGAGTTCTAATATGACTATATTTGAATATTTATTAATAGCACCTTCTTCTCTTGTAGGAGGAAAACCCAACATTATATTAAACACATGTTCATGGAAAGATAAGACCATGTCCCCTTTTTTGTCCCAAACTTCTCTAGTTATAGGGTTATAGTATTGGGAACACACCCATACAAGTTCTGGGCATGGTGTAGCGGGAGGAAAGAAATGAAGAGGTCAATACAAATGCTAGCCACAAGGTCCATAGTGTTACTTATGTTTAGGGAATATAACATCCACATAAATTTATCCAGTTGGCATTAACAAGGTCAAAATTTGTAATTCTATCCGGGAGGCTGAGATTGGAAGTTGTCTTCATGGAATGTATATGAAGCCTCATGATCTCAACACAGTTTTAACAAGCCCCCTTCGCTAAAAATAGACATTTTAAACTGTTCTTGTAAGATTCACATAAAATAAGAGAAATAATTAACTCACATGTCTCAAAAAAAGCTTCGATTGTCACTTGGGATCTAAATGAAGAACACCACAATTCTATCCTTGATCATTGAAAATACTTCTTGCTTGACCTTCTTCGGGATGTTTGGATATTTTAAAACTTTAAGGTGCATAATGGATATTTATACATGTTATCACATTAACTATTCTCGGATTTTTTTTTCAGTAGATTCTCCCAAATATGGGTTAGCACAAATTGAAATTTTATGGGGCCTCTAAGGGAAACCCAGGTATAACTAGTGGAGGTGGTCTTATCATAAATCATTAGGGACATTCCATTTCTACTTATGATGGTCCTATGGGAAAACAATCAAATCACTATGCTGAGGCCCTCATAGCTCTCTAGGGAATCAAAATTGCAGGGATCTCAAGGTGAGCAATTTGATTATTGAGGGAGACTCTATGAATATTATTAACAACCTTAAGGATCTCAACCCCCAATTGGACCATAAAATATTTTATAAATGAGGCTAAGGCCTTATGTAAAGGTTTTATAAACATCATTATTTGTCATGTCTATAGAGAGGGGAATGGGGTGGCAGATGCTCTAGAAAATGATGGTGTTATCATAAATGAATTCAAAATTTGGCATGATTTTAAGAAGATCTCCCCTCCAACAAAAAAATCATTTTTAAGGAAGCTAAGGTCACTTAGGCTTAGTTGGCAGCTTTGGCATGTGTGAGATTATGATTATTGGTACTCCCATCTTTGGCGAGTTAATCCTTCCAAATAGATCCTTTTCCATTGTTTTTTGTGCCTTGGTTTTGATAGAAGGGTTTTCCAAAAGGTGTTACGAGTGTTAGAGGATAGGTTTGACACTCTGCAACTCCACTATTTCATCGTTTCTATCATAGGGATGCTCTCTAGCTGTGTCTACATGCTATTCTTGCTTTAATCTGTGAGTTTTAATTTTAGTATGGGAGGTCCTCTGTGTAGAGTGGAGCCCATTTTTTTATCTTTCTGGTAGAAATATGTAGAGTTGTGGAAATCCTTAAGTGTGGAGTGATTCACGTATTTTATGCAAAGAATTAAAGGTCATGATGTCCACATATCTCTGAATTTCACACACAAATGGAAAGATAGAGTTATCCTTCATCAAAGGTAAGGATTTTCCTATTACGGAGGGTCTCGATCTTGATCATCACCGGTCTAGGTATAGAAGGAGTTAAGTTTTACTACAATAAGTTTGACAAAGATGTTGAGGAACAATGTTTTGTAGTGGGAGATGAAACATTATAGATTGGGAAATCAGGGATTCTTTACTCCTCTACCCCCACCATTTGATGAATTTTCTAAAATGGTAGTGCATTATATCACCTGGAAGGTCACTTCTCTACACTTCCACTTCATCATTTGGTTCTCTTGAACCATTTTAGGCATGAATACAAGGTGAGTCTTCCCTACTATATCTTGCATTCTCTTGAAAAATTGGTGCGTGATGTTCAAGCCCATATGAGGGTGCTTCCCCTGCATCAAGGTGTGATTTTCCTCCTACATCATTACTTCCTTGATGTGGTTGCTAATGATACTACCCCTCTCGAGTCCGCACCCCACCTCCATCCCAACAACCCAAAATTTGTACCAAGAACCTCAATATCAAGGACCCCCTATGACCCCCCTCTAGCTAAAAGAGTCCTCCGTATTAGTGCTAAAAATAAGAACATTGTCGGAGTTGAAAAACTTGTTAAAGATTAGTAGCCCTTCCCATGACCCTCCTGCTAGTTCTGGTCTTTCAACTCAGCTCAAACAACAGATCGAGGATTTATGGGAATTGAGGAAAATGTAGACTTCCTCCTTAAGGAAGGTACCAAGAATAAAATGGATCCATATGTGCTTTCAAATCTAGAGGAGAAATTTGAGATCCTTTTTATGCAGTTCAAAGTTCTTGAGGATAGAGTTCAACATGTTGAGAACAAGCAAACCAACTAACTTTCCATTCATAGGGCAGTTCTTGATTATATTCAAAGGAATGTCGAGAATATTTGTGATGTTTATGGTGTCCTAGGGTCATCCTGGAAGAATGACAAAATCAATAAGAAGAATCTTGTTGAGAGCAACCAAGACTCTGATATGTGAAATGCCATTAACTTTTATAAGGCTCTAAAGATTTCTCTGAAAGTTTATAACAAATATTTTAATTAGTTATGTATTTCTATTTTTCTATTTTAGTGTAGTTGTGATATTGTGGTTTTTCTATTTTATGTCTATTATTGGGCTCCTTGTAGGCGAGATAACCCCTACCTTTGTTTTAATCACTTTTTCTTATTCTTTTGAGGCTTTTCTGTTGAGGAGTGGCCCCACATATAAAAAAACCACTATGATCTCAATGTTCATCCTATATTTTGAGGTTTTTGTATAGGGTATGATCCGTTGAAAACCATTTACCAACAATAAAAATATATTCTTGGATTCTTGCATTAATGTCGAATATTACATTTGTAGATTTTTTTTTCGTAATTCCCAGCCTTTTTTCTTTTTTAACCATTGCAATATTTTCAAGTCCTATCATCCACATATCTCCATTACGTGAGTCATTCCTTGTTAACTTCCCCACTTTTGCAAATTTATACCATGTACGACTAGTGTATTAATGATCTTTATTATTTTTTGATAGTCCTCGGAAAAATATTGCAAGATAACCCTCACATCGCCTTAGTAGAGTATGATATGCATTTATTCTTCCATTCATATGTGTACCATGTATTTTTTAACATCTTCAAGTCATCGGGCCTTGGGCATACCTTTGCAAAATTCTCTTTTCAAATAAACATGAGATACTATGTTCCTTTTCTCGTATGGTTCCCGACCACTTTGTTTCCATAACCCTTTACATAAGGGCCTCGGGCTTGAAAGTTAGTTTGCATTTTGCACATGGTGCGCGACCTCTAATTTATAGAAAAATATTGATTATGGCCTTGAGACCAAAGATACATCTTGCAGTTGCAAAAATTTTATTACACCCATGAGCAATTAAGTGCTTTCTTTTGTTATCTAAGGGGAAATGGTTAAAGTTCTTTGTTACTTTGTCGGGAAAATGATAATCGACCCGGTTAGAAATACGAGATTGGGAGACAACATAAATTATTTTAAGGATTACCCATACCCAATTTTGAGGAATATTACGTAAAATGATCTCAAACTAGGAATCGACTAAGACCGATGATAGGGATTACACCAAATTTCTTGGATTTATTAGGATAAAACACGGGCACCAATAATGGATATGACTTGGGGATGGACTCCCCCATTAGGTGTCCAAAGAATCAATGAAACATTTATAAAACGAAAAGGACAGATGCCTATCCATTGGGCTACAAATTCATAAACAACAACATATAAGTAGAAACATAATTGATAAGAACAAAAGAACCACCACCAAAATGGCCCCTATAACAAAACCGGATGAACTAAAATAAAAGGAAACACAATGAAAAAGAACAAGGGAAACTATACATTGTACAACGATACAAGGAAATACCTCTCAATCAAGGAAATACTTCAAATGCCTACTATTGACTGGAAATTCCAACATCTCACCATCCAAGTCTCTCTCCATAAGCATTGTGTTGAGATAAAATTACATTTTATCACACAATGATCAATGGGATTTCAAGTAACATGAAATATAATGGGGTAATGATAAGAAAGGATAAAATATGGTATTACCTCCATAGGAAGTGAAAAGGTGATGTCAAAAGAAAAGTAATCCTACATTAAAAAACATCACTGGTCAAGTTGCTTGAGTACTTGATCCGGTCCACTTGAGAGATTGGTCTAAGTGTAACAAGTATATGACGAAGAATGACACTATACATTCAAGTCATAATAATCAAATTTATTTCACATGTAGAGCCAAGATTCTCATTCTCCAGTAATATAGAACATTGGTAGGTGGCCACACTTGTTAGTGGGTATCTCGAACCATATTATAATATACACATATAACCTAGTGTACCTTTGGGACTTCATCAACGATCCTCTGCCACAAGTTTTCCCATTAATAGGTGAGTAAACAAAAAATTTGCAGAGGTAGATTTAAAGAAGGTCTAAAGGGTACAATCATGCCTTGATGGAATGATATTGACCCAAGTGAAGTCATAGTTATACTCCATGTTGCAAATATGTCTCAAGTTAAGATCTGTTTGTTTTTTTGTTTCTTATTCCCATATATCTTTATAAACCATCAAGAATCAGTTAAGTTCCTTTATATCTCCATATTGTTCATTTGATTACATGCTAGGTTAATTAGTGTATGTAAAATATTATTATCTTATCTGATTTTAAAATATGAATTATTTTTTATATCATATCTTCTTTGTTAGATTTGTAAATCAAATATAATTTATCCTACACCTAATTAAATTGACCTAAAATTTAATTAAGGGTTAAACATTTTTGTGAACCCACTTTTGATCAAACCCTTAACCTAATCTAGGATCTTCTTAGTTTCTTATGTATTAAGACTACTGATCTCTAAACCCTATTTGAATTAGGGTTTCTATTTGGGTACATGTTTATTTTTCTAGGCTTGTGCTTCCTTTTGTTTATCATCATGCCTACTTTTCATAGCCAATTTTTGTTGTCTTTGTCATGGATCACAAGTATTCTATCGACTTTGACACATTTATGTAACCAAATTGATTCCTCCAAGCCTTACCCCTAAATTATTTTAGTAATTTATGCTTTAGGAGTTATGCCACCAAATAAAATCTTGTACCATCCTCCTCAAGTCAACAGTGCTAATAACCTAGAGATTGCACCTAATTTTATCTATACACATATTACTTCACATTGTGATGATTATCTTAGAATCATCCTTACTAATAAAGGCCATGCAAATTCACCCCTTCCCTCTTGACCTACTAGCAGTCACCATAGATTCACCCTATATATCTCACCACTGATGATGTTTTTCCTCATTTTTCTCGATTCAACACATGATCTCTTTAATAATACTTCCTTTATTATAAGTTTTGATCACATTCAAGCCCAGAGATCTAATTCTTAACCTAAATGGCATGTTTAAGGTATCCTTGATGAGGATGCCCAATAATTTAACCAATTCTTATAAGATAAATCCTCTAATATTGATCCCCTATTCTATATTAAACGAGATCAACTTAATAATGTTTCGTTATCACATACCCCAACATTAGTTAATCCCACATCCATGATGCCTATCCCTTTGGGCACACCTCATATATCAACACCAAATATATATATTCCTATTCTTACAACTAAAATTGTCACCACACATCCCATATATACTCCTCATGGCTCACATGTATCTTTGTCTAGCATGCGATATCTTGAATCCCTTGTCCTTAATTTATAAGCACAAATATTACAATTGCAACAAGGTGCATCTAATTATTCTAACACTATGGATTCTACACAATTACTTCACAATCCCCTTACACCTAAAGTGGTTTCTTATTCATTACCTTTTAGGTTTGTTGCTCCTAAATTTCCTACATATGATGGAAAAGGTGATCCTACTAAGTATCTTCACATACTTCATGTTTCTTCTTCTGTTATACTTCTAATGACATCTTTCTTACCAAGATTTTTCCCTGAAGTCTTATGAACTTCACATTACAATGGATTTACAATATTCTCACTCATTCTATATAAGTATTTACTACTTTATAAAATCTATTTTTGGCACAATTATCTATTAGTATTGAGAACAAAATTCTTATGCAAAAATGGTTCAAATTTGACAAGGGTCCACTAAACCTTTGAATGTTTATGTGTTGCATTATAAGACCTTGTTCACTAAGATGAAAAAACTCTTATCTAATAATGAATTTCAAGACCTATTCACTCAAAACTTATTATCCAATTTACAAGATTCAATCATGTTTGATATGTTTCTATATTTCAACCATCTATTTCATAAATTGAAATAACATGAGGTTAAGTTGTTACATATGTGCAAAATCAAGTAAATTGTTAGTTCTCCTCCCACATCCATCACTAAGTTTCCAAGAAAACCCACATTTATAAGTAAAATTAATGAGGTCAAACATACGTCTAAAAATATTGTTAATGTTGTCTCACAACATTTTAAGCTATAACCCCAACACATTCATCATAAATTTACTCACTTACCAATTCCTCCTCACATTGTATTGAAAAAATAACTTGAGGGAAATATCATATCTCTCCCTCAAATCTTTGAGGTTCATATGAGTAGACCTTAAAGTAAGAAGTTAATTTTTAATACTCATTGTGATTATCATCAATGTGTAGGACAATCTATAGATAAATTCTTAAATATTTTCCATGGCATTCAAGATATTATATATTTTCAAGATAGTTAATGGTATAAGCTCATTGAAGCTTCCAAGAAAAATAATGATAATTCCAAGCTAAAAATATTCAATGATATAGTTCCACGAGCATGAAAATACAAAATCCTCTTTGGATGTACATAATGCTTATCGTGTGGTTCCTCCACCACCTCTTATAATCACCTATTAGTAGGTGTATATAATATCTTATCTATGAACTTGTTATACAACTATGCCTCTTAGCATGAATCAATCATGTTAACTTGAGTTCTTAGGAATGGTTTAGTCTAAGTTTAGGGCATGTTCATGGAGATAGGGGACCAAAAAGCAGCCAAAAATATAATTTTATGCCATTTTTTTCTATAACATGCTCGGGTTATGGCTTGATCATGTTATAACGTGATAGTGAAATTTTTTATCTCACATTATAACTTGAGTGTGTTATGTCTCATATTTACCAAGCCATAACATGCTCACATTTAGAGTATAATAAAAAGTTGAACTAGAGACCTAAAAATCATTCTAAAAAGAAACAAAACTATTGTGCCAAAAACGTGAGTGGGAAAAAGGGATAACACATTTTGGGAGGCCAAAAATGGTCTGTACATTGAATAGACCATGACAGAGAGTTCAGAAGGCAAGTTATGGTTGATTTTATGGTAATTTTCATTATTAATCTAATTTTTTGCATTTTTATTGATTTATTTTTTTATTTTTTATTTTCAGAGGTTTCAATAGCTTCCATTAAAAGCCTTCTTTCACCTGTAGACCAAGATGATTTTTTTCTAGAAACACCCCTTCAATAGAAAACCATCCTCTAAATATAGTGTTTTAAAAATATCATATACAAATATACATCATCATACCACAATGGGCATCTATACAATGAATGTGCCTTCATCATGAGGCATATACAAAACAAATATATGTCAACCATATACACATCAATTGTGTGTTTTTCCCACCCTTGGATTACATGGTCTATTATCTCACCTCGGAGGCAACATATGGACTGATATAGCTGATTTGGATGACCCATGTAACCTAGCGATATCCTTGAACTCATCCCAATCTTCTAGTTTTATCCTGGAGCTCTCTATATCTCGGCATGACCGCCTCATACAATCCTCTATAATAACCCACATCATGAGTCATTGCTAGTAAATAATACTGAGTACATCCCCCATCTTATTGTTATCGGTAACCCATGGTGTAATATCCATCTCTGTGGTGACCTTCGTAGCTCCACTATCCTCTACTATAATTGAACCCTCTTATAGTTGAACTAAGTATGTAACATTTGAGCTATAAGGAGAGAGGCATATCATTTTCACACTAATTTGTATCTTTGTTCCTTAATTTCATGTAACTCTATTACTCTTGGAATTTGATGTAAAAGGGGATGAAAAAACACATTCAAATCACCACAATTAGCTTCATAAGAACCAAATCATGTAGTTCTTCATTAAAATTTACAATGCCAAACTATGTAAAAAGGCCAAAATCTTGAAAATACGAACTCAAGGGATATTATACTAATTCATACCCTCCATACACTCTATTACCCACTAAAAAATCACTCAAGAACATTCATACACTCATAAATATTTTAATTTCTCATAATCACCCTCATACCCAAGAATAGGTTCTACTAGCCCTCAAAACAAACAAAGCTTGTTGTCTAGAACCTTTCCCAATCATTCACAACACTATGAATTTTTTTTGGATTACCCATTATTCCCTTATAGCTTCTAAGAAAGTTTCAAATCTTGTGCTTGCTTCTATCTCATTCAAAGACCTTTTAACTCTTTTTAATTAAGCTTAAGCCTTCTAGCCCTGGTTTTATGAAAATACTACCGTTGAGAACAATACAAAAACCTTCTCAGAAAACCAAACACGATTTTGAATACCCTTTATTAAGTTTGTACTTCTTTACAAATTTCAAGTTCTAGTTCTTTGTTTATAACCTCCAGTTTTACCTTTACCATTTTCAATTAGGTCACTTAGGTCTTCTTAAGCCCCTCTTGAATGAGATTTCAAGTTTCAATGGCCTTTATCTGGGTTACATATATATAAACATCCTTATAAACCCTAAATCCACTTATCTCTAAGTGTTGTTATGCCTCACTTCAATACTATTCTTCAAACTCAACTTCTCACTATCATATCATCTTTTACATTACTTTACGAGTAGGGTTCTTGATTGAGTTTATTATCTCCTTTGGAATTAGAATCCATTTATCTTCATATAAACCAAACTCTCACCTTCTTACATCATTATACACCTCGAATGCAAGTTTTCATTACTATTTTGAAGTTCTTATTGAATTTCACCCTAAAACGCCTCTAAGATTGTATGAGAAATAATGAATAGGAAAGATTTTTCCAAGATTTCATTCAAAGGACCTAATGACATCTACTTGTTAGGAAATAAGGGATAAAATATGTAGAACAATCCCTCACAGAATCACAACAGTAGAAAATAATATGCAGAAAATATTATAGATCTCAAATAAAAGTGCAAAATAAAAATAACACAACACAAAGAGACAATATTTAACGTGGTTCACCCAATTTGGGCTACGTCCACCAAGAATCACTTGCTCAGATTTTGTTACAAGCCACCACTCTCTCAATACAATATCCAGATCTATTTGGAGCTATGCTCAACAAACTCTACAAAATTCACACCGAATTCAGACACATCTGCAATGTTACATAAACCCTACCATATGCACAAAACCACATAAGTAGACAACCGCTTTAGTATTTTTACAAAACCATGGGTATCAAAACTGTCCCATAAACCTATGGGTCAAAAATACCTCACATATGAGAAAAGCATGTTTTTCGAGGCCAATTATTTTTCTCGAAGGCTACACCCCGAACCCAATGAGACAATGTGGAAAGTGTATAGTACTCTTAGTGTACAATCTTCAACATTTTCACACATGAAAAAATATCCACAACCTAACACTATTGTCAAGCATGTTTCTATCTTCTCAACTCCTCACTTACCTTTACAAAGTATATCAATATGTATTAAATATTAATTCAATATGTTTGGTTATTTTCCTTCTTAAACCTTTAAAACAAGGTATTTAGTGCATAATTGACTGAATTTTCAACATTTTCCCTATCAAACCTCATTGTTTCCCTCTAAAAATTTGTATAACTCTACTAAATTCTTATCTTCTATTGTACACCAAATATGAACCCTTATTATTAGATAAAACAAATTTTATGTTATTTTCTTCCGCCAAACCCTTTAAGATTGTACCTTTCATACATAGTCACACCTTGTATTTTGCATTTTTGACCTAGTATGACTCATTATTTGACTCTAAAATTTTTGACCATATTTTCTATACCACAAAACTCCCTCCCACAAAATTTCAACCTTTTATAATGGGTAGAAGTCAAGTTTATTATTTTTTAACTTCTCCAAACCCTAGATTGGGTATACAGGTAGTGATCTACTAGTTTTAGAATTATTTTTATTTGAATATCTTTAAGACTCCAATCACCTTTGAATATATATTTATGAATTCAATTATTCCCTCAAAGGATCCTTGTTTCATCATGGGCACCTTCACCCACTGTATGCTCTTGAAATGTGAATTTTAAGGGGACTATATTTTCTATTTATTGACTCCTTGTTATAGACCTCTGTCCTTGGATTTACACTTTCTCCGGGGTTATTATGAAAGGAACGATAACCAGATCATACCAAGCCAAGAACACAGATGCTAATCAAACACCACGATCAATAAGATGAAAGTAATTCACCAGAATAACTTTACATAAAACCTTTGCAAACAAATGAGAAACAATATCATATATTATTATGGAACTCAATGCAATACATTGAGAATGGGCCTTGCTTAAATAGGCAAGGAATAACAATCTAAGAACCAGTCAAGGTTGTAGATCAAGCCATAAATCAAGGAAATAACTAGTCATCAAAGAACTAGTCAAGACCATAGATTTAGGAGAGAACTAGACATCAAGGATCTAGTCAATACCACAGATCAAGGAAAGAACTAGTCAATACCATAGATCAAGGAAAGAATTATACCTAACAACTAGATAATATCCTTCTAATATCTAAATAAAATAAAATAAGTATCCACACACAAAGTGGGTGAGGATAAATACAATGAAGTTAAATAAATCACCTAAGTGAACATGAGCTAAGGTAAATACCTACTCTAACATATTAAACACTCTCATCCATTTATATAAAAAAATTCACTTCCACAAATGTTCATGACACCATTTTTCCAACTTTCAAGCATAAGAATCATTGAGAAAATCCACAACAATTTACTTACCTATGCTAGTATGACCTTTCATGGTCTTCATAGCTTTCACATGCTTCCATTTCATTCTCCTTTTGTTAACACTACCTCTTCCCCCTTCATGCCTATACATGCATTATTTACCTCAAAATATAGAGTTTTACTTATCAATTATGATAATATGGATTGTTTATTACTAATAACAAGAAACAAATATCTCTCCTAGTTTTTCATTCATGCCATCATGCCTAAATCCTCATAATATCATTTCTTTAGCATAATAAAAGTTCATACACTAAAAGGAATAAAAACACCACAATTTCATATCCCAAATCATTCTCATTTACAAGACTCTTTGACAGAATTTATAATAAATTCCATTGCAGTTACTTGAAAGGTCTATCTTACAGTATTCTCATCATCTCCACAGATCATTCTTGAGCCTTTAGGGCTCTCTAACACCTCCTCCAACTTATATTATTACTCCAAAAAAATTCCTTCTTTCATGATCATTTGAATACCTCTTTTAGGGATTTAGAGAAAGGTATTTACCACAAATGTTTAGTGACCTAACCCTAGTATGAGAAACTATGGTTTGAGAAAACTCACTAGAAGGACGAGAAAACAAGTGATTACACCATATGAGGTCCTTAGAGAACCATTTACAACATTTTTCCCTCTTTACTAGCACCTAATCCACTAGACTCAACTTATGAAATTCAAATATTTGAATGGTAATTTTTAGGGAAACTCCAAAATCAAATTATCACAGGACTAATGAGGTCCAAATGGACTAAGAACCAAAATTTGAATATTTACAAGGAATGATGCTCTTGCATTAGACCTAGAGGCTAAACTAATTCTATTTGACTCCACACATCTGCCTCTCCCCTATCTCCCCAACCATCATCCCAATCCAATCCTCCTTACGGACTCGGTGGCTTATGTGGATAGACTAATATTTGTATGACCACTATACCATGTGCCTCTATCAATACCTATACCTAGATATGTTAATGTTCACCTGTATGTGTCCCTATAACTAACCTCATGCCTGTAAACCATGTACACATTATCCATCATATGTATATACTTGCACCTAAGGATGTCCTTGTCATGGACATATTGGCCTCTCCCTCTCCATAATAGTACTTCCCGAGTGCTACTACTATCTCTACTACCATCACTACTGCGAGAATGGTCAAATGGACCAAGACTATCACAACACATCATGTATTATAAGTAAATTATGCAATCCATGATATCTTCTCACACATCCCACACTTATGCTAATGAGATGAAAAACTAGTCCTCACGATGCTAGGTCTAATACATGACCCAAATGTTGTAGTTATTCGCACTACTTGCACATACCACTACCCTCCCTCTAGTATATCTTGTCTAACTCCAAGATGTCACAAGACCCTATCAGGTCTATAACACTTAATAATGTATGATCAACTCTAAATCGGGTAATGAACCACTTCCATTGTCCCTATATTTGCTACATCCATCACCCACATATAGGACTGTATGGCCTCCATATGATATGACGCAATTGTAAATACTTTATCACTCGTTTATAAAAATATAGATCCCATTGGTGACCTCTGTGCCTACCATTGACTATCTCCCATCCAAACATTTAAGTCTCCTCTGGATCCCTATCTCTTAAAATACCCTCTGGTTAACCCATCACTATATGGTCACATGCCCAAATCGATAGTATATATCTTTGGGCCCAAAATCCTCGACTCTTGTATATAACCATATGCATTTCTCTATATAAATGAGCTAATATACATGGTCCCCATGTAAACACCCTTGTAACCAACAAATATAACACCATACTAATCAAACCTAGTAGAAAATGCCTCCTGTATTATCGGGAAGTAAGTAGCCATTGACAAGATCCATCAAGTAAATAAGAAAAAGATTCATCTCTTCGTCCACACTCTAAAATGTGGACTACCATACCATCTCTGTGTATCCCCTCTACTACTCGAACATTAGCTATGTCTATGCTTGGATGTGATATGCTCTCCTATCTCACTAAATCAATTGACAATGCATTGAGACCCTCAATATCCAAAGTATACATCCTCTAATGTCAAAAACATCTCCCCATTGGAATTTTTAATGTATGAGAATCGCTATGCCATCTCTCCACTATCACGGTAAACAATGAGTGATCAATATAATCTCTAACATCCGTACTATGTGTGCCAAACCCATCACCTCCTAAAACCACCCACAGTGTTTTCCTCTCAATAAACATCATCTATATCTTGAATGCTCACAAAAATGAATGTCTCTCTCATATGTCCAATGCATATAATATCTCCTAAAAACATTGCAACCATTCTAACATTTGAAAAAAATTACCTATTCCCCGCTAACTCACATTATCACACCTAATGTTATACTAGTGTACATGTTTTTATGTTAGTGTACTTATTCTAATGTTAACACACTCATTTTAATGCTAGCACACTTAACACTAATGCATTTAGCAAAGACGCTAGCACATTGAAATTACACTAGAATAACCTTTATGTTTGTATATTTTTATATGCTAGCACATCTACCTTCATGATAACATATGAAATCCTACGCTCACATTTTGTGGGCTATCTTAGTCTTGTAATTCCTTGCTTTTATCATTTGTTTTCCATTTTATTCTAGCAATAAAATTTAATGAATGAAAAATAATAATTAATTTTTGTGTGCTCACTAGACTTCCATTATCAAGACCCTTCCGATCTCTTGAACCCGATTTGTGTGATGAATACGTGTTGGATATTACACCATATCTTACACAAAATCGAGAGGAAAAAATCAATGTACAAACACGAACACTCTAGTAGAAAAAATGACCAATGATTTTCACTCCCATCCAAGCCTCTATTTTACCCTTCTTCCAATTCCCAATTTAGACCCCAAACCCCAAATTTTGGCCTTTGACCCTCTCGTATCTCATTTTCTAAACCCTTTTTGTATGTCACTCCCTAGAAAAAGTCTCTTATTCCTATTATCAAGTGGTTGTCCACCATTTTAGTGCATCACCCATCCACTTGAGGGGGTAATCCCTTAGCATGATCTAGAACCACTAGGGAATCTAAATGTGTCCTTTGGGGAAAATTAGGTAGTCCATCATATTTCTTCATCATTTGTTCACTGTTTCTACATGCATCTATTTTCTTTAAAGCACTATAACTTGAATAACACTTTAAAGAGGGGAATATATATACATCCTAAAATATCACATTACACATTATAAACCTCCAAAATCATCCCATAATCACTTCACAACCAATTATTACCATTTTTGACCTATTGCAATCACTTTTGATATATTCCACTACTTTACAACTCTTAGTGACATTCTATGAATTTGTTCGAATAAAATTCTATCATATTTTATCACTCGTACATAGTCCTAAATCATTAAATATTCATACTACGAACCCTATTGCAATTTCACCTCACTCTTAGGATTAATTAATTAATCTTATTACCCTTATTATTCATTTGGACCTACTCTATTAGATACTTTTATTAGGCAATTTCATATTAAAGTAGTTAATAAATTTTCCACCCACTCATCTCCACCTCATTAGTTGACATCTCAAGTTGAATAAAGTAAATCAAATCAATTAATGATAAATTATCAAGAGGAAAATCTTAAATTAAAGAAAATCATATATTTGAGTTAACTAAAACATATCCCTCGAGTCATGGTTTTCCAAATTAAAAAAATTTCTTTTCAAGCTACAACTCACATCACTTTTTGGGTGAATAAAAAAAATACATGAAACATTTATTCAAAGAAAATATTTAAAATTTAAAAATGTGCCACTTTTTCCAAAACTCAATGTATACTCAATCAATCAAGCTCAAATCAGCAAATCATCTTTCCAATAAATTTGGAAACTTAGAAAAATCATTCTCATCAAGCTTGAGTTAGCCATAGATCAAAAAATAAATCACACAAATCAAGGATATGGGATTCTCTTCCCTCATCTATAAATAAAAACTCATTCCTCTCCATTTTTCATATTTGGAAGCTTGAGAATATACGTTATTATTGTGTTAAATTTCCATTCAATTTTACACACTGTTACATTATCCATTTGATCAAAAATCTAGCAATCAATTTAATCATCAATTATTTGTATTGATTGTAGTTGAAATCCAATTTCATTCAAAAAATTTCTTGGAGCATCCACATTCAGTTAGTCTAGAGATTCAACAAGCTCGGTGCTTCATTCCAAGCTTAATAAATATCTTATGAGGTTGTAAGGAGGTACGAAGGAAGAATCATGTTTGCATTATTGTTTGTTTCTTTCTCTTATTTCAGATATTTTAATATACAATATCTATATTTATATCTTTAGTGTATGTGTCTCTTACATTCATATCTTAATGTTTACTTATACTAATGTGTCTTTCCTTCCTTATATTCAACAAGATATTTATTATATGTTAAGTATAATTTAGAATAGTTTAACTTATAAAAAATGGCGGCACACATGCCACATAGGACCACATATCATTCTTGTGTCTTGCATGGAATAATTACCACCATACATGAAATCCTTATCACTTTGGGGACTTTGGTATTATATTTAACTACACTTACATTATATTCACATGTGTTTTTTATTTCACCTTATCATGTATGCAAACTTTAAACAATAATTATATGTATTTATCTATAAGTCCATTTCATATCTTGATCTTTTTCTTGCATGCTCATTTTATGCATGTTTAAAAAAAGTCGTGTGTTTTTCTTTTGATGAATCCCCGGGCATTATAATCATATTCCTACCTTCCTATTATTAAATGAATGGGTTTATTTCCTTGGTGTACTATATGGGCGTGAAACCCTATCACATCTCCCAAAAAGGTGATCATGCTCTAACATTTGTGTTTTATTAGGAATTACCTAAAAATTATATTAACTTTGATAAAATTATGGCTCAAAAATGTTATAAATGTTAGGATTTGATATCACTTGGAAATAAATTAGAGTAGACACATGAGTAAAATAAAAAGTATCACATGTATGTGCATCTAGTGTAGAATGTGAGCCTCTAAAGCAATGATTTGAAAAATTAAAGGATTCAACATTTATTTCTTTAGATATTGGTTCCTATTTACACCCTAAACATATAAAATATATATTAATGTATAAGATGTAAGGGTTTGTTACAAGACAATTATTTTGAACTAAATAATAAAATTAAAGATGCACATTTAGAATAAAGCATTAATACTTTCAACTATGATAAAATGATATGAAAATTGCTTAAAACAAAAAATAGTATAATAACTTAGATGCACAATATGGTATAAAGATGATTTGGGTGTGTGGACTAGGGGAAAGGGTATTACTGGATCTATAAATTCTTTATCTCTAATTTTCAAACTAGAGATCTATCTTATAATGATAGAATAACTATTATCTTGTCTTGTTTAATTTTTCATGGCCCAATTCTTATGGACACTCTTGGACTTGTGTACAATGGGGTGTGTAACTTTACCTTCACTTTTTTTCCTATAAATAAGTGTCTTTATTTATTTTTAGGGATCAAACAACTTTATAACTACACACAAAAAGTAGAAATCCTCAATACCTACCCCAAAATTCATGAAAGTATTAAATAACTAACAAGAGAAACTAGTGTATGGGTGAGGGTTAAAAAATCTTGTTGGAAAATACTTTTCGAACCAATCCAAGTTTTTTACTATGTCCCCTTGAGTGGGAGAAAGCCTCATGTAGTTCTCCTAGTGTAAGTGGAAGTGTGCATGTATATCTAAATCAACATTCAATTGGTGCCCTCACGTATCTTGACATAAAGATAGTGGGATAACTATAGAGTAGAGAATGTCAATCCAAGGTGGTTTCAAGGATATATGAAATAGGAAGGAGGATATATTTTCCTAATAGTTATATTTAATGAAATAATAAGACTAAATCTAATCTAATTACTTGAAAAATAATTCACACTTGCTAAATTGAAATTGCATAATTGAAACCTAAACAAGTTTTATACTATGAATTCAATTACTCCTCCAAGTTAGCACTTGAGTAAACACTAAAACATATAGAATAAGTTGTTGTAATATAGTTATAAAACATAATTGAAATAATCAACACATAGCTGAAACAAAAACAAAAACATAAAGACACAAAATTTGGTCCTCTTTCATGGGAGGGGTTTCTATACCTCTCATTTGGAATGAGACCAAGTCCAATCATAATGTTTTTATACTCAATGCTATAGATTTATTATTTCAAAAAAATACCATACATTTGATAGTTTTTACTATTACTTCTCTCCCCATACCAAGATTTATGAGGTTATATTTATACATTGATGATCTCAACCAACTCACTAGTTTCTTGGAAAATATCCCACTAAAATAAATTCCTACTTATATTTCCTATCACACTACTATCTCTCATCCAATTTTATGTGATAATCATGGGAGAATGTTTTTGTAAGACTCATAATAAAACAATAACTCATATTCCTCTAATATTGGTTAACATCCATTAACTTAGGCATAAAATCCTATTCCTATGCTAAACGGGTGATCACATTTATTTCTACTTAAACTTCTAACACAAAAATAACTCTTATGATCAAATAATAAAAAATAACTCATCCTTAAGCTTATAAGAAAAGGTTGATAATCTTGAATCTTATTTCCTTCTTTTATGTTCAACATCTTATTCCAAAATTTTCACAAAAAAGGTTGGGTATCTTGAATTTGGTTTTGCTGATTTTCTTCTTGTGGATTCTTCAAATGCCACATTTCACGTCCCCATTTTCTAATAGAAAATTTTCTTTAAATTCACATAATCTCTTGAAACAATTTGTGGGTTTTGTTTTCCTCATTATATGATTTCCAAAACATTTTGAAATTATGTTTTATTGTTGAAATGAGGAAGATATAACCATTTTGTTGATTTTTTTTTCCATTTATTATGTTCACTCTAACAAATTTTCTCTTCTTTGAAAAAAATGGGCTGTCACCATTTGTCCACTTTCCTTGGCTTAGTATAATCCTATTTCCATTTTAACCTTAAAAATAGATTATCATATTCAATTTTTGATGCTTCTAAATATTTGACATGTCATATGATATTTGCCTTTTTGGAGCTATCCCAAAACCAACTCCCATATAAATGAAAGGGTTAAAATACTCCAACACTACTATAACACCATTGTTATATGGAAATTAGGAGAAAATATTCTATAGATGATCTTAAAGTGTCTCATGTTGCTCTTAATTTAATAATTTAGGATGGATATTTACTTCAACACTTCATATTTCTTCAATAATGAATGAAATAACCTATTTTTCAATGAATAATATCTATTCTTTCCAAGAAATATTAGGAAATATAAATAATTATATTTCAATATAACTATAAGAAAATAGACAAAATATATATTCTAAATTTTATTTTAAATAAGATACTAGTTCTTAAAACTACATCTATTTCTACTTTAGAATAGAGCCATGGAAAATAAAAAGATGTTATTTTGTGAATTAAATGAGACATTTTGGGATCTAATAATGCCCAATGTGGTATTAGTATGATGTGGTGTAAGTATTCATAAGATTATATCATCCATTTTGCCCCTTGAAGATATTTGATACTTCTTAGAGTGACTTTCTCTTTCTAAGACATGAATTTAGGACATTTTGAGTGCTTGGAAGTATAGAAAACTAGACTCTTAAACCTTGTTCGAGTTACGTAAACTTGTGTGGTGGCTGCTCTAACTAATGTAAAAATACTTAAGAGATATTTTAATAATCTCGAGTGATTTAGTGTTGATGTATGCAATGAGATCGAATGAAAAATCTATATGAGTTATTAATTACACTTGAATTTATAATATATGATTCTACAGTTAAACATTCATATTAAGGCCAACCTAGGAAGATGAACACAAGATATTCAAATTGGAAAAAAAATATTAGATGAAAGGGTACATGATGGTATAATTCATTCAAGAACATATTCCATAATGAATTTGAGTTGTATGGTTTTGCACATGAAATTAGTGATGCAAAAAATAACGATTGAGAATGTTGTCTGAAAAGAATCATTACTTGAGTTAATTGATATTCTCTAGATCAATGAAAGAGTAATGTGTAGAATGATAAATTTAGGATATATACTACTTGGCCTTAGAATGTGAGAATTTGTATTACCATAGGAACAACACCAAACTTGTCGTTATTAAATTATAAGTTACTAAATTTAAATGTCTACATTTATCCCCCTTAAAGTATGACATTAAAAATTATATACTTAAAAGAAGAAAAAACCTAATTCTCGAACACACACTTTTCCTTTTCTCAATTATTATTATCCTTTGTGGTTTTGTTGACATGTTCCATGCCAAAACCTTCAACACAAAGTTTAGTCAAAATCCATGGTAGAAATTAAACTATAACTCAAATGTAAATAATATTTGTAGCTTTGAAAAATTGAACTTGTACTGATTTAAGTGAGCAGATGCACAATATGGAAGGAATATACCTATTCATTTTGTGGAGGGAGGAACTACCATTCTTGTTGTATTTTGGAGATCTACCTATTTTGAGCTTTTGAAGCATTAGGGATAATGATTCCCTAATTATGTTGAAGGATAACTCATCGTAGGTGATGAATTTGAGTAAATGTGAACAAAAAATGAAGCACATAGGTACTTTTTATCCAATTTTACACCCCTTACAAATTGGATAACTTTAAAAATATGGACTTGGGCAGTTTCATGGAGTCATGGAAAAGAGCATGGTGAAAATAAGGTATTTTATGCTTTAGGGAACTTGAATTATTTAAGGGTACTTCTCCACTTTTTCCTAACTCCTCAATTCCATAAATGATCCAAACACTTAGAAAAATTTAGAGAAAATTTAAAAATGGGGTTCGTAGTGTATTTTGGACTTTTGGTGTTCGGGTGGGGCTGGTTCCCTAGGGCACAAGGTTCTCCGTATTGGTATTGGGGCTGAAAAGAAAAGGAAATAGTGTATTGTGGGCTAGGAGTGTTTTTACGGGAACCTAGGGGTTGGAGAGAACAAGTTTCGTGGGAACTTAAGTTCCCCGCATTTGGTTTGGATGCGCGAGGACAAAGCCAATGGAGTAATGCGGAAATGTGGGCACATGAAGGAACCACAAAACTAGTTCCACCAGGGAAATAGTTCCATGCAATGGTGAACAAGACACAAAATAAAGGTGGAAGGGAAATTAGTGTTGTGGATATGTGAGCTACGGGTGGAACCCAATGCGAGAGAACCAAGAACAGGTGGATCGGTTCCATAGTTCCACTGTGACCGAAACTCTACCACTAAAGGAACACATAACAATGTGGATAAAGTGGAGATAAAAGGAATAGATAGAACCAATTCCTCAGTTCCCCATGTTCCTCGTAAACCTGAAATACCATGTAACGAAGGAAAAAGGTGAAAATTAGTAAATTGTGGATGTGGGAGCCCACGTGGAAATCCTCGACCCCGATTTTAAAATGGCCATAACGTTTTACCAGATGCTCCAAATTTTATAAACTTTATATCATTGGAAATGAAGAGTTCCAGAAACCCAACTACTAGAATTGATGAGGTATGGTGCCCATTATTTTTCCTACAAGAAAAGTATAATGGAGGAATGACCTTAGAAGCTTTGAATTCTTGTTTTTATAGATTTAATGCATGATGTTGGTGGTGGAAGTTGGAAATCTGAGTTCCCTCTTTTCCCCTATCTTTCTCTCTCTCATTTTCTATAAATTGTAAAGTGATGCTCATTTGTAATGTTGGATACTTTTAGAATGCAAGGGCATCATTGAAAAGTGTTGCACAAGTGTTCTTGAGTTGTAGGACTTAAAATATAATTTTGTAATGTGTTTATGCCTTCGTCCTTCATTATAATGATTTGTACACCATCTTAAATCAATAAAATACTCATTATGTGGCTATTACTTTGCCCTACCTAGTAATTTGTTGCATTTTATTGCCTCTTCATTTACTTGCAGGTATGTTGTGTATGTTTCTTCATATTGCAGGGTTTATTTCTATTGTGCATTGTATGAAAATGGGAGTTTAAATGCTACTATGAAATGTGGCTTTCATTTATGCCTTCTCCACCTTTATTTTCCTCCATTTTCTATCATTTAAAAGTGTCTTTCCCCCTCTTCTTGGTGTTATCACCTCTCTTTAGTTTAGGATTTTATTTTATGCATCTTCTTCTCACACTAATCGCTTGGAATGATAGAGTAGAGCTAGATAGTTGCATTTTAATACCTAGGAGTAGTTTATCATTAGGAATAGATAGAGGAACTATCCTTCTATGGAGGTCTTTCTTAGTTCACGTCCCACAACATGGATAAAATATTATGTTGCCTCAAAATCTTGGGTTGTCTATGACTCAAGGCATGGTGTAATTTTGAGCTCCAACAGTACCAAAGTACCCTGTTAATAGGGAATATTAGTGCATAGGGTATTTGACAACCTTGATATCTACCCACACTAATAGAAAGAGGAAAGGAATAACATCTTTTGAAGAAATTAGTTTCTTTAAGACTTTCTAACCACATAGACCTCATAGTTGCGAGATGAATGTAGGTATAATTTTATAAATATACCATAAGATTGAAAGGAAATGGATACTGCATGCCACCACCATGTGTTGTATAAATGAGTGTGAATACATAAATATTGGGTAATGTAAAGAGAAGAAATCATATGCCCAAAAACCCCGCATCTATAAATATATTTGAGTAGTGTAATTGAGAATGAATGAAATACTTTTTCCCCTTGTATTCCACTTTAAACCACCTCATATATGTTTAAATATCTACTAAAAATCTATAACTTTTTTAAGAATATTAAATTGTTATAATTTTATGATATTTTCTCTAGGACTTGAACATATAATAAGGGTCTACACCAAAGTATGGTCTTGACCTTAGTTGTATGGTTATGAAATAATGTGAATTATGTCACTTTTCTATATTTGAATTTGTTTTAAATTATATTTACGATGTAAAAACATGGTTGTGACCTATAATCTACTTGTACTAGACATAAATATATAATATATATTAATGAATGCCCCATTTTTGAGTTACATGTGATAAATCATATGAGAATGTGGATCAAAATAAATGATGTACACCCATGTTATATATATTTGATAATATCCATTAGATCACATAGAAGGTTTAAGTGGAAACCAACATTGGGATATTGTTCCTATAAAATATTTGTGTTGATGGAGACCATGTCACACAAAATAACAGACGACATATAACATACAAATGCAACATGAAACATGTAGACACCAAAATATGGTATCATTCCCTCTCTCCACCCCTGCATTCACTCTCTTTCATTATGGTCACCCATTTGAATTTTTCATTCCCTCTTACACTCAATTTATCCCATTAATCACCATTTCCCACCCTTAATTTTATATCATCCATCCCCTTATTCTATCTATGTTAATTTTCCTTAATTATCTCTAATCCTCATCTTATTATATTATCCTCCCTAAACCACTCATAATCACCCTTAATCACCATTTATTAATTCTAATCATTATCTAACCTATCTCTCATCCTTAGATCTCCCAATTTTTATCCCTAGGCCTTCATTTAATTTTTTTACCTATATATGTACTTTATTTACTCATTTAAACCTCCCACCTACCCATTTATCTACCTTGTACAACCCTATCCATCTAAACCCTAAACTCTCTTCTTATGGGCTCTTTTTCTCAATCCCATAATCTTCCTACCATCTAAATGGATGGATCCCTATAGTTGGCAGAGACCCATCTAGGTTGCCATCAACCCTTTAAAGCCACCTTAGCCCCTCCTTGTTCAAGGGTGCAAAATTTTGAATCATAAAACTTTCTTGTGATCTTTCCTTCATTCTTAAGTCTCTTTACACTACCTACCACAACCATTTTGGAGTCTTCTTGGATATTTTGTCCTTTAAATTTGGAGATCTTGGGACACTTCTTTCAATTTTCCATACATTTTTTTGTCATTTCTATATATATTTATCACTAACATATTGTGCAAGTGTAGTTACCATCAAAGACTCGGATAAGCTTTCTCGGCCTCTTGTTCTGTCTGCTTTGGTCATTGTTTCAGTTCATCTATTTTATTTTAAGTCCTAATCATTCCTATTTTCCATCGACCCAAATTTCATCTAATTAGTTTTTCTGTTATCCCAAGCCTCTATCATCAATTTTCTATTCCCGCATCTATCAATCTCTTAGATCCCATCACCCCTGTTTCTATGCCACCTCGGATCCATTATGCTAGACCCGAGTCATCGCCGAACCGACCTAGTATTCATTGACCCAATATATTTTCATATCATTTACCATATGTTTTCCTAATTTTATTGCATCTTTTTTTTTTAATCTTGTTCTAGACCTTCTGCAGGTTCTAGTTTATCATCACAAAGATACCAACAACTTTAGATCTTCCTTTAGAGCCTTCAAATTTGCATTTTTCATCATTTGTTTTGATCGATCTTCCCCATTCTCCATCAACTAGCCATATTCAGCCTTGGGTTGCCATCAACTCATCTAGGTTTGATTTATTTTGTGCCCATCTAGATCAGATCTAAATTTTGTCACCTTAACGGCTTTGAGTTTTTGTCTTATTTCGATTCTACGTTTTATCAAATTTCACTACATCTAATTTATAGATATCTTATTTTTATCCTATATTGCTTACAAGAGTGTTGAAGTCCATCCTAGGAAGATCATACTTCTCAGGACTAAATTTTTCAGGCAACCCTCCATATATATACTAATCCATTTTTCTTCTTAGTCTTCTTTGTTGTGCAAGTTACCTAGCTCACAACAAGGAAGAGTTCATATTGCTTCAATATCTATCCATATCATCTCAAGGTACCATAAACCCTTCATATTTGGAGTTACTTGTTTCCTTTATTACTAGTTCACTAATCTGAATAGGAACGAAGAAAATGGGTTAACAAAATAAGAAAGAGTACTAATAATAATCATGTATTAAATAGTAAAACAAGCAAAAATTCAAAACAATAGTAAATCTAGTCAACATAAGAAAGAGTATATAAAAGAGTACAAAAAAACATGGACTTGTGAACATGGGACACCCAAAATGTAAAAAGATACACATAGTGAAGGAACACAGGACATATACAAATAAATGAGTGCATGCGGAGACAATAAAATAATAAGAAAATCTAGGAACTCAAGCATGTTGGCATTATGTTGTCATTGATATCAAAGAGAGATTATATTGAGTTACATCAGCTCTTGAGAAGTATAGTGGATTCTAGGTGTGTGATAGTGACTTGAAAAGGAATGGAAGATGTTGTGATGATTTCATGCAGTGTGTTGAAGCTCCTAACAGGTGTTCAATATTGGTAAAGTGATGTTGAGGTTAGATTTGGTGAAACAAACATGTTTAAGGTGCTTATTTGTAAGGCCTAGAAAGTAGAATGAGGTATGACATGGTCAAACAAGGCATGTATCAGCTATATATACATGGGCTGTTTCACCTGATTTCTTAGTTTTCTGAGAAGTACTTGATGAAACAGATAAGGTAAAGGTGGTAAGAGGAATACCTGATTTGAGATGGTTGAAGGTTGTATGCACGCGTATTTGAATTCTGAATCAAAGTGATTATGAGACCTTCCTTTTGGCTAGGAGGAACTACCTGTATAAGAATCAAAACAAGACCACCAAAGAGAGTTAAATGATATATGTAGTGGACTTCCTAGCATGTGCTAGATCCTGGAAGTGCGATACTTCCTAGATGGCTATCAGTCCACTGTTTAAAACAATTCAATGTTGAAACAAAGTAAATATTGTCCTACTGTAGTTTAATATGATTTAGGCATCTCATACAAAACACAATAGGCTAGAAGGATATCTAAAGGTCAAGTAGGTTGGTTATAGGTGAATATGAGCTAACAAGCTAGGTTAGATACAGTTATGAAGGTCAACTAGGTGTTCGGTAGGTATCCGTTGAAAACAAAGTTGTTATTCTCGTAGAAATTAGGCAACACAGAGACCAACCACGCTTTATGGAGCTCGATGACGGTTTTCTTGTAACGGCACGACGGTCGGCGATGAGCAGACGATGGTTAAGTCGTGGGGTGGAGTCACACAGTCTGGGTTTTTAGAGTTTTGGGGTGAAAGTGGAGTGGGTAGTAGATGGGAATTGATCACAGAGGGGGTGCAGATATGTTGCGGAGGTCTGAGATTACTGAGGAGGTCAGATAGATAATTGGGAAAGGTATTAAGATGAGTTGGTATGGAAGGTGGCCGCAACTAGAGAGAGATAATGGAAAGAGGGTAAAAGACTAGGTTCATTTACCACAAATATTACAATCACGATAAGAAAATGAAATAGATGAAAGGAAGATACTAACTCTTCCATGAGGTGCGGGTCTCGAAGAATAATGAAGAAGTTGTTGCATTGGAGAATCACGGGAAGAAAGTTTCACCTTTGTTGTGCGGTGTATTTGGTTGCCTTTGTTGCTCACAAAATCAATCTTAGTTACTGCTTTGTCACATCTAAGGAGATCGAATTCGAGATCGAAGTATTTCAAACAACCAACAATCAACAACCCGTATTACAAAGCTATAGATGGGGCTAAATATGCCATTTGGTCCATTTCAAGTATAAACAACATCGGTTTAGGGTAAACCGACGTCGGTTTGGGCGAGATATCTCGGGTTGTTCAAAAGTTGCCTGGGAAGTTGTTCCGCCATTTGATAAGGGTCTCTTCTTTTCTCGGGGTAAAAACCAACCTTAGGAGGTTTTTAAATGTGAGGTGAGGGGATGGGTATAATGTTAGGCTTTATTTAAGACATTAGTTTAGGGTTTAGGTTAATGGGTCAAATGATGGGGGTGGTTAGGTGAGGTGCATTTAATAAAGGCAATTATATTGAATAGGTGTATGAGGGTAGTGAATTAATTTAATGTAAATAATTAAATTAATATGTGTGTGGGTAAAAGGTCATTAACTTAATTAAAATAATTAAATTAATATGTATGGAGGTAAATGACATTAATTTAATTAAAGTAATTAAATTAAAATGTGTGGGGTGCAGGAGGTAGGTGCTAAGGTGTTGAGGATGAGGAAGTGATTATAGGGTTGCGGTAAGGGACCAAGGTGATTACAACATGATTTTGGTGTCTACATGGGGATCATGAATATGATGTGTTTAAGGACTCACAAGTTTTTAATAGTGCTGGTTTAGGTGTTAGATAGTGGTTTTAGGTCTGTCCATTCATAGACCTAGTCTTAGAGAAAACATGTCATGGTGTGGTGGAGTCAAAACTTATAGGAATATTTAGGAAAATGTAAGCATTGGATATTTTTTGGAAAGTTGATATGATGGTGTGGTATAAATTTTAGGAGCTAATGTTGAAAAACTTGAAAGTTATGTTATTTTTATTAAAACCGAGTTGTGAAGGTTAGAAACCAAGGCTAAATTTTGACTTTCTAATGCTTGTTGGAGAGTGTGTGCTTTGCATGGGGACCCAAAATACTTTGGGGATAGTTTAATAGGTCTATTATGAATATTTTCCAAGTGGAATGAGGTTGTTTGATCATTAGGTTTTTATGAACAATCGTTAAGAAGGTAAACTGGTTTTAAACCCTCTTAAAACCCTAGGTGTATAACGACTTAGGATAGATTAGTTGTAGTGGCCCATAATTGATTGTTTTATCAAAAGTGATGATTGGATGTTTTATAGGACTCCATATTTCTCCAGGTGTGATTTAGAGGTTTTGAAAGTATGTGGGCCCCACTAAAAATTCAAGTTTCTAAAGTTTTTCAGTTTGTGCCAAAGTTGTCCATTGAACCTAATGAATAATTTAATATTCATGGAATTATGGGAGTTTTTATTCATTTCCATGTTAGTTTCAGATTATGGTTGAGCTCTTAGGAGTTCAAGTGTGCCTTATCTTGCATGACTGGTTTTTGGGAAGTTTGGAGAAGTCTAGTTGCAGAGATGTTTTGGAGGTGCTATAGTCTTATTTATTGCATGATTTGATTTTTGTGTTTACTATGAGGTAATCATATTTCCATTTTTATATCACACGTGTGTTTTGAGGTCATTTTAGAAAGTTATGTCTTGTTTACTGAAGACTAGTTTTGGGGTGCTTGGTTGTGCATGCTCTTGAGAGGCTTCATGGTGTGAGATGATGGTTCTGAGTTGTTTCATGGTTTTGGAGGTTGTTTAAGGATTATAAAACATTTATAAGTGTTTTTCATGTTTTGGTGAAGTTTTTTTTTCTCTATAACATTCCCTTGGTGGTGAGTTGCTTGTTTTGGTGTTTTAGGGCTTCTTTGAGTCCTAATAGAGGTCTAAAAGGATCTAGGTGATGTTGGTGACCTATATGGTCATATGGGTGATGTTTTTATGATTTTTAATGATTTGGTGATGTATTTTAATCTAAATTTTTTTACCTAGGTGAGTTGTAATAAATAAACAAGTATAAAAGCAAATTAGAAAGCTCATTTGAGCTAGTTGTGAGAGTGGGAGAAAAGTGAGAGCTAGGAGGTTGTTTGAAGGAGGTGAAGAAGGTATTTGTGACCTTGTTGAGAGGGAAATGATGTTGTGAGGATGTTCTAGGGAGATATCAGTTATGGGTGAGGTATGGTAGATGGTCAAATCAACTTGAAGGAATTTCTTGAGCATGAAGGCTAGAGAGGTGTTTTGAGCAAGATAGAGAAGAGAGTGAGCTTCATTAAGTCATCATCAGTTGTGTGAGAAAAATTTTAGAGATGGAAAACATTTAAGATGGATTTGTTTGGTACTGAATCATCTTTTGGGGTTGGTTCCTCTTAGTAGGGTTGGTGCTTTATTAAAATAGGGGTTGGTGCTCCTTATGGGTTGGTGCCTCACTGAATCTAGGGGTTGGTGCTCCTTGTTAAATTGGTGCTCAAATAATTTTGAAACATGGATATAATAAAGTTTTGTGTCAATGATTTTTCTTCTCCTTAAGGTTTTCCCACTTATATCTTGTGTCCATTTTCTCTTGTGTTTTCATGTGCTCATCTAAATGGTTATGTTTCTTAAGTATGTGTGCTTAAAGATTAAATAGAATTGGATGATTGATGGATTTGAATGTTGAAATGAATGTAAATTTTATTACACATTGATTCAATCCCCTAGTGTTTTTGATTCCAATAATTGGTATTATATCAAGGCCTTTGAAGAAATCTTAAAAATCTTGAGGTGATCCTTTGAAACACAATATGGATAAGCAGTTGAGGAGAGAATGTAAAAAGTTGAGATGCATGTTCAAGAAGGATGAAGAGATCATCATGAGTATTAAGAATCAACTGGAGGATGATATTATAGGTTTGAGATCAAAGGAAGATAAATGGAACAAAATGAAGAACAAAGAGGTTGATCATGAGAAGTCATTTGAAGATAGTAGTTCCCATGATCGGGTAGGCAATGAAGAGGCTATGGTAGACTTAAAAGTAGAGTTGGTATTCCATAAAAAGGAGTGTTGGAAGTAAAATGGATTGAGGGAGGGGGTGGTGGATCAGTACTTAACAAAAACTTTAATAATTTCAAATTAATTTCATACACCATTAACATTCAACCATGCATTAATGAGATCTTAACAATAAGAAATAACCATCCAAAAGAGCATAAACATGAAGGAGTACACAAGAACACAAGATATAAGTGGGAAAACCTCAAGGGAAGAAAACCCACTGAAAATTTACTGATATTACTCACAACAAAGTACTCAAGTGAATATTACACATCACAAGATATTTATTTAGTGAGGCACCAACCCCACAAGGAGCACTCACCCTAAACCCTTGTTGATATTACTCAAAACAAGAGACTTGAATGAATATGAATCATCACAAAATATTTTGATAAGAATATCATTGAAGATATGTTTCCAACACTCACTTAATGGTGATCACAAAATTCAGCTCCAAATTCCTTCAAACCCTTCTTCAAACATACCTCCTTTTAACTCACTCAAACTTAGACTATCATGACCTGATTTGATCTCAAACTCTTGCACACAATATATCTAAAATTAATAATACTTTTGTATACACTCTTAGATATGATTTAATGCCCTTTAACCACTTACTCTCTCACAAGTAGCTCACACTCTTCCCTCTTAATTCACTAGTTCAAATTTGAACAAAAATGCACTTTTATATGCTTCTACATTCAATATCATAACAAACATCAGTCCATTCCAAGGATCGTGATGATTAGATCTTAAAAATATTATAATACATTCATAACAACTCATAATATGGACCTATGTATATCGGCCATGCACCAAGACAACCTAACAAGCCAAAAATGGCTCAAAACCCCATCACTCGGCTCATCAAGGACCTCCAAACTCATAACCATGATTGAATAACCTATAAAGGTATAAAACATGTCAAACATACCATAAAAACATCATCCATGCTCATAAATTACCTTGAAACAATAATTTTCTTCATAACTCGCCAAGAAGGATCATTTCCTTCATAAAACAATTACTTCCAAGAACTATTCTTCACCAAACAAGCTCAAGATCACACCATAACACCTAAAATATTCCATGTAACCACTAATTGTGAACCCATTGACCTGTATAAAACCTCCATGATTTCTAGACCTCATGAAACATCTATAAATGTAAACCACACCTCTTTTCCTCTTCACCAAACTGAGCTACCCAAAAGACTTTTTGGAAACTCAACTAGTTTACACCCTTGATGTATTTTTAGAGACATATAAATGAATTTAATAGGAAAAAATTCATCCTGTTCACTCTCCAATAGATATAAAGAATCAACTAATCCAAAACACGAGTCTTCTATATCCATTTTCTTACCAAAGAAATTTTGTCATGAAAATAATTAAACTTTTTATTCACAAAATGAGGTGGTTCACCAATTAAAACACATCATAAAGAGATAAAACATATACCATTAGAAATATATATGAATCTAATTTACACAACATCTTACATTTCCTTAAAAATCCAAGTGGAAGGCCTTCAACCAAAGTTAATCTATTGAACTACTAAAAAGCGCCCTTTTAGGCCCAAAGACCCGCCTTCTTAAATAGGGCACACTTTTCCCTCTAGGACTTAAACCATGACCTGAAACCACCATGGATATCTATTAAAATTCCTAGGATCCAATCAATGTTGGTTTAATCAATTCCTTTAATAAAAAACTTTACCACAAATCGAACATATTTAGAAACTTGTTTGTTTGAGTGGGGTCCAAAAATATCACATGCTCTACCATACATTTCTGGAATCTAGAGGAGTCCTCTACAAATTCAAATAATCATTTATAAAAAGGAATAAAAATAGGTTCACTACAATCAAATTTCTCCAAGTCACTTTTGACATAGGGTTTTAAAGCCATAAAAAGTTGTTTACCTTCTTAACACTCATTCATAAAAACATGATGATGAAACCACTCCATTATTGTTGTGAAATGATATTATCTCAATGGAAAAAAATCATTGAGAACCTATAGGTTCCATTCAAAGTAAATAATTCACAATGAGCATTAGAAGTTGTTACTTGAGTTGGAAAATACATTCTCAAGCACCCTATTTTTCCTAAAACATCACAACTTACAAATTTATCTTCATACTGACTTGAAATTTTTATCACACCTATAAGAAACCCATATGCACCATATCCAATCATCAGGTTAGCTCAAATATGTCTACATCTTCATATCCCATCTCATTTGCATGACTATCCCTTAGGGTTTTATATGTTTTAAGCTAAGTCATAGTAGAAGAACCTCATAACTCATCATGAAATCACTCCAAAATGCCCCAAAACACTCTAGAAAACATGTCTCACTCACCTAAAGGATATCATGAGATCAGATGGATCTAAAATCATCCATATGCTTCATTAGGCCTCGAAGCACCTAGACTAGGTCTAGATGAGCACGTCTGTTGAATCTTCCACCTATACCGCACTCGAAATTCATGTGAGTAACTCAACACTCTTCTATCATGATATCCATACTTCTACCATCCTCCTTAAGTCACCTTCATATCTACTCATTGTTGATGCAAAATCACAACACCCCGAATGGCATGATTTTGTGTGGGGCATTTGATGTGATCTGCGCATAAAATTGGACCATCTCTCAAGTTGTGGGACTTGCAAACCACGAGATGTACCTCCAGAGAAGGCTGAATATTTTTCCTAAATTACTTGACACAATCTACTCTAATGTAGGAAAAACTAATCTATCCTAATCTAACCATTCCAAGGAACCACAAAAAGAAAGAGAGAGTGAAAAGAGCCTACACTAAAGCGGTGATACACCAGAAAAGGAAAGAGGTGAGATACTCTATTGAGGGAGGATGAAACAAGGAAAAAGGAGATGAGGGAGGTCAGATAGAAGTGACACAAACCCAGATCCTAATCCATCATCAAAACTCCATGAAACACGACATCTCACACTGCAAACGTGAAATACATGCACAAAAAAAAGATCTAAAAGGGAGAGGCACGGAGAAAAAAATAAAACATGAGAAAGGGTTGAAGAACATCACAAAAACATGAGTTTATTACTCTAGAAGGTGCACAGACCATTACATTTATGCTCAGAGGCAAAAATCCACTTCCCAAGCGTAGGAGAAGGCTTACAACTCAAATGGAGTCAGGATTTTTTTAAAGAGTTTCCCCACATCCCAGAATGTCTCCCATTTTTAAAATGAGAAGTGTTTTCCATATATAGAAGGTTGAGACGAGAAAGAAGGAAAAATCAGATTCTGCTTTAAAAGCTCAACCATGAACCATTAATGCCTTGAAAATCCACCTACAATCTATCAATTTTGGTTCCCCATGTCTATTTGGCATGTTGGAGAAGGAAAGATGGAAAATCAAATCAGATCTGGGTAGTTGAAGCAATCAGATCCTGTATTAATGGATTAAAAGACTTTTCCAAGATTTTCACCCATCAAAGCCTGCTAAAATAATAATTTATGCTTCCATGGTGTAGAGGAGGTTGATACCTTTCCAACGGTACCAAATTTGTTGAATTTTGAGCACTGGATCAAAAGTTATGCCCATTTGAATATTTGAATCAAATCCGTACAAAAATGGCAAAAAAATAAAATTTGAAAAATGGATCCATGGGCCCAAAATTACAACTTGTGCCTTTTGCACAAAAATTACAAAAGTGAAAAAGTTCCCCACAGGCCCGCAAGCCCGCAACTTTACATTTTTCATTTGGCAAAAAAACCTCCTCGGGTTCATGGGCCTACACTTGTAAACTACGCTTTTTGAGAAAGTTACAAAAATCCAAAGTTTCCTCGATGGCCTGCTTCCCCGCAGCTGACAAAGGCTTGGCACGTGGCTTCTCTGGGCATCGGTAGAGGTGCAGCTTACTTTTATACTTTACACCTTTTCAAAATAAAAGCCAAAATTTAAACTTCCTTCGGTGACCTGCCTTCCCGCTTTGACTTGAAACATGGCCACATGTCCATTAGGAATATTATATTGTTTACATTGGTGAATGTTTTAATGTAATATATATTATCATGGAGATAATATATATGGGTGAATAAATAAAATGTAATATTATTAAATATGAGAAAATATATCTCATATTAATAATATAGGTTTTATATATTAGTTGTGAGTTTGTTGTATAAACAACTCACGTTGGTATTTTTAGGATTAGTTGAGTGTGTTGAGATAACTAAGGGATTGAGAGAGATTAGTGGAAGGTTGAGAGATATGTGGGATAAAGGATGACTCCTATTTAATAGGAGATCATATGTGTATTTATACCTCTCAATGTAAATGAAGATATATCCCGGATGAATTGAAAATTATTCTAATATTATTTTATTTGGTGTTTTTATTGTGCAAGATTATTTCCAATAATTTGTACCAACTTCAAGAGTGTCCCTTTGCAGGCCTTAGGCATTTTTCTTCATTTGACGCAAAGATCCTCCACGGGCTCACGGGCTTGCAATTGTAAATTGTGCTTTTTGCAAAAAGTGCAAAGTGTCAAGATATCTCCCAGCCCTACCAGTCCACAATCTTCCCCTTTGGTGAAAAGTCTTCCCCAGGCCCACCGACCCGCTTTTGGCAAAAAATTCTTCCAAGGCCCGCCAACCCGTAACTTGCAAAATATGAGGAGTTATAAGGATTTCTTTATATTTTGGAAAGGGGAAGAAATTTCCTATCTGATGGAAATGATTTTAGGGGACCTTAAGTGCTTAAAATATATAAAATTCAGATTGAAGCACAAAAAGGGAAAAATGGTGTTAGTTGACCAAAAATAAGTGTGAGCTTATTTTGGTCAATAATTTGGCGACTCATGGGGATCACCTGCTTGCTAGGTGAAATGATTAGTTCCTTGAAGCATCCATTAGGCATGGAGTCATGAATGATAGCTTGATACTAATATTTAACTCTAAAATCTGATCCTTGAGCCACTTGGAACACCACTGAAACTGGAGTTGATCTCACCAAATGCCATTTTCAATGCATTGTGCATGACAAAAAAATACCACAACACACTATGTACAAAACTAGAAATCATACACACCCCAAGTGGGATATGCAGAGTGTGCACAAGCACTTCTTTTGCTAAAAGAAAACCTACCTACTCTACGCTAACCGAGAGAAAGGGAACTCAAACAAATCCTACAACTAACAGGGAGAAGTAGCTTCCCTTTCTCAAAAAGGGCAGCCATGTAAATGATTTAACACTAAATATGGCTACTTGTATGAGTGAAAAACTAACTATAAGTTGATCCTCCACCCAAATCATCAAGGTGATCAACTGGAAACAAGAAAAATACCTCTTTTAGTTGCTCGTATTTGGATTGAAGAGGCATTGCAGCTGATCCTTGGTACTTTGATACTCATCCTCATGCTCAGGAGTAAGCATGACTGGTGTTGGCTTCTCCCTTGGCTCCAATGAAGCCAAGTACCTGATTGGGAAAGGTCTGATCCGATGGGTGTGCCCATTGTTCTGAATTTCAACTCCAAGAATGGAGTCTTCTTGCTGAGATCTTCTGGATGGATGGTGTGGAAGAGATGATGACATCCTCTTGCTCTTTCCCTTCCTTCTCCTGTGAAGAACATGGAAGATTCATATCTTCCAACCTTTGTTCCAGAGGGTTGTTATGAAGTGCAGGCTTTGTTGTCTTTGAATGCTCTCCTTCATGACAGTAGGCTCATGTGCTTGGAAGGTGGATGATGGAGGAGAAAATTATGTGATCTCATGGGCTCCTCTCCATCAAAGAAATCCTCCAAGTCAAGACAGATAATATGCCTCCTTGTTGTCCTGTTGCATGTGCTCAACCTCCTCCATGGTGTCCTTGATCTGAAAATTTCTCACCATGGTTCCCCTCATCTTCAAACATGAAGTTTGAAAGCTCAAACTCTTCTTTAACATTAGAGTTTTAAGGGGATGAAGTGGGAGGAAGAACTAAAGGTTATTCTATGGCCTGATCTGTACTTGAAGCCTCTTGAACTGTATGGTTCTCCTCCATCATGGATTCATCAATCAAATCAGGCCCTTCAAATGAAAGAAAAAAATATTCAATAATGCTTTCTTCATCAAGTGGCTTCAAATCTGATTTGATCTCTTCTAATTTCTCCTCTTCAATAGGACTTGGAGCTGATTGTTATTCTTCCTTGATGATTGATTGTGTAGCTTGGATTGGATCAACATCCTCTTGAACAAAGTGCCATTATGGACACTACATTCAGAGAAAACAAATTTCTGATCTTCTCCTTCTTGTTCTTATTCTTCTTCTACTACAAACTCAGCCTTAGCCACCACTGGCTCTTCAACCTTGACCTCCTCTGTTGGCTTAACCATCAAGGGGATCTTTGTAATCCCAAATTTGAGAGCCCAACTTACCAAGATTTTGGTCATTTCTTCTCTATTTGGCTCTCCTTCTTGCTTGTTCTCCTTGACTGGTCTTTGGAATCTCTTCCCCACATGGAATTGGGAAGGCAAGAGGAGGAGTGGATGGGGTTTAACCAGTTTTGCAATTGTTTGTGGTGGTGAGGGAAGTGGAACTTCTTGTTTGTTTGGAGGGAATGACTGCTTGGAAGGGAAAAGGGAAGAAGAATTGAGATGAGATGGAAGATTAGGAGATGGAGAAGGGAAAACAACATTTGGGGCAGCAAGTGAGGGGCTTGACTCTTGGCACTGCTGAAATGATAAAGCTTGAGAAAGAGAAAAAGAAGGATAAGGAGTTGGTGATTGACTTACCCATTGACAAGGTTGTCTCACACTTTTCTCATATGCCTCAACATCCTCATTCCACTATGCAAGTTGAGGCAGCATTTCAACCATGAAGTCAAGATTCTCCTGAGGGCTATAATGTCTTGGAAAAGGGCCTTCCATGGACAAGGTGCCCTGCAATGAATTTTGAATGCCTTAATTTGTATTGTAGCCCTTGACTGAACCATGCCAACCTCCATTTTTGATTTTATCTAGCAGATCAGCATTTTCTATGCAATAGTTATCATCATATATATGCATACCCTTGTTCTTGATAAGCTCCATAGCCAAAATGGTTTTGGCACTGCTCATATGGGTAAGCATGATGATTGTGAATCTAATCATAATGCTGATTTGGAGGAGTTGAGAAATACATTGGAGGTGGAATGCACTTTTGCTGCTGCTGCAAGTGTGAATTCCAAGATGGAAATGAAGTCATGATTGCACAAATTCATGGGATGGAAGAAAATGGGAGATGTGGAAAGGAAGATGAATGAAGATGGGTGGAAATGGATGGAAGGAAAGTTTGTAACTTAGAGAATGGTTGTTGACTAGATGGAGTCACTAGATGTGTTGAAAAATGCCTCCAAAGGATAGATCTCACTAAGCAATAACACAAACCAAACCTCTTGAGATGGAGATGTAAAGATTTTCTTCTATCATATCCCAGATGGGCATGCCATGAATTTTGATGTGAAATCACAACACCCTCGAATGGCCTGGTTTTGTGTGGGGCATTCGGTGTGATTTGCATAACATTGGACCATCTCTCAAGTTGTGGGACTTGAAAACCTGAGATGGACCTCTAGAGAAAGTTGGTTCTTGTTCCTAAACTACGGCCACAATCTACTCTAATGCAAGAAAAACTAATGTAATCCTAATTTAACCATTCCGAGGAACTAGAGAGAGAGAGAGAGTGAAAGAGAGCCTACACTAAAGTGGTGATACACCAGAAAAGGAAAGAGGTGAGATACTCTATTGAGGGAGGATGAAATAGGGAAAAAGGAGATGAGGGAGGTCAGACAGAAGTGACACAAACCTAGATCCTAATCCATCATAAAAACTCCATGAAACATGACATCTTACACCTAAAAACTTGAAATACATGCACAAAAAATATTTGAAAGGGAGAGGCATGAAGAAACAATAAAACACGAGAAAGGGTTGAAAGAACACCACAAAACATGAGTTTATTGCTCTAATAGGTACATAGACCATTACATTTCTACTTAGAGGAAAAAATCTACTTGCCAGGATGTAGGAGAAGGCTTACAACTCAAATGGAGTCGGGAAACAAATTTTGAGAGTTTCCCACATCTCGAATGTCTCCTCCTTTTTAAATGAGGAGTGTTTTCCATATATAGAAGGTCGAGGTGAGAGAGAAAGAAGAAAAATCAGATTCTACTCTGAAAGCTCAACCACCAACCATTAATGCCTTACAAATATACCTACAATATGTCAATTCTAGTTCCCCATGTCTATTTGGCGTGTTGGAGAAGGAAAGATGGCAAATCAGATCAGATCTAGGTAGTTGAAGCAATTAGATCCCGTATTAATGGCTTGAAAGAATTTTTCTATATTTTCACCCATCAAAGCCTATTGAAAATAATAATTTATGCTTCCATGGCATATAGGAGGTTGAGACCTTTCCAAAAATATCAAATTTGTTGAATTTTGAGCACTGGATCAAAAGTTATGCCCATTTGAATATTTGAATCGAATCCGTACAAAAATGGCGAAAAAACCAGTTTTTACAAAACGGATCCGTGGGCCTGAAATTACAACTTGCGCCTTTTGCACAAAAATTAAAAAAGTGAAAAAGTTCCCCATAGGCCCACAAGCATGTATCTTTGCATTTTTCATTTGGTGAACAAAACTCCTCGGGTTCGCGGGCCCGCACTTGCAAACTATGCTTTTTGAGAAAGTTACAAAAATCCAAAGTTTCCCAGACAACCCGCTTCCCCCGCGGTGACAAGGCCTGACACGTGGCATCTCTGGGCATTAACAGAGGTGTAGCTTACTTTTATACTTTACACCTTTTCAAAACAAAAGACAAAATTCAAATTGCCTCAGTGACCCGCCTTCCCGCTTTGACTTGAAACATGGCCACGTGTCCCTTTGCGGGCCTTAGGCATTTTTCTTCATTTGGCGCAAAGATCCTCCGCGGGCTCACGGGCCCACAATTATAAATTGAACTTTTTACAAAAATCACAAAGTTCTAAGATATCTCCCCAGACCCACTGGTCTACAATCTTCCCCTTTGGCAAAAGCCTTCCTCAGCCCGCCACCCACTTTTGGCAAAAATCCTTCCAAGGCCCGCTCGGCCCGTAATTTGCAAAATATGAGGAGTTAGAAGGACTTCTTTATATTTTTGGAAAGGGGAAGAAATTTCCTATCTAATGGAAATTATTTTAGGGGACCTTAAGTGATTAAAATATATTAAATTCAGATTGAAGCAAAAAAAAGGGAAAAATGGTGTTAGTTGACCAAAAATAAGTGTGAGCTTATTTTGGTCAACACTCACCATGCTCCATCACCTAGGCTAGTTAGGTCACCTGATTAGACTTGCTAAACAAATCCATTCTCACCTTTTACACTCTTTTCATCATACCACCACCTAAATATCCATGTCAACATCATGCCAAGCATCTTCGACTCTTCTCCATCATCCTATTTTTCATTAATTAGATTTTACATTAATGAAAACATCTAAAATCATGCAAAACAACAATCCCCCCCTTTGCCATTGATGGAAAACCACCTAATTCTTCTCCCTCTTTTACATTAATAACAAAACATACCTATATTTACATGGTCTCCATCTTATTTAGACTCTTAGGATCACCCCTTGGTTAGAAACATCAACATAAGTCATCAAACAAACATACAAACCTATTTTTCTTTACTAAACATTATTTTTAACCTTCTTCACAACTTGAAACAACTTTAGCATTCCTTAAATAATTTCATACCACTCATACTCATGCCAAAAATTATAAGTTTGAGCATAAAAAATCATTGTTGACACTTCACCAAATTTTTCTAGTTGAAAATACTCACAAAATTACTTGATTCTAGCATTAGAACATTATATGTAATCCATGAAGAAACTTTTTAGACAATTTTACCCAACTTATATTTTCTAACTAAAACAAAAATTAAGACCACATACCTTGCTTTCATACCATCATCACTACCCTAAAGCTACTTTTAAGTGTTCTTGGTATTACTTCGAGATAAAGATGTCTTATTGATCATTTGACTTACTCTCCTTTCTATTATACTTGGATTTATCAAAAAATTTACCTTACAAACATCTTATACACTTTTCACACTTGATTGGGATAAAAATGAACTCCCCCTACCTTAATAGGCCATCACAAACATATAATATACCATTTTCTCACTTTCACCTTTCCTGCTATACTCCATCACAATCATGATTCACTTACGAAGTCATATTGAATACGCCCTTAATACTTTCATTTGATTGAGCTAGTGAGAAATTTTAGGCTCCCCATCAACATATATCTTCATAACCAAACATCATGAATCCTTCATACACAGTTGATGGTATATCATGCTTCATCTAGAAAATATGCTATCTCTTCAAGTACTAAGACTTAGGAAACATACCTTGTCTTAAAGTTTATACACAAGTTCCATGGACCTTCATCAAGATACACAATCTTAGTCAGACTTGTATATCCATGAAACTCATCCGATCTTCCTCATATCTATTTTAGATACCATAACAGACCTTAAGAGATCATACACAAGCATGTAACTCATCATTTTTACCTTTCATAGCCTTTAGTACTCCATAATCTTGTAAGACATACCGTAGACCTTTGATGTGTCAAATTAGATCATATATGCTTCTTATCAAGCTTCAATTTTTGTATTTGACTAAGTATCTTTACATACTTCTTTGTTACATTCATATCTCTATTTAAGACTTATTTACAAACCTTAAGAATTTATATGTAGAGTTTCAACATTGTTTCTTCTTCAAGGATTGAACTTAGAAATTTCAGGATCATGCCTTATCATTGCACAAAATTTATAGCTAACCATTAGGATGTAAACCACACTAGATACCCATTATTCATAGGTCAAGGCTTGAGACAAAATACCTTCCAATTATGTAGTAAAAAATCACGCACTTTAGATGTTATTTAGTCCCAGGTCTCATACTATTATTTATAAGGTTTTGAGTGAAGACAAGTACTAATTAACCCCGATATTTTGGCCATATTAATTTATTTTATTTTGTCATTTCCAATCTCTTGCACCCACATGCCCGGTTAGATTCTATCATTTTTCATTATTTTAGCCTTGATTGGGGCGCTTAGGCTAGTACTAAGGCGCCCATGGGTGCCCTGGTCCCACCAAGGGCACCCCGATCCTTTTTGAACTTTCCCGCCACTTTTTGGGCACTTTTTATCCATTTCAACTTCTTATATTTTTGGTGGTCGACCATTTCGGGGTTAATTACAAAATTAGATCAAGAGAACCCTATAAATATAAAGTTATGAGACCATAATGAATGACAAAACACTAGTCACTACTATCATCCACCTAGGGTTGCATCTATTTGGAGATTATTTGCATCTATTAGCTCCATCAAAAGGGAAAATAATGGCTCATATGCATCACACAAGCATAGGGGAACAGATTATATTATATTCCATCCACCATTCTACTACATTTTTACATCTAGTTATTACTCGCTACTTCACAAAGTGCAATGACATAAGAGCACCTAGGGCACATGATGCACACACAGACATCAAAACTATATTTGGGTCTGAAATGTAGTGTAATGCTTAGTTAATAAGCTCGTTGTTGTGGAAGCTAAGGTCAGTTTGACCCATTCATTTGCATTCTTTTTTTTTAGGGTTTTGATACTTCTTGTGGTCTCTTGCAGGTCTTTTCATCATCTTGGATTATCAAACACACTTGACATGGTGTAGTGAATAAGATGTAATACACAATGAGGGTTTTAAACCACATGCTAGACCTATAAAAATAAGTTTTGAACCTTTTGCATAGACTAAGGAACCCATTCTCAGAGACCAAAGTGCTCGCGAGGCACTTGTAGGTGCCCAAATCCTTCTCCAGGGCACTTCAAGATAGCTAGATAGCTAAGATCCATCATTTATTGATTCCTCTGCATAATTTCTCCTACTTATTATTTCTCCCAGTCAATTTTACGACACAATCCATTGAGATCCTTTAATCAACTAAGTTCATTCTAACTCTCTTTGCACTCTAGGGTTCAACATTTTCATCTTTGAGTTGTTTGGGTTGTTTTACATAGTCATTTACTACATTTATTTACTATATTTACATGTCATTCTTAGATTAAATATCATACACCCCCTACATCCCCATTTTTAGATAATTATTTTAGTGAACTTGAATCGATCATTCACGCTTCTAGGTTCTTCATTCATTGCTTGTCATCCTAGGGTTTGGTCATCATGAATATCTCAATCAATGATTATTTGCTTGCAAATCCTGATTTACTACATAGAGTCCAACATTTTCTTGCTATTACTCGCATTCATGCTGACATGCATCCAGACTCGGTTTATCAATAATTTGTTGATGCATTCTCTTCACACATAGTATTCAAGTCTAACCTTCTTGCTGATGTTCATACTTTTGATAATGACCCACCTCTACATATCATATTCCATATTCACAATGTCGTTGTTAAGTTCACTTTGATTGATAATGGATCTAAAATTAAATTGTGTTCTATATCATTCCTTGAAGCTTTAGTTCTTTCCACCTATGATGTTAGTCCATCTAGTGTTTCACTGTGTGCTTATGATGGTTCTATCTGTCCATGTCTTGGCCACATTACATTGCATATCACTGTTGGTCCAAAGACTATCCACATTGTCTTTTTTGTTGTTGATTTCCTAGTCTCCTACAAATGTATACTTGGTAGGCCATGGCTCCATGCCATGAAAGCTGTTTCCTCTCTTGCTCATAATTGTGTAAAAATATTACATGAAAGTTCTGAGTAAACCATTTTTTGTGACCGCAATCCATTCCGAAGTATTGTGATTTGTCTCCTAATACTAGTCTTCCTATCCCATGAAAAAATATTATAGACGAGCCCCAACCTATCAAAGAACCACCTCACTTACCACCACTAGATGGTACCATTTGTGTGACAGATGCTAGTTTATTCTATGCCACCTGCTACTACTACTATCATTTTTCCTTATCAGGGGCCTTTTTAGTCTATGGACGTCACTCTATCACCTACACATTCACATGTACTACCTACATTAACATGACCACCATTCACTTGGAAATTATTCATGAATGACTCATATTGGGAACATATTCCATTTGATCCTACATGCAATGACACCATATGTACACATGAGGGTTTAGCCCAACTTGGTTTTACTTTTGAGGACCTCTATCCTCCTCCTCATGATCCTCATTTATATTATGGCTTCATCACTATTACTACTACTTATGGTTTACGTATTTTCCATCTCACAGGATATATCTCTCACACTCCTCACTCTTCACCACTTACATTAGGAAAATCATGGCTTGATTACATTAGGGGAACTCTTGATCCTAATCATATAGACATCTCTTTCCCCATGCCTTTTGGGTGTATATTCATTTTCAATAGTTCCTTTCTTGGCTATATATAGAATCTTACTCATTAGTATGCACACAGTTTCCCATTCCCTCCATTTCCGACGAGGAGTATGCTATGGGAATGTACAAGTTATGCCTTCATGGCTTGTTATGCAATCACCCAGATACTATTGCTTATCAATTCACCAAAGCTTATCCATTCGACTATGATCTTGACAACGATGATGTTCTAGATGACATTACATGATAACATCTTCATCACACACACTTTGGGGGCATAATATTCACATCCCCCTCCCTCATCATCATATCATCATAGGAACATCTCTCATCTTTGCATTATCATTCATTCAAATCCTTACATAGTACTACATCACGATCTTAGCATTTACACATACATCAATCTTCTCACATAGGCATAATCATCACATGTTTTAGCATCATCATTACCCGATGACACACTCTTGTGCTTTTGTTCACACTTGAGTGTTGAGGGATTACTACACATGAACTCTACATACTACAATATAGACATTGCACATTGTTTTTCACAATGCATCTCGTGCTTTATACATCTTACATCATACATCCTACATTTAGACTACATCATTTCGATCATTGCACATTTACATATCATACATACTCTATACATCATATTAGTATTTATCATACATGTGTCACGCTTGCATCTAACATTCCACACTACTAATCATGCATACTAATTTTCTACATACATTACATCTTATACATTGTACATTACATATTATATTCATCATATGGTCATCTATTATGATCATGCACACTACATCGTCTTTATACACGCTGCACTCAATACCCTATGACGCACTTTAGTTCCCCAGTCCATGCTCAAATGTCAAGGGTTTAAAAATCAAATGGACCCTACATTCATCACGTGTCTATCATTTGAAGTTTCATCATGTAAAATTTCTAGGATAGTGACACATGCTATAGGATAAATCATCACTTACTCTATCATCTTGTAGTGGTATACACTTTAGGCTATATTACCACTCCCTAATTTATTAGCTTATAGTGGTATATGCTTTAGGATACATCGCCACTCCATTTTACTCATCTAGTAGTGATATATGCTTTAAGATACATCATCACTCCTACATTCAGCTTCTCATGATATACGCTTCAGCTATAAGGTTCACACACACATCATCTCTAGGTCACATATCATCACTACACATATACATATTCATCACAACACGTTCGACAAAACACACAATATTTGACCATTTACCTATGACATAATCTTGTTTATGGTTCATTCTTGATCGCTGAGGGTCAAACCAAATGAAACTCACTCCATACATTTCTATTTCACTCGGGGGCATTCAGATCCTATCACTCCATTTTCCATTCCATTCCATCCATCCACAACATACGCATATTATGGCTGCTTTTATTCTTGCTTACTTTTGATTGTCATATTCACTTTATTACCACATGATAGTTAGATTAATTTTATGTAATTTATCTATATCATCCACACATGCGTTTTCACATCTTTTCTGGTTGTGATCGGAGATACAAGTATCTTACACGCAACATAGATTCTTGCCTTCTACCCTTCCTAAAATGGTCACTAGGGGCATCCAAATTAGTTTCTTCTAGGTGTTATTGTTTCATTTTGTACTTAGCACTTTACATTACTTGGTTATACACACTTTTGACATACTATCTTTCTAACATGCTAACGGGTGCTTCATATGTATCATTTTTTATGTAGGGCTATTTACTTCCATACTTTTTTGTTACATTATTTACTATTGTTTGTTCTTGTTTACGGGCCTTTCCCTATGTTTGGTGTTCACATTTTTTTGCTGTTTGTGACCATTATGGCATGTGCATGTCCTATGACATCATGAGTTATGTCCCATGTTTGTAGCCCACTTTGTGTGGCTTACTTGTCTTCTTACATACTTCTTTGCTTAGTAGCTTATACACTGTTTGCGTAGCTTATACAATGTTTTCTATATGAATTCTTGTTCATACTAACACTTATTTTTGGCTAGCCTCTTATTTGTGCACATGTTCATTTCTATAAAGTGTATTCCTTACCCTTGTAGGGAAGAGTTTCAACGTACATGTGGTTGGTCCTCTTTTGGGGCCACATTTTCCTATTAATGACATCGCATGCACCCCCAAAGAGGGGGGGCATGATTTAGGGTTTACATACTACATAATGCATTTGCACTGGTTTAGTTCAATTCACTTTGTTTCCATGGCATTGTAGGTTACATATAACAAGTGGGTTCAGACCAGTCTATGAACCCTGTACACAACACAATTTTACAGTACACAAGTAGTTCTTAGCATTCTAGGAAATAGTTAAATATTGGAGGATAAAGTATAATTCCTTTGTATAATTCTTTAGCCAGCAGGTGGCGTCAAATTATCCAAAACTAGGACATACAAAGATCTCGTCACACACATTCGGTGAAGTAATTACAAGTTGGAGGATACGGTGGAATTCATTGCTACACTTCTTTGGCCTATGGCATCGGATCTCCCAAAAACCTCGACAAGACAGATATCATTTTACACTCTCTTTTTGACATGGATCAAGTGTACATGTTCCATTTACGTTTTTCATTTATGTAATTTACATTTACACAATTTTACATTGTGTTTTTACACATACATACATGTATATTTGACTACTTGATTGTTTTCTCCTTGCGAGTCCAGTCGTATGAGAAAAAGGAAGTCAAATGGGGGCAACGACAACAAAAGAAACAACACTAGTGTCAAAAACAACACTTCATGCAACACACACACACCATACTAACCATGTAGGTACATCATATACATCAACATATAAACACATGTTTTCGCGCCATAGGTTCGCTCTCATCACTTTTTTTTTCTCTTTTTCATCTTTAGTTTCCACGCTCCATTATCTTTTTCTCATTCCACACTTTGTCTAGTCCTTCAATGCATTCTCTGCTACAATCTTCATGGACATCAGATACACATCTCTATCTACTTTATGTTACTAAGATTTTCACTCACCAATATAAAGTGGGGGCAAATGAAGTCAAAAATCATACATTGTAGATACTATTTATTCCCAGTCTCATACTACTATTTAGAAGGTTTTTGAGTGAAGAAATTACTAATTAAACCCTATCTTTTGGTCATCTTACTTTATTTACTTTCATCATTCCCGACTGTTACACCCATATGCCCAATTAGCTTATGTCATTTCATATTATTTTAGCCTTAAATGGGTCACCCAGCTAGTATTGGGGTGCTCATGGGCACTTTGGCCCCACTAGGGGTGCCCCAATCCTTTTGAACTTTCCGTCACTTTTTGAGCCCGTTATAGCTGTTTTGAATTCTTATCTTTTTGGTGGTCGGCCATTTCAAGGTTAATTATGAAATTAGATCAAGAGAACTGTATAAACATACGGTTATGAGACCATAATGAAGGACCAATCACTAGTCACTACTATCATCCACCTAGGGTTGCATCTATTTAGATATCATTTGTATCCATTAGCTCCATTATAAAGGAAAAATATGGTTCATCCGCATCATAGAAGCATATGGGGAGGGATTCTATTATATTCGATCTACCATTCTACTACATTTTTACATCTAGTTATTACTCGCTACTTCACAAAGTGCAACTGGAACAAGAGCACCAATGGAACATGATGCACACACACACACAGACACACAAGAACTACATTTGGGTCTGAAATGTAGTACAATGCTCAATTAATAAGATCACCATTGTGGCGGTTGAGGTCAGTCTAACCCATTCATTTGCATTATTCTTTGTTTAGGGTTTTGATACTTATTGTGGTCTCTTGTACGTCTTCTCATCATCTTGGATTATCAATGATACAGAGCAAAGTGCATTGAATCGATGCAATACACAATGAGGGTTTTAAACCACCTACCAGACCTATGAAACATAGTTCCAAACCTTTTGCATAGACCAAAGTGCATATTCTATAGACCAAAGCACCCTCGGACATCCTAGTCCTTCTCTAGGCACTCCAGTCAGCTAGATAGCTCAGATCCATCCTTTTTGGGTCATTTACACAGTCGATCCTACTTCCTATTTCTCTGGTCACTTCTACGACATAGTCTATTGAGCTCCTTTAATTAGCTGAGTTCATTCTAACTCTCCTTGCACTCTAGGGTTTAACATTTTCATCTTCATATTTGCTTGAGTTATTTTACATAGTCATTTACTACATTTATTTACTATATTTACATGTTGTTCTAGATTAGATTAACTAACATAGATCCTCTACATCCCCATTTTTATTTAATCAATTTGTATATCCAATCTCGGAAGCGGGGTTATATACAAACTCATATCTTAACAAACCAAAAATAGACTAACAAACTTGAAAATGTCTTGAACATACTTCTTAACACAAATAATGTTGAATCAGAATACCATTACATGTTTGAGCTCCATTCTTAGTTAGATATCAATAAAATCTTCACCATACTACTTTGTAACACCTTCAAGAAATAGTACTTAATATATACCTTGGTTTTGAAGCATTTCACATCATCAACATACCTTCATTAAGTTTGATTCCTTCATTCTAGGCTTTGCGTGATCACCTACACACTTTCTTGAGACCATGTTGTAGTATCCAATAGTTGATAATTACCATTATAGTCCTCAATGATCACACTCATACATGTAGCTCATCATTTCTCACCATTTCTTCATCTTTCACTATCCTAAGATGATGCAAGAGAACATCCCTACTAGATTTGCATTTTATCTCTAAGATGCCTCTCAACCTTCCTTTTACTTCATAATCTTGTGTAAGGTACACCATCGACCTCAAGTACCCATTCTCGGGATTATACACATTAAAAGTTAATCGAGAAACTCACTTTTACAATTCATAGGATTGATAGTGTGATGATCTTCTTCATATAACTTCCATGATGCATGAATACACTTGGATACATATCAAACATTTTTCTTGGATAAAAAAATCAATATGGACCATGTCGACAACTTACATACCTAGAATACCTATAACATCAACTAGGAGCTCTGAAATGTATTGATTTCCTTTTACTCTTCTATCCTACCGAGACACTACATCACTAAGCTAGAACATATATGCATAGTCTCAAAAAAATGCATTACAAATTTAAGAGTGACTTATGATCTTTGAAATCCATGACATTGCTTCATATTGTTTTGTGTGCACAAGAAACTCTTGAGACACTTCATGCTTGAATAAAGACTTATCGATTGTCACGGACTTGTAACACTAATTACATTTCCCGATACCACTTCATGCTTGAATAAAGACTTATCAGTTGTCACAGACTTGTAACACTAATTACATTTCCCGATACTAACATCCTTGCACTAAGGAAATGCCTAAAATTTCTTGATGAACCAAAATCCTTCACTTTGATCCTTGAGAACCTCCTTTAAGCCTCTTCTCACTGCGCACAAGGCTTGTAATTATATGTATAAAAGATTACATGACTTGGAAGTTTTTTGAAAAATTAATCAAATGCATACTTTGAACCAAATATGTAGGTACCACATCTTTCATTAATGTTCAACCAAAATATATTATCAATCAGTAATAAGAATTTCAACATGGTTTTCATAATCATAGGACAAACCACTTGACCAAAACACCATAGTCTTAGACAACCTTCTTTGAGGATAGGGTAAGGAACTATCATAAGAATAAGACACACTCATTGTAGCTTGAGTAAGAACAATATCGACTTATGTAGACTAACTGTGCACTCTCAGGGATCAACCAACTTCTATAAATGCTAGAATGAGGTGAATCATACAATGTAAGACAACTTGACCTCATAACTCTAAAAGGAAAATCATAGAATTATTAAAATTTGACATAACCAGGAGGACTGAAAAAGATCATACCTCAACACATAACTTCATCCTTTTGTCATGACTCAACATGGCATAATTAAATTTATTGAAGACATACTTCAACACAGTGTACCGCCATAAACCAACATGACAAAGAATTAATACCAAGATAGCTCTCAACAAGTCTTGACAATCCTAACTATAACTCTTCAACACGACTTCACGCTTAAAATAAGACACTTGTGCTATATGGACTATTCAAATGTAAATCATAAACATACCTTTACATTTTGATGAAACACCTCGACTACATGAAAGGCCTCATGCGGTAATATACTTCAACCTAGTCACTTAACCTTCTGCAATGCCTCGTATAGATGCTTTTGTATCTAAGAATCCTAGTAGAGACATGTCACTTCATAATGCAACTGAAAGACACTTGAAAATGATCCTTTCCCTCTTGCTTCGATCTGTACCTTGAATAGCTCTTTGTCTTGTATCCATATTGGACCTTGGTGAAACATTGTTGTTCACTCTTGGCTACCATATTCTGTCTTGCCTTCTAGTATGCATATCGGGACCATGAAAGCTCCTTCCATTCCTTACATAACTATGAAAGTCCCTAGTAACATGTCCAAAATTATTGCAATCAAACATACAACTTCACTTTTACCCTGTAACCTTTATTAAGATAATTCCGACTTGAAGGTTTATGTAGAAAAAAATCTAGTAGTATGGCCTCTCTCATGACAATTGTAGAGAACACATTCCTTTTTTCTCGTCTCTACTATCTCTCCATGGGTATTCATTCTTAAAAATCTCCTACATTCCTTAGCTCTATGCCCAAAACTATTATCTCGTGAAACAATAACCATTAAAAGATATGATGAGCATATGTTTTTTCATGTTTTATCCTATGTGAAACCCTACTTTTTTCATGAAATCATTTCACACTATGTATAATATTTTCATTTTGTAATTAATACTTTACTATGTTTTGGAAGGAAATATTGTGCATATCCTTGTTATTTTCATCTTGTTTTCACTTCTTCAAATATGGTTCTGTTGGATCTCAAACTTGCACCCATCCCAAATTAGGATGAACTGGGGATTTAAGGCAACATGGGACTGTATCCAAGTTATGGGACCTTTCACGCTTAAGATAGAAGTTCGAGAGAAGGTTGGTTAATCTACGTATTTCTACTACTAAAACTACTCCTAGGAAGGGAAATGTAACTACCTAACTCTACTCTATGATTCCAAGGGACCATGGTGAGAAGGATGTGCATGAACATGGAAAACCTAAGCTGAAGGGAGGTGCTAACACTAAAAAGAGGGGAATGAACGTAATCAAATTTGAGAAAAATTAATTAAAACATGTGTAGAGAGGGCAGATGGCACGAGTGTCATAGTTTGAAACACATTAATACATCCATTTTGATAGAGCATAATGGAAAATGGACCTATATGGGACTTAATAATGCACACAAAACCATCAACACAAGGGGAAAGGAAAGAAGATGTAATAAAAATGAGCTAAGGAAAAGAATAACCACAAAATAGACATTTATTGATCCTGAAAGATGCACAGTCGATTACAATGGTGGAAGAGGTGAGTATCTACATGTAGAGAACCAGATATAAAGGCCTCAACTCAAAATGCAAGGAAATACCTAAATAATTCTCTTGCAAACTAAAGGATTCCAACCTTTTACAATGAGCAATGCTCTGCAATTTATAAAAGAAGAAGGAGAGAAGAGGAGAAAGAAGAGGGAAATTCAGATTCAAAAGTTCAACCACCAACAACAAGTAATAACTACCTGCAAATCCACATGCAAGGATGTCAGATCCACCTCCCTATGTCTGTTTTGCTTGTGGAAGAAGGAAGGAGGGAAAATCAAATCAAATTTGGGTGGTTGAGCTAATCGAATATGTGCATTAATAGTTTTAGGTGCATTTCCATAGTTTCCACCTACTAAATCCTGCCAAAATATGATTTTTAATGGTCCAATGAGTATCCCACATTAGCATCTTTCCAACAAGACCAAAAACACATGGATCTAAGCCATGCAACATAAGTTATGATGATTTGAAGTTTACAAAGGTGGAATTGACACAAAATGACACGTGGTGCACTATGATTGGCTGTCAAGGATTCGGCTGATTGCTTACTTGTTTTATATTTTCTCGCCACATGTTACACATTGGTTTGTTACAAGGATCGAGTGCCCAGTTGGTGTGCTTTGATAGGTTGCATGTAACATACTCATTTTCGACAGAGTTTCCATGTGGCATAGTGATTGCACGAAAGAATGCACAAGGTGTGTAAAAGAAGGAGGCACAAGAGAGGAATGTAGAATATAGGTACATGAAAGGGGTGTGCAGGTTGTGGGAGAAAGGTGGGTGTGCTAGAGTACAAACAAAGGGAGAATGGAATAAGATAAAATAATAAAGCGGAAGGTGGAAACACGCAAGAGTAGAAGAGCATGCAATGGTGCATGGGAGGAATGAAACCAGTGATATTGTGCCAAGGGGAACAACCAAAGTGTGCACAACCTAAAATATGTTAACTTCAGATCCATAATGGGGATGTAGGTTATCAAAATAACTAGGGAGTTATTTTAGACAATAATTTTGTGACTTTTAGGGCCATCTTATTACTAGATGAAGTAGATCAAGAGCCTTAAAATTATCCATTGGGCATGACGTCAAAGCATGAAAGCATGAACTACTAATCTGTAACGTTGAAGAACTATCCATGAAGTCACCTAAAGTAGTATATAAACTTTGAATAATTGCTGGAAGTTATCTAAACTGAACTAGCATCCTAGGAGAAAAAAAGAGTGCACGCAAGAGTAAATAATTTTTTACAAATATACAATGTGCATGCAATGCACTTGGAGGAATTGAAACTATTCTAATATATAAAAATATGTAGAAGAATTAATGAAAGTGCTTGAGATAAATCCCATTAACTAGGATTGGTAGCACGCCTCCATCAAGGTGAGACAACTCAAAAGAGTTAGCCTCCTTGCAAGAAATGATAGTGTATGGGCCACTCCAAAGTGCATCAAAATTTGAATGATGCCCTGGTTTGGCTCTGTCAGCATCCCATTTTAAGACTAGATCACCAAATTTGAAAGATTGAGGTCTAGCCTTCTTGTCAAACCACTTCTTTGTCAACTATTGATGTTGTTCTAAACTTAATCATGGCAGAGTTTCTCAATTCTTCAAGTACAAATATCTTTTCCATTCTTATTTCTCTTTGATCCATGCCCTCAAACTACAATGATTGGGTAAGATATAATGAAAGTAATTCAAGAGATAAAGGAAGTCTATCTTCCTTTCCTTAAAAATTCTTGTAAGGTGAAGTACCTATTGCCTTATTCACCATGATTATGTCTACCTATATCACACATGAGACCTTTTTGTGCCACTTCCTTTGGTTGATATTCATTGTTCATTTCATGATTCTGATTAGATTCTTGTTAGTTGAATTTTACAAGCCACTACCTTGGGGTAGTAGTTGAAATAATTCTTTAAATAGATACCCAAATTAAACACCCAATCAGAAATATTAGTACCAAGGAAGGATTTTGTATTATCAAAAATAATGGTCCGAGGAATGCCAAACCTTGTCATAATTCCCTTGAGAAAGTCAAGGATGAATGAATCGGTTGATTCCTTGAGTATGACATATTCTATCCATCTAGTGAAGTAGTCTGTAGTTGTCAACACCCACTTGTTCCCAACACTTGAGGGAGGATTGATCATGCCTATGAAGTCAAGAATCCATTGCGTGAAAAGATGATCTACTTGGTTTGGTCGGAGGGAAAAGCTACCAATTTATTCTTTCTTGTAAAGAAAGTGCATTCTTTGTATTTCATGACCCACTTGTGCACATCTACGAACAAGGTAGGCCAAAAATATCCTACCTTGATGATCTTCATCATTGTTTATTTGGCAGATAAGTGTCCACCAGAGAATCCATCGTGAAATTATGCTAACACTTTGTCAACTTGTGCACCATCAATACATCTCAAAGCAACACACCATAAATATTCCTTTTGAAGATAAGGCCATTAATTAGTGCTTATGGAATAGACTGCAGCTTTAGATTTATTCTCTTTTCTTTGTTTAAACTAGAAGGATATGTGCTAGAGGAAAGGAATGTGATCATGTCCTTCATCCAAGTGTGTGTGCTAGGATCTCCATTCTTCTCAATTCCAAAGCATGTGAGATCTCTTCATCTAAGAATAATGAAGTCTCATGTTCAAAGTGCACGTCCTCTACAAGATGTTTACATAGCACATTGCATTTGAAAATATTAGTGGCTTTGATAGTCACATCATACTCCATAATTTTGGTCACCCATCTTGCTCTTTTCTCATTGATTTCTACTCCCATGATGAAGTCTCTCACACTTGAGTGTGAAACTAACACCTTGATATGATTTGTGGAAAGCATACTTTTGAACTTCTTTAGCACATGAATAATGGTGAAGATATGTTTCTCCATGTGACTGTATTTAAATTCATAATCCTTCAGTGTTTAACTTAAGAAAGCCACTGGATACTCCAGTCCTTATTCATTTTATTGTGTCACGACAACAACAACACTAACATCAAATCCATAAGCATAAAGGATGAGATCCTTGGAGTAATATGGATTGATGAGTGCTAGCATGTAAGAATCTCTTACTTGATTTTTTTGAAGCTCTCTTTTCCTTCTACTGTCCACTTAAATACCTTTTCTTTCCTGAGAATAAGGGTGATGGGCTTAACCAATCTCGCAAATTCAGGAATGAATCTCCTCACAAAATTGATCTTTCCTAGAACGACTGCAAGGCCTTCTTAGGGAATAGAAAAAAAGAGCAAGGATGGCATAGAAATGCTCAAGATTAATGAAAATTCCATCATTTGAGACCACATGGACCAAAATATTTCCTTGCACAATAGCAAAGTTGAAATTCTTGGGATAAAGAGATACCCAAAAAAAAATTACATCTCTCAAAGACTTTCGTTGACCAAAATTTATTCTTTCCTACTCAAGTTAATGACTAGTAATGAAAGAAACTAGAAACTCAGAACATGGAGGGTTTATGGTACCTCAAAGTGATAATATGGACAGGTGTAACTAATGAAAACCTCCTTGATGCAAGCTCGATGATTTGCACAAAAAAGAACACTAGAAGAAAAATGGATTAGTAGATAGGATGGAGGGTTGTTCCACTAAGTCGGTTCAAGAAGCATGAACTTGCTTGGATGGATGTCAACCCTCTTGTATATGATATGAAATGTAAAAATTGATGATGGAAAAACATGTAATATCTGAAATAGAATATGAAAATAGATCTAAGATGATAATGAGTATATCCGATCCAACCATAAAAAATAAGGTAAAATTGATAGGGTTAATGGTGACCCGAAGACACAAGATAAACTAGTTGATGGTGATTAGAGTCTGGATGAGGAGGACATGTGATGAAAAAAATAGATTTGCAAGCTCCTGTGGATGAATCTAAACTAAACAAAACTTACAAATAGATATGAGATGAACACATAAACCTACAAAACAAAATGTACCTATAAATGGGTAAAAGGATGCAAGAAATTTATGGAAATGGATGTAAAAGGCTGAAATAACAAGGTTGGTCAACAGATGCTAGGGGAATTGATGGTGACTAGGGTCCGAGAACACAACTCAGAGTAACAAAGTGGCAGAATGACAAGACCTTGACAACAAAGGAAGACAAAAATAGAAATAGAGACTCTGAAGATCCGAGTAATGAAACAAACTAGATGGGGTTTGGTTCGACAACACTCGAGAAAAAAATCAATGGTGACCTAAATTGGTTAGGGTATGAATGAGGATGGAATCACAAAAATGAAGACCTACAGACACAACTAAAGGTTGAAATGGAATGATGAGAGGTCCCTGAAGCTACCTAAACCTACACAAGATGTTAGAGACAAAAAAATGCAACAATATGATAATGGAAGCACATGAAAATGAAAAAGAAAGAGAGGTATCCCTAGATCACCAAAGTAGATGCAAAATATCTCTAAGAAGACTTCAAGATGTGTAAGATAGATACAAGAGTACTCAAAATGGAAATAAGATTGCTAGATAGCTTGAAAACCTCAATGTTACATCCTTGAGAAAGGAAGGGGCAAAGATGTATTTATAGGGTCGATGGTGACATGGGTGGGTCACTACCAATTATAGGGAGCCATCCACTTGTATAGTAGGATGATGCCTAATCTAAGGCAAAGAAGCCCAAATGAAGCGGGATTAGGGTTTAGATGGATAGAGACAAGCTAGGGTTACATAGGGAAGAGAAATAGGTAGGTGGGAGGTTAAAATAAGTAAATATAGGCCATTGGTAGATAAATTTATTAAATAAATGCCTAGGATAGAAAATTAGAAGCTTCGGGATGAGAAATGGGAGATTTAGGGATAAGAGATGAATTAAGTGGAAATTATAATTGATTAATGATGACTAGGAGTAATTAGAATGAATTAAGTGGAAATTGTAATTGATTAATGATGACTAGGAGTAATTAGATGAGGATTATAATGAAATGAGAATATAATGAGATGAGAATTATAATAAATTATTGGTAGTTAATTAATAAATTGGGTAATGCATGATTAAAGGTGGAAAATAAAAATTAATGGGATAAATTGGATTTTAAGAGGGAAAATGAAATTTGAATGGGTGGCCAAGGTTAACGAGAGTGAACGTAAGGTGAAGGGGAGGAGCGTTACCAAAAATTGGTGTCTACATTTTCCCCCTTTTGGTGAGTGGTTTACATTGGGCAAGCAAAGAGTAAAAATGAGAAAGAAGAAAAGATGATTGATTGGGTGCTCCCCCTCAAACTTGGGATGGAAAACACAAAGGAAGTCGATCACAAGTTTGAAAGAGATAGATGGAGAAGGGATAAGATATGCTAGATGAGGATTGAGAAAAAAAAAAAAAAAATATGGTAGTGATTTTGATATCACTTCGGTAGGGAACAAAGGACAGTCTCAATGGAAATGACAACAATTTCCTACGGATCAGTGAGTGGGAAACAATCATTGCAAATGGAGAGAAACCAAGGGGAATCCACTTGAATAGATCAGACATGTGTAGGACCATTTAGTCAAAGACAAGGATCAAACATACAAAAATAAAGGAGAAAAGAGTCGAGGCAATCACCATGACAATATGAAGAGTGGTGGGAAAAAAAATGCATCCAGGGAGGGACGAAGGCTAACGTGAGTACAAGATGCCTTTAGGGGGAATAAAAAATGGACACAAAGGAAAAATGATGAAACCCATATGACAAAGAGAGACGGGGATATAAAATAATGGTTCCCCAAGAAGGAACACAAAGATGACCATAGAGGCGAGGGAATGAAATCAAACAGGGACAAAGATAAAAGTGATAAAAAGTATGCCACCCAAAAAATTGGAAAAAAATAATTTTAATGAAATTGATTCGAAAAAATTGCAAGAGAGTGATATTGATGAAAATTAAGGCTAGGTCGATGATGACTAGGGTTAGTTGGCGGTGACTATGAGAAATTAGTGGTGACCTAAGGGGGTCAACAGTGACTATGGTCGATGGGGTATAAAAACCCCTGGGTTGGTCGACAGGGCTCATTTACACATGATTGAGTGACGACCAAGATCTTTGAGGCTATAAGAGAGAGTGAGATATTTAGTGAAATGGAAGCTGGAGGAGATAGAAGGAAGTTTTATCCCAACTTTACCTCCCCTGGAAAATTTGGTCAGAACAATCCCTACACATAAAGAAAATATGAAGGGAAATGATTCAAACCCACAAGCTCGAGTTCCAAAACCAGATAAAGTGAAGACAGAGGCCCGAGAAAGTCAAATTCAACCCTGCACAAGAAGAAATTGAAGAAACGGTTCTTTTGAGAGTCTCCATATCTTAAATCTATTTTAAGGGTCAAGGGGTACTCAATGATGAAGTGGTGGGGTTGAGGAAAATTAAATGGCCTGTGTGAAGAAGAAACAACTTTGTCAAGTTGTTTCGTGTCTTAAATTCATTCTACAAGTTACAGGTAGACTCAACAATGGAATTACAGGGTCAGAGAAGAAGGGGCGGTGCCGCAGAGAGGCCAGGAGCAAAAAGGGAAAAAAATGCAAGGATTCAAAGTTTTGGGCTTGAAAACAGTTCGGAAAAGGTCCAAAATGACTAAGTATGGAGGAGGCTGCGGAAGGAGCCACGTGTCTTAACGACGCTTCTCCAAAGGTGAATCCAAAAAGGGGGAGCCCAAACTTGTGCTAGGATTCCACACGTCCAAAACCCCAAGAAATTATGGGGCGTTGAAAAGTATTCAACTAAAAAGGAAGTGCTAGGTGTCACTTGGCACAAAACCAAGAGGGAAATCTAGGGTGGAGACTCAAACTTGTGCCACCCTCCATGTAGCAAATGGTCGAATAGAGTCAAAAGGTGGACAAGGCGGGCCTCAAAATTGGCTAAGTATAAAAGTGTAAGTGGAGAATGCCAAGTGTCTTAATGGTGCATCTCCAAGAGTTGGTCTCAAGGCATATACCCAAATGAGCGCGATCTCTCCCATAGCCCTGTGAGCCCAAAAGGATAAGAGGGACCGTTGAAATGTCCACAGCCCATAGAGAGCAGACAAGTGTCAATTCGACACTCCTGCAAAGGTAATCTTTGGGCTGGGTTTTCAAGCAAGCGCGGTGCCTCCACATGTTATTCCAACAGGGGCCAAGTTAGTTGAATAGTCAATGCAAAAATAGGTTGGCAGAGGCTGCCAAGTGTCTTAATGGCGTTGATTCAAAGATTGAATAAAGAAAAGGTTTCCAAATGAGCGCTAGACTGCCATGTGTCCTAGGGAAAAGTGGGCCATTGGGGAAAAGTTGGTTCTTTGCCCCTTGTTATATCAAAAGGGGTAAAAGTTGCAAAATGGCCCACTCCACCCAAGGAAAAATTCAGTGTGTGAACCCGAGTCAAAGCCAAAGCGGGGAGTCGGAGGAAAAAGTGAAAATTTTCCTTTCATTTAAAAGGCACAAAGATAAAGACAGAAGCACATTCCCCAACCAACCAAAAGGAGCCACGTGTCTAGGGTGGAGTCTCGGGGCTGCGGGAATTTTTTTGAGTTTTACGTTTTTTGTGCAATAGGGAAAAAGATAAATTGAGGACCCATAAGTCTGATTTTCTCTAATCTGGCTGCCATGTGTCCCATATAAAAAGGGGGACCCATTTTTCAAATTGTTTTCCCACCCATCTGTACATACCTGATACAACCTTTGAAGGGGCATATATTTTGACTCAAGGCTCAAAATATTGTGAATCTGACACCGTTGGAAATATCTCAGCCTCACCCACGCCATGGAGGCTTGAAAATTTAATTTTGAGGAGGTTAGGTGAAGGAAAATGGAGGAAATGTCTTTGGGATTTTAATGCAGGATCTTCTTGCCTCAATAACCAAATCAGATTTGATCTGTTTTGCCATTTCCTCCTTCAAGGCATCGAACCAAAGATTGATGCAGTAAAGACAGATTTGGGGAAAATTTCATTAGAAGCATTAATAGCAGTGGTTGAGCTTCGAATTTATTTTCCTTATTCTCTCTCTCTTTCTTCTCTCTGATCAAACCTATAAAAATGGGGGCAAGATTCATTGTAAAGGGTTGGACATTCTCTTGTCTTTTGTAGGCTCCCCTTTCCTTCTAGCAAGGGACTCATGGAGTTCAGACCTTCCATTAAAACTGCAATATGCTTTCTCACCTCTTGGCCATTTATTAATGTATTGTATCAATCTGCAGAGCAATAAAGCGTGTTTTGTGATCGATTCTAGATCCTTTCCTATTTTCTTTTCTCTCATCTGGTCTTTCATTTATTAACCTGGTTATCTATGCTTGATTATTGTATGCATTTTATTCGGTTTGTGTCTATCAAAAAAATAAGTGTCCATCATTCCTTTGGTGCATCACCTCGTAGCTTAGCTTTTGTTTTTTTAATTTCTATATTCCTTCTATCCCTATCTCCTTGGTAAATTTTAGATTAGGATTAAGAACAAACCCTCTCGCATGTTTCTACTATGTACTTAAACAAGAGGAATAGAACCGACCTTTAACGGAGAGTCTTCCTGTTTGCTGAGTCCCACACTTTGAGGAAGACTTAATGTTATTCAGATCACACCAAATGATTTTGCCTTAGAAGAGTAGATCTATAGACTCATTTGGGGGTGCTATGATTTTGCACTAATAGGAAGCTCCAGAGGGCTTGTAGGATGGTGAGTAGAGAAACCCTATCCTATTTAACACATTTTTGATGTTTTCTTTAATTTTTTTACATTTGTCTAATTTTTGGCTTGGTACTAGGGAAATGGGCTGAAAATGAGCATAGTCAATGTCGATCAAGCTTAGAAGGGAGATAATTCAAACCTAGGAGCATTAACCCAACCTATGTTAGCGGCGACTAGAGGTGGAAAAGAAAAATTTCTTTTGTGATTTGGATTGATGGTGAGGACTTATAATGAAGTATCTTCCCACTAGTTTTGCAGGTATGAGAGACATTATACCTTAGGGATAGAGTCCTAGATTTATATGAGTAAATTCAAGGAGATATAACAGATGTCAAGTGGGACCACCTAGAGGTAGTGGGATTAGGTGGATTCTAACATTACCAAAGGATTTCACGGGATGTGGGATTGATTATAGCACTAGTGGAGATATGGGATGTGCAAACTGACACATTTTGGTTCAGGACAGGGGAGATGATAGTTAACCTACGGGATGTACATAATATCCTTAGGCTACCTATATAGGGGGAGCAAGTAGTCCCTATCACAATGGATATTAGGTTAGCAGTATTGACACGACTATTTGGAGTTGATGCCCCACATATTACATTTACTTCAAGGGAATTTACTTATGAGACAAGGTATGATCACGAGGATGCACAGATCCAAATGGTATGTTTATTGATGATGTCAATTTCATACTATGCACTTCCGACTCGTGTGGAGCCCAATTTCCATGGACACTGTGGGGATCTTGACTGATGTTGTACAACACAGACAATATATTATTTTGGAACGATGTTGTTGGCACAAATTTATCATGATTTTATGAATATGTGGAGGGGAGGAGGATATGGATAGATGTTGGATTCCTCCTACACTGCTAGGCCTATGAGAACATAGCAGTGATTAGACCACTAGGGTTATCATGGGTCAAAGGTGACCATATAGATGTGGTAGTGGGATTTTTGTGATGGCAAGATGACCAAGCTCATAGAGATAGGAGGGAGAGAGATGTCACATAGTACAAATATATAATTACAAAGCTCGAGATAGAGTAGATCAGGTGGTAGCCATATCGTGATTTCCCGCATAGCCCGGGGTGGGTGGGGAGCTAGTAGGCATGAGGAGGACTCGATGGGTGTACGAGAGGAGGCTCGAGATGATTGAGGCTATCCATTTTGATAGATTCGGAGCTAGTTTGGAGTCATCCATAATGTCCCGAGAGATTCAATAATATACAAGTGAGATGATTCTTAGAGGGATTTATTGAGTCCATAGATGGATGATCAACTGGAGGAGGTAGGGGCACCATGTGATGAGTATGATGATGTGGGAGTTGGTGTTGGTTTTTTCAGATCATATGACCTAGACTTGGGAAGTACATATGGTGGATAAAGGAGGGGATGAGGAGGAGGAGGTGCTCATGGAGGAGGAGAAAGATTTGAGAGATGAGAGAGGGGATGATGGAGAGGAGAGTGCAGAGATGGTGCAGCTACATGCATATTTAAATCAGGTGTGTAGAGAGAGGGATGCTATACGCACCCAAAATTACATGTGCTACATTTTTGAAAAATAGTTACAAAAGTCCCCAATGATGATTCATGTCCTTTCAGAAGGTGTTCGAGCTCCAAAACCCATTCACAATGTATATTTGTAGCCTATACATCCTTACTTAGATTTTCCACACTTTCTTCTATCTTCCCGCTTCATTCTATGCATGTTTTGGCCTTTAGTGTTAGGACCACCTCTCGAGATAGCACAACAGCCTGGGGACGCCTCCCAAAGCTTGGGTGGAGGTCTTGGGAACACCTCCCATGCTTAGGCGGTAGCCCTAGGACTACCTCCATGTGCAAGGAGGTAGTCCCAAATGCTTTTTCCAGAACTCTTTATGCATGATTTTGACACGCGACACTTCACTTAACTCAACTTTTAGGGTGTGTTTGTGAACCAAATTGCCTAAAAATAGTCATATTTGCATGGCATTCCTTCCCTCTTCTATTTTGAAATAGATTTAATTACTTTTAACTACCTATTCTTTTCTTGTGCATGAAGGAACCTCCCATCCTCCATTCATATATATTCCATGCTTGTATTCAAGCAAAAGGGGCTGATAATTTTTGTGTATCTTGCATTGTATTGCCGCTATGATCTTGCTAGGAATTGCATAGCCAAGCTTTGATTTTTTGTGCTATCTCTCTTCTACCTGCATTGCATCCAGACTGCCATCAAGCTACCATTGGTCAAGTGTCATCCTCCTACTTGTTGTTCTTGCATTCCCACACTCTTGGAATCACATGAACACTCGAGAGAAAGAAAGGAAAATAATGAGGGGACATACTATGCATGCCTAGATTTACCTCTGTTTTGTGAATTCTAGGTTGGATGTGTTGTTTGATTTCCTTCATTCTTGCAATTTATCATTGTTATATCATATCAAATAGAGTAGAAATAAATTTCCTTTCATTTGTAAGTAATTAGTTAATTTCCAAGAGGGTTTGAATCTTTCATAGCAATCCTCGGTGATGGATCCTCTTCTTCCCATCCCTATGGATTTGAAGGAGAGAATATCTGTAGGAGGTTGTCTACACATCATAGATCATTTGGAAAATTTCTTGTTTTAAGTTAGTTTAGTTTCAATACACTTAGCATAGGTGAATAACCACACTAGGATATTTTGCTTGTTTATTTTTAGTGTAGAAATATTTTAATTATTTAGAATAGAAGCAAATTGTTGTTTGCGATTGTAATATTTTAGTTTTGTGATTTGTTTATATTAGTTTCCTTTCAGCAGTAGCATAGATTTTTAATTTAATTCAATTTACATGGACACTTAAAACTAGTTTAGCACTTAGATTCAAGTTAGGTAAACAAACCTTAGGGAATTTACACTACCCATTCATAGCCTCTAAATCTCCCCTTTGTCAACTCGGCTACCGGGAGATCACACTACCAGATCTTAGTCATTGATCCTCCTATAGTTAGCCACACACATTAAACATCGACTGCTCGACACGACCTCAGGGGGTCAAGTGTGGTTGAAGGTTACATGTCAATTTTCATCCGTACAAATTGGTGAACCCAATGTGAAGGATTAATTCCTTCTTGTTTCCTTTCCTTTCATTAACATCACCTCTCCATTTCTTCCCCTATTTTGGTAGGTATTTTATACTTTCTAAAATATGTCTAGAAGAGAGTTTGGTGGGCCATTTGGCTCTGATAGATATTACACCAACATGTAACCACAACAGTCCCCTTCTCTTTCGAGATGGGGTGACAATTACACAAGCAATGTTCAAACCTCCCCTAGTTACACTTCAAACCCCATTAGCTATGTAAGGATGGAGGAGGTTGATCAACCATTAGACATGCAATACATTAACCCAATACAAACCACATTGTTATCACAAATGGAACATGGTCTTACCATAAGGTCTTGTCAAGACCTCACATTGCCATGCAATCAACATAAGATGATATATTTGCACGAATAGCTGATCCTCTTCATCAGATATATGCCTATTTCTATAGAATGAAGGATTCATCCTCCGAGATTTCAAATTCCTATCCTAAGATTCTTACTTCCGAGGAAGACAAGAATTATAACACTAAACAATTCATGATAGGGCATCACGAGCCTACTCAATCAAACCCTACACCACAGGAACCCCAATAATAAAATCAATCCTCTCCCAACGATCTCGTTTCTACTTTAGTGGGGAAAATTAGAGAACTAGAAAGTGCCCAGACTTCACAACCAACACATGCACTAGGGAAGAACACAAGGTATCTAGTTGACAGAAAGGATACATCCCTTCTAATGAGAAACCAACACAATATATTGTAAAACAAGGTTATCCACATCATTCAAATCTAGGTGATATTCTCATAGGGTTAGACACACTAGGGATGGGTCCTCATCCTTCTCAAGATTATCCTACGCAAGGGATTGCTGGAAGTGTGTTCTTGAATGCCACCACAACATTAATGTGGCATTCCCCGGTTTTATGTCTACTAGTCCATATCCCGGAACTATCCCACCTTATATGCATATGTATTAAAAATCTCCCCAGATGGACCCATATACAATTCCTTCTCCCTACATGCCATATTAAGGGACCCCATATGTTCTCGTCAATGCTTATAGTGTAGCTTATCTAACTCCTCCTCACCCACCTTCTCATCAAGGATCTTCAATGGTGGAATCTTACACAATGGGTACATACACTGAGTACTTAAAGGATCCTCTTGACTTCACCATACGTGGTGTCATGCTTCCATGCCCATTTCTAAATCTTCCAAAATTTAAGGGAGAAGGAGACCCAAATTCTCATATCAAGGCCTATGCTACTACTATCAGGGAATTGATTCCTTGGGATGTTGTAGTGGCTAAGATCTTTCCAAATACTCTCGAAGGAATCACATTGGATTGGTACTATAGGATACCGAAGCTTCCATACATTCCTTCAAACAAATTATTTTTGAGTTCATCAAAGCATTTGACTTGAACAAGTTTTTAAGTGGAGGGATTAGGGAGTTCCTGCATATTAGACACGAGAAAAATGACTATGTCACCTATTTCATCTAGAGATGGTGCTAAGCTAACTATTCATCTACAAGTGCACCCAACATGGACCAGATGGAACTTTGTGATCTTTTCCTTCACTCGCTCAATCAAGAGACTAAGGAAGAGGTCCAAAATTTTCCTTTTCATAGTTATGAGGAAGTTTTGGAAGGTGCGCTTCAGATTGACCAAGCTGCTATAGATAGTGGGCATAAGATATATGGTCCCAATGGTAAACTGGTATCTCCAAATCAAAGTAATGAAAATTATCAAAACAATGGTTCCAACAACCAAGGACCTAAGGGTGTGAATCATAATCATGGTGCTACCACGAATAGTGCTATTGATCAAGCCAAGAATATTGGTTTTCCAAACAATGGAAACAATAACAATAACAAAAAATCAGGAAATAAAAGAGGCCCTAACACTATGTCTTTTGTCAACATGGTTGATGTAAATTGTCCACCGCAAAAACAAAATCAAATGCAAGGCCTAAACCAGTATCAAAACTTTGGCCAAGGGGAAATGAATCATGGTTATAAAAACCAATTTCAAAACTACAACCGAGGTTATAATCAACAACAACAAGATGCTTATCAAAGACCAAGAGATTATGAACCTAACCTATATTGTGGTTTCTATAAGGTTTGAGGTCATGATGATAGGACTTTCTGTGATTGCAACAAGTTTCTGCAAAGACTTCCTGAAAACCAAAGGCAACTCTTTATAGACATGTTCCTAGCAAATCCTGAAACAAACTTACAATCTGAATATACAGGACATGTATCTCCTTAGAACACTAATGTGAGCAATTTTCGAGATCGTCTCCCGTGCATCCTAAAAATTTCAAGGTGAATTCACAAAACATAAACAAAGGAATTCCTATAGGAAACAATGACCATGAAGCCTCAACTTCCAATAACTCTCGAGTCGCTCCTAACCTTGGTTTAAATGATAACAAAAAAATCTTGGGATTAGTTGAGCTAGAGGTTGAGCGTGAAATTAATGCAACAAATCAGATGAAGGAGTACGTTTCACAACCCCTACCGATATTTCCTTCCCATAGGATGACATTCCTACAATCACAAAACCAAGTAGGAGCCTATGATTTAATATCGGATTTGAATAAGACCTTTTCTCACATTTCATTCCTAGATTTTATGAAGAATTCACTCAGTGCATCATTTTATGTTACTCAATGTACTAGGTCTTTAATCCATGTTACGCCACCTCCTAGTGCTCAAATAAATCATATTGAATTTGACATACATCCTCTAGGATAGAACGATAGGGATACTAGGTTTGTTTTCGATATAGACAAGATGCCATCTGATGCTGAAATTTCCCAAAGAGGTGATCCGCCTTCTTTTACAAGTCCGGGTTTACAACAAAGAGAGCCATGATTGATGATGGAGCTGCTGTAAATGTGATCCCCTTCTCTTTCTTGTAGAAGTTGGGATATGGAGAGATAAATTACTTCTCGACAAGAAACACATTATGTGGGTATGATAGTATTAAAGCAACCTCGATTGGAACCATAGTTCTTCCAGTCACACTTGGTCCAAAAACCATCTTTACGGAGTTTTACATTATCGACAAGGAAACAAGTTATAACATGATCCTTGAGAGACCCTGGATTTATCGAATGAAGGCTATACCTTCTACCCTGTTCCAGGAGATTAGATTCCTCCATTTGGGGAAGGTCTTCATTTCTCAAGGGGATCCTAAGCCCTTCGATATACAATTAGAAAACCTCAAGAAGAAGACAGGAGTCCATACGAAGTATAAGATTCCCGATAATCAATTGAATAAACCACCTCCAATGAGAGAGTTAGTACCGATCACTCCGGACATTCCAAAGGTCGAAGTCATTGACCTAAAAACATTTGAGGTGGCAAAAATAGATAAAGATAAATCAATATCTACGAAAATAGTGTCCACTAAGACCATAGTGGGAATTATGAAACTCTTAGAGAGTGACGATCCGATCTTCCTCTTGTTTGAACCACAGGGGATGGGTAGTCTTCTTGGTTTAGCATCTCTTCCATCCGATGACCTAGGTTTAGGTGTAAACATGATAGAATTAATAAATAAAGAAGGGAAATTTTAGATTGAAATGATGCCCATAAAAACCATCTCGAGGGATTTTATATTCTAAACCACGGTTTTAACCCGTGTGTGTTTGAAGCTAAGCTTGTCATATCCATGGGGCAAGGCCTCATCATTCAACAAGTGTTATAAGTAAACACAATTCTCTACATAGGAGACAAGGCCGAGAAACATAGTCATGTTCACCCACACACCATGCCTCAAGAGAGTGACAAAGAGATGCATGCACGCCTCTTTTAAACAAATGATTTTAGTGATTGGACATATACACTTCGGGTAAGGGTTGTAAGTTTAAACCCATAATGGTAGGCCCTTGTCAAGAGAATGGAAATTTTGAGGATAATGGTTCTCCACTGTGTAATTTTAGGGGTGAAGAATTTGATATTCGTCAACTTTCTTCACCTTAGACATCATGACATGTAGTTTCACCTGCATTTTCATATGTACATTATTGCATCCGCATTGCATTTTCATTCATCAGTTCATTTTGTAAATTTGTGATCAAGGGACTTATTCTTATAGCAATTCCTAAAAACTTTTGAAAATATTGGCAAAACATTCAAATCATGTCTCTTCAAATTTTCATGGTATCATCAATTGTTTTCAAATCATTTCATCAGTTCAAATAGGATAAGACAAAGTTTTGACCGTGATCATACCAAGGCCTGCATACTTGGTTCTGCTTATAGTCTCTTTCTAGATTAGGTGTCTTTGCCTATAGTCTATTCTAGAAGCTTCATGGTGTCACATCTATCCCATAAAATATCTTTGGAAATAAGAACATACTAAATTTTTTTGCCTAGATAAGTAAGTCAAATGCAAATCCACATAAAATTTTTATTTTACACATTTCTTTGCCCTACCAACCTTCGGTGTTGAGCCTGCATCTCTTACTAGTGATGTAGGGTTGGGAAAGGAGAGAAATTCCCTTACTTGCCTATTCCTTGTCCATGGTGATGAGCCCATGCTTCCTACTGGTAGCATGGGGCAAGGTGTAGGGGGTCTCTTTGATAAAATTGAAAGTTACAAATAATTCGTTCAAATGTTGTGAAATCATAAGTAAAAAAAAAAGTGAGTTAGATGTCCAAAATTCCAAAAGATTTTAAAACCTCAAAACTAGATTTTGTCAACCAAGTGGCCATCTACAGATCTAAGTCTAGATAAACTAGAAAACAATTCACATTCTAAACTATGAAGCAAACTTGAGTAGAGTGAGGTTCTAGTGTCCCAATTTGGTCCTGTCAAACCATTGTCTTTCCCTCATTATTACCATTATATTTTTTTCAGTAACTTGTGCCCTTTTTGGTTCTTGGTGTATAGACCTTGCATCCTACTAGTTGTGTGGGGTCAGGAGGGGAAAGTACATATTCTTATCATATCATTTTATCACTAGGTTTTTCCAAGACAATATGAGGTATCAAAGATTGCTTAAAGAAACTAAAATTCAAACATCACATTATGCTCACATAATAATATATCAACATTATGAAATATAAAAAGAAATCATTTTGTTATCATTTCACATCCATTGAATGCATTTTGAAAAGCATAGAAAATCAGAAATTCTAAACAGCTAAGAGTGCACATGTGAATCAAATCATCAATGTAAGTCAACTCTATACAAGGAATAATCAAGCCAAAAAGAGATATATGTACATATCATGGTGTGTCATAGTTTTTATGATGTCATCGCACACTAGGTGTGGTCAAAATTCTTGTAATGAGCACAAAATACCAAAACATCATATATGCCTCACAAAATGGAGACTAAGCAATAAAGGCACTCTGCCTATTCACCTCTTTTAGGTCCCTTATGACTACTTTAGTTACGAATTTCTTAGGAGTTATTCTCAAAAGTATTCAAATAGCAAAGGGCCAAGCCTAACGTAAAATACCATCCCCAAATCCATTCCAATTCAACCATACTCAAAAACAAAAATGGTCACCATGGGCCTAGAGCTCAAAAATTACCAATTCAGTATGTGCAAATGAATTTGAAAATGAGTTTTCTTAGATATATATATATATATATATATATATATATATGTTGTTATAACTTTGTTTTGAGTGTATGTGTTTACAAGGATGGAGTGTTGGCGTAGGTATATTTCTACATCCCCACACAGATGGTAAGTCCTCTTGTCATTTTAATTTAATTTTTATTTTTGATATTTTATCTATCTGTACTTGAGTCTTCTTTTCGTTTTACAGGTAGCGGGAGTTTGGGCGGTGAAATTTGGACACATGGGCATGTCGTATAGCTTCTAACTCCCCATTTCAGGAATGCCATACTCGAACTCTACATTTTATGCCTTTTCATGGCTAAGATGCTTCTCCAAGGGGGAAATATGTACGCACCCAAAATTGCATGTGCTACATTGTCAAAAAAATAGTTACAAAAGTCCCCAATGATGATTTATGTCCTTTCAGAAGGTGTTCAAGCTCCAAAACCCATTCACAATGTATATTTATAGCTTGTACATCCTTACTTATCTTTTTCACGCTTTCTTCTAGCTTCCCACTTCATTCTATGCATGTTTTGGCCTTTAGTGTCAAAACCACCTCCCACGCAGGGTGTGTCTTGGGACCACCTCCTAGGTTTGGGCGGTAGTCCTAGGACTGCCTCCCGTGCTTGGGCAAATGGTCCTAGAATCGCCTCCCCGCATAGGGGTAGTCTGAATGCTTTTTCCGAACTCTTCATGTGTGTTTTGACACACGATGCTTCACTTAACTCAACTTTTAGGGTGCGTTTGTGAACCAAATTGCCTAAAAATAGTCTTATTTGCATTCTATTCCTTTCCTATTCTATTTTTAAATATATTTAATTAGTTTTAACTACCTCTTCTTTCCTTGTGTATGAGAGAACCTCCCATCCTCCATTCATATATATTCCATGCTTGTATTCAAGCAAAAGGGGCTGATAATTTTTGTGTATCTTGCATTATATTGCATTGCATACAATCTTACTAGGGATTACATAGCCAAGCTCGATCTCTTGCGTTATCTCTCTTCTACCTCGCATTACATCCGAACCGCCATCAAGCTACCATTGCTCAAGTGTCATCCTCCTATTGCTGTTCTTACATTCCTAATATCTTGGACTCACATGAACACTCAGAGAAAGAAAGGAACAAACTGAGGGGACATACTACTACATAGCTGGATTTACCATTGTTTTGTGAATTCCAGGTTGGATGTGTTGTTTGATTTCCTTCATTCCTACAATTTATCATTGTTATATTATATCAAATAGAGTAGAAATAAATTTCCTTTCATTTGTAAGAAATTAGTTGATTTCCAAGAGGGTTTGAATCTTTCATAGCAATCCCTCGATGACCGATCCTCTTCTTCCCATCCCTTGGATCTGAAGAAGAGAATATATGTAGGAGGTTGTCTACGCATCATAGATCATTTGGAAAATTTCTTGTTTTAAATTAGTTTAGTTTCAATACACTCAAAGATAGGTGAATAACCACACCAAAGTTATTTTGCTTGTTTATTTTTAGTGTAGAAATATTTTAATTATTTAGAATAGAAGAAAAAATGTTGTTTGTGATTGTAATATTTCAGTTTTTTGATTTGTTTATATTAGGTTCCTTTCAATAGCAAAGCATAAATTGTTAATTTAATTCAGTTTACATGGACACTTACAACTAGTTTAGCACTTAGATTCAGTTAGGTAAACAAACCATAGGGAATTTACGCTACCCATTCATAGCCTCTAAATCTCCCCTTTGTCAACTCGGCTACCAGGAGATCACTCTACTAGATCTTAGTCATTGATCCTCCTATAGTTAGCCACACACAATCAACATCGGCTGCTCTGACACAACCTTTGGGGGTCAAGTGCAGTTGAAGGTTACATGTCAATTTTCATCCGTACGATACCCTCTCAACATGAGAGGGATCAATATAGGAGGTAGAGAGAGGCCTATAGAGTAAGATTTGGAGATCTTACACTGATCTTTGTAGTGGAGTTAGGGAGTGGTTCTACAGGAGCATCACATGGAGTTGGATAGATGGCTCTACCAGGTAATGTGTTATTGAGTCGATATATAACATTGGAAGTGGAGGCTAAGTATTACGAGAGGATTGTTTCACATAGGATGCTATGGACATTAATATATGCAAAGTATCTAGTAAAATGACAAGCTAGAGGAGGGAGTTCCACACTGTTAGGGAGCATTGTGAGTGTGGCACAACCACAATGAGAGGGGGGCATGAAGGTGGTGCTGATGTGTAGGGTTTGATCATAACACATACCCTAAGAGGGGAGGACCTAAGAATATTAGAGGCCGAGTTTATGGATTTTGATGGCATATCAACTTTGAGACAAGACCTGTAGAGGCTTGTAATGTATGATGTACCAATACATTTTGGAATTATGATATATATGATTATTTGGCTTGCATTCATAATGTGTTATGTATTTTATTTATAGTTGTGATGATGTTTTATGTGATGATAGATGTAACATGGGTGTGATTATAGTTTATTTTGATGATGTGGATGTTAAATATTAGTGCGATTTTTTTATGATGTTGATGACTATATTTGTAAATTTGATAGATGTACTTTACTAATTATGAATTGGATTAGAGATGAGATATTGTAAACTAGATGTAAATGTTTATGAGTGTGATGCTTGATGATTATTTATGCTTTATGATTTTGGAAAATGTAATGGGTTAATAATGTGTATACAATGCAAATGAAACCTAACTAGGTGTGATAGCTATGAAATGACTATGATGTTAGTGACCGATGTAAGGAAAAAAAAGTCAAGCCTTCAAATATGGATTAGAAATGGATGAATAACCATGAGTGGATAAAACTCAACTCATTTAGTATATGTCCCAAAATAAAATTTAAATGACACATGATCGTAGCGAAGAGCGCATGAAGAATTGATGCTCCAAACTGAATAGGAGGTAAACAAGAAGGGAACCACTTAAGGAAATGCACTTGCAATGAATAAAAATATTAACATATAACAAACAATAGAGAGAGATACGAGAGGGGCCCTCGATCCATATCTATTGATTAGGACTAGTCTAGTATATGTGACTCAAGACCCGAGGTAGAGGGTGGATATATAGATTCTAGTCAGTCGAGGCCCCCTCTATACTCTTTATATGGACCTCATCTAGAACTATATATGGGGTGGGGGACCAGAACATATGGGAAGATGGAGAAAGTGAAATCATAAACCTATTTTTAACACGAAATAAGGGGGTTTAGATGTGACTTGTATGCGGGAACTAGGTTCTCCATAGGCGGATTTCCCTAGGTATATGCCCTAACTCTGGGTAGGGGAAAATCAAACTGATCAATGTGGGAAGTTTATGAAAAATGAGAAAGATGATCGATGTGGGAAGATTTTTTGGGATGCTAATAAGATAGAAGGATGATAAATATAAGAAGCCTTCACTTCCAGGATATAATGGAGTAGCCATCCTTCAAGGGTATGGTCTACTTTATAATTTTATAACTTTTATGGATTAGTATAGATGATACATGAACTAATTGATATATCCTTTGAAGGTAATGTTCATGACTAGATGAAATGTTGTTCCTACATTTGATGCAGACCAAAGGGAATCTTATGATATGCATATGTTCCAAATTCGGTTGTAAATGTTGTCTTGAATTTATCCTCTTCCTTAACCATGATCCGATTGAAGCGAGAATACCCATCGACATGGAAAATATTTGTGCACCACCACTATCTCGTAAAATCTTCTCCATAGAAGGCAAAGGATAGCGATCCTTTAAGAATGCCTTGTTAAAATCTCTCGAAATCGATACAAAGTCTGATTTCACCATTCTTATTGTGCCTTTGGAATAATATTTGTGACCCAAGTAGAGTACTTGATGGAGAATATTATATTTTTCTCTATGAGTTCATACAACTCTTTCCTCATGAGGGGATCTATCTTGGGATTGGGGAATGTGATTTTTTCTGATGGGATTGATATTAGAATCAAGGTCAATGGAGTGTTGCATAACACTAGGATCAAATCCCTTGAGGTCTTCATACTCCCATGAGAATATTTCACTATATTTTTGACACGAGAGAGATGAAGGCTTACTTTTCATCCCGCACACAACCTTTACCAAGAAATAACTCTTTTCTATGCATGATAGTGACATGAGTGTAGTATTTTTGTGTGGTGTGCATGTAACTTTCTTCAACCTTGAACTCATCATCAGGGATGAAAATATGCTCTAAGGTTACCAACCCTTGAGGAAACTTGTTTTTCTTTAATTGAATCACTTGGTCACCATAGTTTTCATGCAAGTCATCTTGCATTCTTTAAGAGAACTCAACTTCATTATGAATGAACTAGACAATTTACACATCACTATCAAACACTTTCCAAGTGGTTTCATTATCTAGAATAGTTGGCCCGGTCACCATTTTAATGTTCTGCCGTGCATCGCCTCGATGAAATCCTTGGCATGTGATAGCCGTGAACCTAGTGTGACAATATGATCTACTTCCTTATTCATCTTTCTTGGCACCACCTATAGGTTTAGAGCATCAAATATCTCAAGGAGGTCCCAAACACTATGTTCATAAGCTTTCAAAATATTTTTTTTTCACACTTGTTTGTGACCTAGAGGATGACCAATTTAGTTTCCCCAAAGATCTACAACACCTTAATATGTTTATTTTCAGCAATAAGAAGACCATGCACCAATGCTTCATATTCATCTACATTGTTGGATCATGCAAACTATAACCTATGCATGAAGAATAATTTATCATCTTTGGGAGAAAAGAGAACAATACTTGCACCTATTCCATTTCTTCTTCTAAAACCATCAAAATATAGCTTCTATAGTTGAATATTCTTCACTTTGATTGAGTGTGCTAGGCATTACTACTTCTTTTTCACTAGATACAAAGTAAGTACCAAGACTAGTTTCAAGATCTGCAAGGGTTGTGTCATAAGGATCAAATTCATAACACCTATTAGCCCATTAATATAGCAATAGATTAGGTATAGGAGGGGAATAGGTTTCTCTTCTGAAATTGAATCTTTTTCTTGGCATTCTTGGATTAGGCAATTATCTTGGAGAGGGGATGGGTCATATGACTCAACATGATAGGAAAATATAGGCTCAACTTGTATGGTAAACTGGGTACCATACCTTGTTCTTAGTAACATATGAGACCAATCAGAAGACAAGTAACCACCCACCTTGGCAGTGAAATATCTTGATAGGAAAAGGGAAAATAAAGGAGGTAGGTCAATAATTGACACATCTTGAGTTATAGTGAGGCTTAGACATGCATGGAGAGTTAAATCAAGATCTTTGATGACTCCTAAAGTGGTGACAGTTGAGCCATTAAGTTATAAGATTCCTTTAGACATGGGGTTGTACTTAAGACCTAGGATATCAGTAATTTTCTTTGGCATGACAAGTACTAGCCCCTGAATCAATCATACAATTATGCACAAGATGTTTGCATACTATCAAGGACATATAGAAAGGTGGGGTTTTGACAAATTTGCTTACTTTCTTCTCCTCTACTTGATAGATGTTGACAACAACTTGAGGTTTTTAAACAATTAGATCAATGGGCGGGAGTTGTGCTAGATCCTCATACAACAAGTCATGTTGAGATGGAATGGAAAAGACATCCCACATTGTGACATTTACATTTGTCTTCTTCATATGGTCCACAATTTTGAATGGAAGGCCCATGGACTTGTGCATTTGAGGCATAACAACATCTTTTCTTAATTTATCGTGCGTGGAAACAGAAGCCTTAGCTTGCATAGAGGCTTGACCTACCAAAGGAGGGATGTATGCCACTTCGTTGGAGCATTGCATAGAACCTCACGTAGAGGAACCTACATGCCATGATCATTAGGTGTATTAGCGTGTATCTCTTTGCTTTTGAGGATTGTCCTATGTGGTACGAGTTGAAGCTTATGTGCCATAGTCAAGAATTATCTTCTTTTATCTTGTATTATTATCAACACTGGGTGCACGGTCTATTTGGAGTATCTCTGCATCTTTATTGATTTCATAAAATTAATCAATGCCAAAGAACATAAGGTTAGCCTCGGGAACAACTTTTGGTGCATCTTCATTTTTAAGTTTGCATATGCTAGTGAAAGGCTAACCACTTGAAGTACTTTGATTCATTTAAGCCTACACATGTAAGGAATTGGCACAATAAACCGGGCTGTGAGGCATGTTACAAGGAAAGAACCACTTTGTCTCTTGAGCCATATTGTTTTGAACTAGAATGAGTGCTTGAATCGAACTAGGTGCTAGAAGCGGTTATGCATGAGGAACTCTTACAATGGGAGGTACACATTGGCATTTCATCTATTATTTGATTGATTTTTCCCATATATTTGATTTGGATATTGAATTATGAAGGGTTGATGGCCTTGGTTATACCATTGATTAGAATTATTTCGAAGGCTTTACTGTAGTTTTTGTAAGGATATAAATTTATTTGATAAATTTCTAATAAGGGCTTTCATTTCTTCATCCTCCTTCTATTTCAGGGAGGATGTGGACGTAGTAAGTTGCACATTCTAATCGGGAATAAGAACAATGGAAAGTTGGGGTGGTTGAGGCATTTCAAGGAATAAGGGAATAAGTGGTCTAGGGATAACTTCCCTACCCGAATAAGACTATTTTCTACCCCAATTGAAATTTTATAAGAAACTAGTAAGGTTCTACCCCCCATTGATTGAATCATGATTGAAATATCAATAGTCAAAGCCCTTAGTTAATATATGAAAACATGTTGGGTTATAGGCCTTACCACTTGAGGAATCATGTCCCAATTTTTTTGAAATCTGATATTGAAATCAGTCATATGCTCATTGGGTGCTCTCTCTTTTTTTGTCAGTTGCTCCACCAAGGACATGTGATCGACTTATCTTCAAAATAGTTGCAAAGAGTTGTGCCAAGATCATCCCAACCTGGTAATAGACATAGGTATCAAGCTCCTACACCGTTAGAGTGCTTTTCCTTTAAGTGAAGATGCTAGTAGCCTAATTGTTACATCATCATGTGTAACTAGATAAATAAAGCACACATTTGCAACATCCTGGATGTGATCAAGCAAGAGTGATTTTATTTTCACCGGTGAAATATGGAATGCTTTTGAGCATAGCTACGGGCCTTTCATGTTGCACATTTAGAGCGAGAGGACTTTCACTAGTAAAGTTGAAAAATGAAAATTTATCCGAGGTAGTAGAGCTACCATGATGGGGTCCACAAAAGGTGTGCCAAGAGGAGTGTAAAGTGCATGGTGTGATGGAGATGGAGTTACGCATACGATTGTTTTTATGATTCTTCTTCTCATATAAAGTCTGGAGGTAATAAGAGGATTCTTCATCTATTGCACTCTTTTGGTATGTATCCTTCTCACAAAAAGGCACTCGATGTTAAAAAAAAAGATATGAGAGTAGGGAGTTGCTAAATGTGTTGAAATGAGCCTCTAAAGGTTGGAAATCACTAAGTCGCACACCAAACTTAGCAATGACGAAATTTAAGCTTTCAATACTAGTCCCACTGGGCGTGCCAAAAACTGTTGGAGCTAAAACTTGCAACTATCCTAGATCAGGATGAATTGGGGCTTTGAGGCAACATGGGATTATCTCCAAGTTATGGGACCTTGTGTGCTTGAGAAAGACCTCCGGAGAAGGAAAGTTTCTCTAACTATTTCTCTGCTAAAACTACTCCTAGGAAAGGAAATGTAGCTACCTAACTCTAATTTATGATTCCAAGGGACTAGGGTGAGAAGGAAATTCATGAAAAGGGAAAACCTCGGATGATGAAGGAAGGTGATGACACCGTAAAGAGGGGGATGAATGTAATCGATTTAAGAACAAATGAAGTGAAACATGCATAGAGAGGGTAGACACATGTGCCACAATCTGAAACAAACTTATACATCCATTTTCATGGAGAAAAATGGAAAAGGGACCTACAAGGGACTTGAGAATGCAAAAAAACCATCAATGCAAAGGGAAAGGAAAGAAGATGCAATAAAAATGAGCTAAGGTAGAGAATAACCACAAAACAAACTTTTATTGCTTCTGAAAGATGCACAGTCAATTACAATGGTGGAAGAGGTGAGTATCCACATGCAAAGAACTAGATCTAAAGGCTTCAACTCAAAATGCAAGGCAATACCTAAATAATGCTCCTACAAACTGAAGGAGTCCAACCTTTTATAATGAGCAATGCTATGTAATTTATAGAAGAAGAAGGAGAGAAGAGGAGGAGAAAGAAGAGGGAAATTCAGATTCAAAAGTTCAACCACCAACAACAAGAAATAACTTCTTGAAAAATTCACCGCAAGGATGTCGATCCTCGCTTCCCATGTCTATTTTTCTTGTGAAATAAGGAAGAAGGGAAAATCAGATCAAATCTGGGTGGTTGAGCTAAATCTATGCATTAATGGCATGAGACACGTTTCCCTATTTTATGCATACCAAATCCTCACAAAATATGATTTTGAATGGTTCAATGAGTATCCCACGTCAACAACTTTCCAACAAGGCCAAAAGCACATGGATTTAATCCTTGTAGAAAATTTTCAAAAATTTGAAGTCTATAGTGTGAACTAGACATGCAATGACATGTGGCGCACTCGATCGGTTGAAGGATTCAAATGAATATTCACTTGTATTTTCTTTTCTACCACGTGTCACACAATGGTTTTTCACAAGGATCAACATCTAGTTGGTGTGCTTTGATAGGTTGCATGTAACATACTTGATACTCAAGTTTGATAGGTTGCCACATGGCACAATGATTGGCGTAGAAGAATGCACAAAGAGTAGAAAAGTAGGAGGTGTGAGAGAGGGATGCGTAAGAAATGTGTATGAAAGGACTACATGGATTATGGGAAAAGGAGGGCATGCTAAGAGTATGTGTAAAGGGATAATGAAAGAAGATAGAAGAATGGAGGGGAAGGTGGAAGCATGCAAGAGTAGAATAGTCCGTAATGACACGTGGGAGGACCTGTAACCAATGAAATTATGCCAAGGGGAACAACCGTGAGTGCACACAACCTGCAATATTTGAACTTCAGAGCCAGAATGAGGATGTAGGTTGTCAAAATAACTAGGGGAGTTATTTTGGACAAGTTTAAATGAATCTTTATGAGCATTAGCAATGCATTGAAAATCATATCTTAAAGTCGTCATGAGAATCAAATATAGACCAACGCAAGACTCACTTATGTATGAATGCATGACTCAATTTATAACATAGAACTTGTAGAATGATTTCTACATGCTTAGGATCTTCCCTTGCTGCTCCCTTTTTATCCTCTCGACCCCTTTTTCCTTTCGGTTTTATTTTGCATTTTTGGGACTAAATTTTTCCTGAGTATGGAACTGAATGTAGAAGTTATCCATGTACCCCTTCAATGCATTTTGGAGGAGGCATAAAGAATTAGGAACTTTAAGAAGTGAGAATCGACCATGTGGCCAAAATGCGGCAAGGCAACGTAAACAAAGCTGAAAATTCAATGCAAATGAAAAGGACACGTAGGACTCCACGTGTCGCCTAGGTGCGACTTCAAAAGGAAAGAGAGAAAAAGAATTCCCAAATTTACACAAGGTCTCCACGTGTCACACATGTAGCTACCACCACTGAAAGGACTAATCAAATAAGTGAAGGGCTCACGATTTTATGGATTGAATATGATCTCGGTTCCCAAAGCATGCTATTGGGATTTTTCTCCAAAGGTCAAAGATTTCGTAGGTAAAAACTAAATGCAGATGTGGAAACCTTAATGGAGGCACGTTGAAGTAAGATCCACGAATATCTATAAGATAATGTTCTTGTGCCAAACAAAGATATACATAGATAGAGAAAGAAAAGTTCCAGAGCTTCAAAGGGGAGGAATTTGGGTTCAGTATATTATGTTAATTGGCCTTAGCAAGGTTCTACATTGTAAAGGAATTGTTGTCACTGAATCACAACAGCCTTTGATTTGCACATGTGTGTGCACTTGAGCTCACGGTGTGATTGGGTAACATGGGTAATATCTCCAAGTTGTGGGATTTGTCACTTGAGATATACCTCTAGAGAAAGATGGTTCTTGCTCCTAAACTACCCTCCAAAATCTACTCTAATGCGGGAAAGACTTTATTATCCTAATCTAAATTTCCAAGGGACCAAGGAGAGAGAGTGCATGGAAACAAGGCCTACACTAAAGCGGTGATACACTAGAAAAGGAGGAATGGGAATAGCTTTCAAATGTGTGAAAAATGGAAGTGAAGTGCATACTGGAGAGGGTGATAACAATTCTCCATAGTCTAGCAACTACATTCATAACAATATTTCATACACGTAAAATGATAATGAATCCCTGCAAGAGCATAAAATAGACACAATATATCTGCAATGAGGTTGAAAGGGGTAAGAAGAATTTACAAAACATAAGGGAAGATACATTCACAAAATTGCATCTATTGCTTCATGATATGCACAGTTCAATCTGTTATAAAATAAGGGCCTGGATCACCATGCAAGGAGTCCAATATAAGGGGATATAACACATTGGCTTCATAAAACCAAAATGATAGAGTTTTACTACTCAAACTATCTCTCTTTACAATGAGCACAACACTCTAATTTATAGAATTCTGAGAGGAGAGAGAGAGGGAGAAAATGAAAATCTAGAAATTTGACTTCCCACCACTTACAAGATGTCATAAATGGAGTGAAATGATGGTATGTTTCTTGCAAAAGGCTCTCCATGCTTTCCCATAACTTGCAAAGTAGTGAAATAATGATTTCCCATGCTCATTTAATGTTCTCCCAACCACCAATAAAATCATTGTTCTGAAATTGGCCACGTTTTCAGAAAAATCACCATTAATACTTCATCAAATTCTATATTTATTGATTTATGTGCATTGGGCTTGGATCCATGATTCCAATGGTACTAATTTTGCATGATTTTGTTGAGAAATGCAAAAGTTATGGCCTTCTGAGTGTGAGTAGTTATTTTGAGTTTTCCAGGGATTTCTTACATTTTACGGGACTGAGAATTTAAATTTTTGGGATTTGGATATGTTTATATTATTTTCACTAACCTACCCTCATTAAAAATGTCGTGCCCTTTCCAAAAATTCAAATTTTGTGAAAATCAGAGCTTTGGGTCAAAAGTTATGCCCGTTTGAAGTTCGGGGTCGGGATGTTCTTGCAATGCGGGTATGGTGGGTTTTCATGTCCCATGTGTCCTAGGATGTTCGAGAAAATATTATCTACCTTTTCCACAACTCGGGCTCCCATCCTCTATCGCATTCGCATCATTTTCCCCTCACTATGTTGGATGGGTCGTGAGGGCGGTTGACCGCCAACTTATCCACAATGCTTTGAGTGCGGTGATTTTAGATTTGTGGGGAACTCACATCCCCGTGATACTTGGACTGCCCAGCTGAAAATTTCCACTTCACCCGCACTACACTCGACCTGCCTTTTAAATCGGCTATTTCAGCTTTCTTGAGCCCGACTGTCTCAGACAACATTTTTGCCATATCTACAATACACCGTCTTGCGGCCATTTGGGCTTTTCATCTCCCACACGTACTTTCATCCCAACTATCCCATGGATCACGTGGGACATTTTTATCCACCTTTTCCACATTGAACTAGATGAGGCTATTTCGGTATTTCGGGAACTCACGACTCGGGTGAGTTTGTCTTTGCCTAGGATGTCTTGACCCGACTTAGCCATAAAACATTGCCTCCTTAGCATTTTGGGCCCAAACTAGGTATGAAGAAACCTGGTACAATCCACATTGGTTCCATCTATAGTCCCCAAACCCTATTTGTACTAAAATATCCCCTTGGCTTCATTTTTAAACTTTTTGCAATTTTTCACTAACTCCTTGGATTTTTCTTTGGATAGGGAAGTTAGAGGAAAGACAAAGGGTCTCTCAAAACCCAATTTTGGGCCTCAAACCATTTGTGCTTGCTCAATCCTGAAGAAATTGTGCAAGCTATCAAAATTAACTTGGGGTGAATTTTGGATAACAAGAATGTTTTAATCTATGCCATTTTTGGCCTTATGTCTTATTTCCTCCATCAAGAAGAATTCTTGTTCTATACACCTGCAAGTTTGTAATATTTTGAGTCCTTTTGTTTCTTCCTGATTACTCTTATCCAGTTCTTGACAAATGTTTGAATTTATCATGCTGCATGCCTTTAGATTTGTTACATAGATCTATTCATCATGCACGTAATTATATTTTAGTTTCATTTTGCCTTTGATAGTTTGAAATATCCTCGGAATAGTTGATCATGCTAGATGATTTTTGACTAATCTAGTAGTTATTTCATTAACATCTCTGTGATTTTTAGTAAAGATTCAGCGCATCGCCTTACATAGGATTTACATATTGATTTTTTTTCTCTCTAACCCTTATCTCAACCCAAATAAGAGAAGAGCCAACTTCTATAAAACATGGAGGTTATCTTAGGGGTTAAGGCCCACATCCTTAAGATTTCCCATGACTTTGATGGTTCATCTACAAAGATAATCATCAACATGACTCTCCCTTGCATGAGCATAGGACTTACTATAGAGTATAGGACTCACCCAGAGCACTAATATATACTTTCTTAGACTGAGGAACTTGCGAAAAAGAGGTAAATTACTTGGATATAAAATAAATTATTGATATAGATGACACACTGAATGATATGATGAGACATTTACTTTTATCTCAACCTTCATGTGGATTATGAGGACCACACAATCTCAACTCAACATCAATTTATCAAAGACATGGAACGAATATTCATAACACTTATAGACTTATCATCATGATTATAGGGAATTAATTTGGTAAGCGTAATATCTTTTGGCATTGAATGATTATCTTAATTAAGAGTCAATTCCAAACCTCATCTGTAGTTAACAAGATGAATTTGATCTAAAAATGGCATAGACTAATCCTTCCATGATTGTAATTCCTTAAATAGTTAGTTGTTATAGGTAGCTTCTGGTTGCTTAGTTGCCATTAATTTCAAATAAATAGTACTCTTTTAGAGAGACAGGGGTCTTCTCTAAATATAAAAGAGAAAGTGTAGTAGGATTAAAAAGTTAGTTCAATAGATCATTGTTAAAAGAATTATTTTCATTCAATAAAGTGTTGATTCAGGGAAAATTCTACTTGTGTGACTTGTAACTTTAAACTGGATCAACGGGAAGAAGTAAGATCCGCTCCTCCCTAATGTGGAGGGATAATTTCCTATTCATTTCCCTTTTGTTATTTTACATTAATTTGATTTTATCAAAGCATCACATTATTTTCGAGTACTTTTAAGTCTTCATTCAATAGTCTTTTGTTGTCAATCAACTTATTTTATTTATGGAACCTAATATAGTATTTGGTTAATTTCATTATTAAATAAATATAAAGCATAGTTCGAATCTGTTTCCTATTTTATACATATCCATGGAAACTCCCCGAATCGACAAAAATGATATAATAAAGTACGAGTACCAATGACGCTCTTCACTTTTTGGTGTCGTTGCAAGGAATCTAAAGGTGTTATCAAAGAAAAGGTACTAACTTGATGTTCTATCTAATTTCCGATAAGTTTCCATTTAGAAATGTTATTTCCATAACTCTTTATTTTGAAGTTGAAAGATCTTCTATTGACAAGAAGAACATTTTGTGCTTTGGAGTATATGGAACACAAACAGTCAGTTAAGCACTAGTAGTTAGAGAGTTTTTCTCAAGTATGATAGGATTTTACATTTATACCTATAGACCATAGAGGCATAATTATTATAATTAATTTGTAAAATCCCCCTCAAAACTAACCTATGAAACAACTTGTTCATCAAAAAGTATGGATGATGAAGTAGATAACCCCAATGGTGCAAATAATGGAAATCATCCACTTGGAAGGACGTTCACCTATCCCATACAACTAGATCTAAATGATCAAGCCCCCATGAAAAATATATCCCCTTCAATTTTACCAACCTTGGGATTAGTCTCAGAAGATCCTAATCAATTCCTATTTGAGTTCAAAGTCTTATGCCAAACCTATGATTATACCTTAGATACCCAAAAGCTCAAGTTATTTCCCTTGACCTTAAAGGATACAACTATGAGATGGTTCATGGGCTTAACCCCTAACTCCATCCATAGTTGGCAGGAGATGGAAATAATTTTTTTGGATAAATACCAAGACTACTGTAGGGTGAGGGATAGGAGGGAATAACTCTTTAGGATTCAACAAAAGGAGGATGAGAGTGTGGAGGACTATCTTGATCGGTTCCTCTTCCTTCATAGGAGGTGTGGTACTGGTTTGGATATTAATCTACTCAAAACTTTATTCCTCAAGGGATTAGATGAAGACACACAAGAAGCCTTCAATCTTATGGGAAAAGGAGACATGAACAAACTAGAATTTACTGATATCATTGACCTCTATAGGAACTACTCCCAAACTCGCCCCAACCTTTGTAGATAGAAAGTAAAAATGGAAAATGGCGATATATCCAAACTAAGAGAAGAGATTGAAAATTTGAGAACATACCTCTTAGTTTAACTTAATACAACTATGGATAGGGAAAAAGCCAAGAATATAGAGCCTTTGTTCATCTACTATCGAGATGTAGGAACAAGCATGGGCTTAAGGAATACCCCTTAGAAAAAACATACACCTTTCTTGTCTATAATTTAAATCATGCCACAAACCAATGTGGATTTTTCCCTTTCTAAAAAACCATCTAAAACAAAACACACAAAACGAAGCTGAGTTGAATTATATGGCTCAGAGGCAAGGAGGGAATTTTCAATAAAATCAAAATCCTTCCTATGCACTAAAAATGCAATGGGTCCCAAACCAATGGAATGCACCATGGTCATACGCCCATCCTTGGGCTTAATAAGTCCCACAGGATTTTTTTTTCCTCAGTGGAATTCACCAAAAATATTATCAACAATCTTGGACTCCAAACCCAAACATTCCACCATTTCAACAGTTTAATCCTCAATTCCAACAAAAGTGGAATGTACCTCAAGGATCAGGGAAACACTATTATAACTAAAGAACACCCTGGGGTAAACAAGCTTTGTTGATTTGGGCCTACAAATGCTACATCATCTAAATAACCTACCTAGCCACAGATTCCAGCTCAAACTGTGGTGAACCCCAAAAATCTTAAGCATGGTAACCCATCATACACCATGGAATCAGATATAAACGCCAAAGTAAACTCGTGGATTCTAGAAACATCTTGTTGTGTTTAGGAAGATTACCTCAAAACCTTCATCTCATGTCATAGAAGAAACATAGCCTAGTCTTGTTGTTGAAGAAACACCCCAACCAAATGCTGATATTCCTTTTCCATCCAAACTCTTGGAGAAACACAACACTGTAATTCATGAACAACTAGAGTTAGAGCTAATTTAGGGACTAAGGAAATTGAGTATTGGGATTCCTCTATTACAAGCTCTTAAGGAAATTCTAGAATTAAACAAAACCATCAAAGAGCTTTGTTTTAAGACTCCAGGAAGAAGAAAGAATCAACCTAAAACCATCCATGTTGATGGGAAACTTGCTAGTATACTAGAAGGGAATATGACCCCTCCTAAATATGAGACCCTAGAAGTCCTATTGTTATAGTTTGCATAGGAGATGTGCAAATCCCAAACATCCTAATTGACTTAGGAGTTGCTATCAATGTGATGACCACTAATACCTTGTCCACATTGTCTCTCCTTGAACCACAATCAACTTCAATAGTTTTACAAATGACAAACCAATCTATAAACAAGCCAAAATGGATTATAGAAGATGTTACCATAACCATTGATTCCTAGGACTATTCGATATAATTTATGGTTATAAAAACTAAGAATAGGAATATTGGATACCCTTTGATCCTAGGACACCCTTGGTTAGCTATTGTTGCCACCCTCATTGATTGCAGAATAGGAAATATGGTGATTACAAATGGACATGATTCAAAACATTTATCCATCTCTTGAGCTAGAAAACATTTTGGTACAAAAATAAACAATTATGGAAGGGTAATGCAAATGAATCAAAGGAAATTATTTCATCTCTGGTCTGGTCACAATTCAAGAACATTCATATCAAATTTAGCATAGTGGTCATGACTCTTGCGCTACATTAAGTGGAACTCGAGAGATGGTCTGATGGATGATGATAATAAGCCTATCATCTACCCCTTTTCACAAAATATAGACGTGATTGAGTATATCTTCCAAAATATCAATGTTATTCATAGATTACTTCCCCAAAAGTTCCCATTGAATGCATTATTAAGAGAGTATCTTGTTGTAAATTCTCTCCATCTAGACACCAAACAATTACCTATTCTTTGAGGGAAAACATTGACAGTAAATAGTTAGTTGACTAGTCATAAAGAAAATACCATGTTTAAATTCATGCTCCCATCCTCAAGAATTTTCTTGGGAATATAGTGACATGAAGGGTATTCACCCCAAAGTATTTGTACACACCACATTTACACAATTGATTCTAGACCAGTTAGACAACCACAAAGAAGGATAAACCCTACCTTAAGAGACATTGTAAAAACTAAAATTGAAAAATTCTTAAGGTTGGATTCATTTATCCAATCTCAGATAGCCAGTGGGTTTCTCCATTAGTGATAGTTCCTAAAAATAATGGGAAATGGAGGGTTTGTGTGGATTATAGGGAGTTAAATAAGGAAACTCATTGAGATTATTTTCCATTACCTTTCATTGATCAAGTCTTAGATAATTTTTCTGGAAAGAGGTATTTCTCATTCTTGATGGGTTTAGTGGGTACAATAAAATAACAGTAGCACCAAAGGATCAAGATAAAACCACCTTTACCTACACATGGGGAACATTTTCTTATAGGGTATTACCTTTTGGTTTATGTAATGCTCCTACCACTTTTCAAAGAGCCATGTTAGCAATATTTGTTGATCTCACTCATGATTGTGTTGAGATTTACATGGATGAATTCACTATTTATGGGGAAACATTCTAAGAGGAAATTGATAATATATACATAGTCCTTTCTAGGTGTGAAAAACACTAGTTATCCTTAAACCATGGAAAATGCTTATTTATGATGGAGTATGGTATAGTCTTAGGCCATCATGTTTTAGCTGAAGGAATCAAGGTAGACCATGAAAAGGTCAGCATCATTGTAAAACTCCCATCTCCCACAAACTAAACAGAGGTGATAAGTTTTCTAGGGCATGTTGGCTACTATATAAGGTTTATTTTAGATTTTAGTAAGATAAATTCTCCATTGTTTTCTCTTTAACTAAAGATTCTAAATTTGAATGACAGAGGCACACCAATAATCCTTTGACACTACTAAAGACAAATTGGTAAATACCCTAGTATTAAGAGGCCTAAATGGGAAGCTCCACTTCCATATATAAATAGATGTTTCAATGAAGCAGTAGGGCTTGTACTTGGACAAAAATAAGAAGGAGAAGCAATGCATTCTATTTACTATATTAGGAAAAACCTTTCCTATGCTAAAAGGAACTACACCACCACAAAGAATGAATTTCTTATAGTTGTTTATGCAATCAACAAGTTTTACCATTATATCAAAAGCTATGAAGTGATTGTTCACACTGACCACTCTACTATTAAGTATCTAATGAATAAACCTTTAGTTCATAGAAGGATTGTAAGATGGATTTTGTTATTACAGGAGTTTAATATTAAAATTATTGACAGACCAGGGAAATAAAATGTTGTGGCTAATTTTCTATCAAGCTTAACCATTTCAGGAATAGAGGAGGAGATCAATGATGATTTTCCAGATGAACATCTATTTGCAATTTCCTTTGTCTCTCCTTGGTTTGTAGATATGGCTAACTACTTGGCCACATGGAAGCTTCTAAATTTATTCACACATAAGAAAAGGAAGAATTTATTAAACAAAGTGTGATGTATACATGGTTGAATGGAATACTTTTTAAATGTGGACCTGACCATGTTCTACGCAGGTGTGCAGTTGAAGATGAGATCTTTGATATACTCAAGGCATGTCATGATGAGCCATCCAAAGGACATTATTTAGTTAAAATAACCATTCAAAAAGTCTTGGGAGCTAGTTACTATTGGCCTTCATTGTACAGAGATGTCAAAAAGTATGTGTGGCAGTGTGATCAATGTCAAAGGATGGGAAAGCCAACATTTACATATGAGATGCCACTCCAACCTCAAGTTTTTTTGGAACCATTTGAGAAGTGGGGGTTGGATTTAATTGGACCAATTGACCCAAATTATCAAGGGAAGGAGTATATTCTAGTTTTTATAGATTATGTCACCAAATGGGCTGAGGTGTAAGCTCTACAATATGCAAGGGATGAGAAAGTTGCATACTTTTTTATATGAGCACATCTTCCAAAGGTTTAGAGCACCAAGATCCATTGTTTCAGACCAAGGACCACAATTTATGTCAGGTGTAATTAGTTCCTTTGTGGAAACATACCAACTTAAGCACAATAATTCATCACCATACCATCCATAGTCCAATGGTCAAGTAGAAGTTACTAACAGGAGTTGGAAAAATCCTAACAAAAATAGTGGATATCTCAAGGAAAAATTGGGTTCAAAAGTTACTTGAAGTAGTGTGGGCCTACAATACTACTTGGAAAACAACCATAGGATTCACTCCTTATGAGTTGGTTTATGGGAAGAAGCCTATTCTTCCTATAGAGTTTGAAATTCAGACCTTAAGAACAATTGTTGAAGTGGGAATTGATTTATCAGAAGAACAACAAATAAAATTTTTCAACTAAATGAGTTGGATGAGATGATATTACAAGCATTGCATCAGACAGAAATCATCCAACATCAAAGGAAAGTATGACATGATAAACATATTAAGAAAAGGAAATTTCAAAAGAAGATTGGGCCCTACTATTTGATTCAAAGTATAAGGACTTCAAAGGAAAGCTGCAGACAAGATGGATGGGTCCATATCAAATTGAGGAATTCTTCAACAATGGGACAGTTTAGCTAATTCCAATTGATGGTGAGAATAAATTAATGTTAGTTAATGGCCATAGATTGAGGCTATACCATAAACCAACATCTAAAGAAGAATTCTAGAACATGCTACAAGAAGATGGAACTCTGAATTGTTTGGAAAAAGTCTCTTTGTCCAATTCAACTTAAAGCTAAGCTAGTTATTAATTAAATAAATAAGATATGGTTGAAAACTAGAAATGGTGGCCATCATCCTATGAGGTATTGAATGAAAAACCAAAAATGGCGGTCGATACTTACAAATTTTTTGAAAAGAAAAGAAATAATAATGAGTGCAGGTGGTTGAAAACCAACAATGGCGATCACCACCCTTGAATCATGCAGACAATAAATGAAGAAAAATACGTGGAGGGAGAAACATTTAAATGATATCCAAGAATGTGAAAAGTTAAATTAATCGGTATTTGCAATCATTCTTCTCTTAAATATGGTAAATTTTAATTTATTAGATGATCATTATTATGCTTGTGCGAATTGATGACCTCCCTCATTCCCAATGTATTCTCATGTACCACATATCCCAATAAATCTTCCACTCATCTCTATATTAATTTACCATGCACACCAAATTACTTCCTCCTTTATCATTGTCACATTGGGATTTGTTAAAACTTTCCCAATTCATGTTGTTCCATATATAACTATTTTATCTCCCTATCTTTTTCCAAATTTTCATACTGCTATTTTAATTTTACACTACTACCAACTCCATTCCTATGCTTACTTCCATTTATGTGACATTACGTCTCCATTCTTGTGCCCCATTACTTTCCAACGATATGTAATTAAGATGCTTTATTTTAGGACCAGCCATGGGAATTAGACTTAGGCATGAACCTACAAATTCAGTTGAATTATTGGCTGATGAAAAGTCGGTAGAAATTTCTAAAATTGTGGGGTGGTTAGAATTCATGTTGGATTACTAAGAGTTCAATCCAATAATGACAGAGGATTTTGCTAAGAACATTGAGGAAGGACATGCCACAGTGAAAGGTAAGAAAATCTATGTTCAATCCTACTATTATTAGCCATATTTCAGGAATACCAGAAGAAGGGAAATTAGTTAACTCTAGGACCCTCTATTATGAAATTATTAAGAGATTTTCTATGGGGAAGAAGGAAAAATTGAACTGGTTATGGAAAATAAAGGGAAAGCTAAGGGTATAAAAATAGCTACTCTCCCTGAGCCCTGAGTGGAGGTAGCTAAGTGGATAATCAAATATTTCACATGTGAGGGCCAATATGAGGTCATTTTAGGCCCTATTTTAAGAATTCTTATCCACCTTTACCATGGCCAAGCTAAATCCCATAACAAAGTAAACATGCCCTAGATCTTTTTGGATTCTGTTTCCTTTGCAATGAAAAAATATATTGGGGTAATTCTTATTTGAAATTCTAAGGCATAACACACTTAATTTGCAAGCATGATTTTATCTAGAAAAGACACGACCTTAATAAGTGGATGAAATTATCGAAAAAGTATACCCTAGAGCCTCAGTAGCGATTATAGAAAGAGGGCATCCCATTTAGAATAGCCTAGGAAATGCCCCAGGACATCTGGGCCTACTCAGACCCTTAATGAACCCCAAGCAGAAATTGTTCTTTCTCGAGCATAACTGGAGGCAACTGCCATCATGCAAACATCAATCCAAATAACACCTCTATCTCCTAATCATTACGTATCACCCTTTGTTCCATTTTTCGAAAAGGAAGTTGAGCAACCGCCAATTAATGATACTTACTCTCCTATCGGGACAAAGGTAAAACACCCCTGATTGAAGGAAAATCTAGTTCCTTTCGTGATTTTGACATAATCATGCCACAAGTATTATCTCTTTAAAAATATAGTATGAACTCCAATAGGCCCATGAAAGAATTTCCCACCTATAACTCCTTTTGCAGGAAAAAAATTCCAAGTTCTCTCTAATGGAGTCTACAAAAGAGTAGAAAATATAACTTCATCAAACCATAGAGAAATAATAAGAGGCAACTATTAAAATTCAAAAGTATTTAGAAGAAAAGGAACAACAGATTCAGTTCCTTCAAACCAAGACAAAAGAGTTAAACACATCACTTACAATATTGCAAGAAAACAGGAGGAAACAAAGCCCTTACCTACTATAGAGAAAATAACTCGAGAAAAAAATTGTGTTTCCTCATATTATTGTATTGAGAGGAATGGCTAAATGGATACAAGTTTTTATAGCCTCGGGGAGTTCTTGAATAAAATAAGGTTTTAAAGGAAGAGAACAAAATGCTTCAAGATAATGTGCTTAATATTTGTTGGTTGTATGATCAGGTCCTCTCATGCAGGCCCCCTTCTAATTTCTATGCATTTTTTAAAGGAAAAATTCTTAAAGTGGAAGATTTATAGAATTTTTCTATGCACAATATATAATTTGATAATGATAAGAAATTTTTTGGAGCATATACAGTAGGAGATAATGTTGTTAAGAATCTACTATGTGAATTTTATGTTCATAAATTCCTTCTCCCTGAGAAAATTGAAATCCCAATCAATCTATATGTGGGAGAGGTACAATTGTGAGCATTTATATCTACCTTAAGGCATCAATCTGTGTGGAGGAAGTAGAGGGATACATACATCCAAGAAGAAGCTAATATAGGCATCTTGATGAGGCATGATCTCCCTGCCCCCATCCGATTTCTTAGAAGGTTTCAGTCTCAAGTGTATTGTTTACAATTGGTGGAAAGGTATAAGGCTATTATGAGAACTTGCATATCATATTTTAGGGAACAAGTACTCCCAACATTTAATGTTAATTTCCTTGCTTGCTAATCGAGATATGAAGTGCTTGAGAGAAATATAAGAAGGAAGTGATTTCCCCAACTAACCTTCACTTTGGTAATTGAAGAAGGCCAAGGAACTGTAAGATTATTCTAAACATGTAGGAAAAATGGATTGGAATGAGATACATGCCTCCATTGGTGATATCCTCTATACCATGCTAGAACTCTGATGGGGATCAATCTAAAGCCAATTACAAAATATGGTGGGAAACTATCATCAAGTTCTTCAATTTTGTAACACAGATCTAGATGAGACTTGGAAAACATTTTCCAATGAATATAATTGTTCAAGAATCATTGAGAAATTTAATAGGTAGTAGTAAGATTACCTACTAGATATGAAGTGTGGGGGAGTGATGAGCCCCTATTTTGTCATGTTTTATCCTATGTGAAACCCTATTTTTCATGACATCATTTTACACTATGTATAATATTGTCATTTTATAATTAATACTTTACTATGTTTTGGAAGGAAATATTGTGCATATCCTTGTTATTTTCATCTTGTTTTCGCTTCTTCAAATATGGTTCAAATGAATCTTTATGAGTATTAACAATGCATTGAAAATCATATCTTAAATTCATCACATGAATCAACTATAGACCGGTACATGAATCACTTATGTACAAGCATAGGACTCTCTTTATAATCACATGACTTGCCCTTGCATGAGTGCAGGAATCACCTATAACACTAATGTAAGCTCTCTTAGAATGAGGAACTCACACAAAAGAGGTAAATGAATTAGATAGAAAAGTAATGAGTTGATATAGTTGGCACACCAGTTGATATGATGAGACATGTACTTCTATCTCAACCTTCATGCAGATTATGAGGACCATGCAATCTCAACTTAACACTAGTTGCTTGAAGATATGGAGTAGACAATCAAAACACTTATAGACTTATAATCATCACGATTACAGGAATCAATTCGGGATCTATAATATATTCTAATGTTGAATGAATATCATAATTAAGAGTTGATTATGGACCTCATCTGAAGTTAACAAGATGAATTTGATCCAAACACATCATGGAATAATCCTTCCATGATTGTAATTCCTTAAATAATTAGTTTTTATTATAGGTATCTTCTAGTTAAGTAGTTTTCATTAATTTCAAATAACTAGTCCTCTTTTAGAGAGACTAGGTCTACTCTAAATATAAAAGAGAAAGTGTAGTAGGATTAAAAATTTAGTTCGATTGATCACTGTAAAAGAAATTATTTCATTCAATAAAGTGTTGATTCAGGGGAAAATTCTACTTGTGTGACTTGTAACTTTAAACCAGATCAACGGGAAGGAGCAAGGGCCACTCCTCCCCAATGTGAAGGGATAATTTCCTATTCATTTCCCTTATGTTATTTTTCATTAATTTGATTTATCAGCATCACATTATTTTCAATACTTTTAATTCTGCATTCAATAGTCTTTTATTATCAATCAACTTCATTTCTTTATGGAAATTAGTATAGTATTTGGTTAATTTTGTTATTAAATAAATACTGAGCATAGTTCCAACTATTTCCTTTCTTACACATGGCCATAAAAACTTCCCTAGACGAGAAACATAATATAACTAAAGTAAGAGTACCAACGACACTCGTCAAGATATTTCATACCTTGAAGCATTAGGATGCCTTATGGAATTTGTCTTCACATTGGCTTTGACAATTTTCTCTTTTTCTCCACTTAAACACTTGAATCTTCAATATTATTCCTAAAAACAATGTCCTCTTGCATCATACCTTTTTCCCTTGGTGTTATCCTTGAATCCCAAACTTTCTCTATCTCATGCAGATTTCTATAAGCCAAGAAGATCATCAATATCCTTGGCACTTTTCTCAAATTTATGAAAGGTCTTATCCTTATAAACAGTCTCGATAACTCTACCCTTAGAAAGTTTATATCTTATTTAAATTTTGTTCACTTACTCTCCATGTCTTGTAAACTTGTGATTAGGAAATTTACTTTCTCTTGTAGCATCCTAACTATATCATTTAGCCTCCTTGTTTTTACCAATGCTTCTCTTCAAGATCATGAATCTTGTATTCATATTATTTGACTAATGCTTTCATCTTCTTATTTTTCTTTTTAGCATGCTTTAACTCAGTCTGAACACTCATCAATTTAGTCTCATAGTCATCACCTTCTTCTTCATCTTCAGATTGTATGGAGTCACCAAGAAGTATAGGACCATCACTCATAGATCTAACATTCTTATTCATGAATAGTACCTCATCCCCCACATCTTCATTTTCAGATTCAAAATCAGAATATGAGACACAACTATCACCACTTGCTTCAGATGAATAAGCTTATTCCTTATTGTAGAAGCTCTTCTTGAACTTCTTCTTGTTATCAAACCATTTGAAAACATTTTTTACCTTTATTAAAATTGTTATACTTCTTTTCACGATCATATTTATGGTATTCATCACCTTCCTTTTATTTCTTATGAGTAAACTTAGCAGAAAAATGACCTATTTCTCCATAATTGAAACATTTGAATGTAAGCTTACCTTTTTACTTTCTAGAACCAACCTCCAATATCCTAACAACCATTGCAAATAGTTCTTCATCATCAATATTAGGAGCATCATCATCATTCCTTACTTTCTTGCCCTTGGTATTCATTTAAGATTTGAAGGAAATCTCCTTGTTGGCTGGTTTAGGATAAAAAACACTCATTTCATAGGAAGTCAAAGTTTCATGCAACTCATCCATAGTTAAAAGAGTCAAATATTTATCTTATTAAAGGAAAACACTTTGGAATCAAAATTATAAGTTAGAGACCTCAATACCTTTTGTACTACTACCTCTTCCTTTACTTATTCACCTAAACCTTTCATGGTGTTGAAAACCTTATCAAACCTAAGAAGGTATGAAACAATAGGCTCATCATCACTCATTTTAATCCCTTCAAAATGATTTATGAAGGTTTGAAACTTGGCTATCCTTACCTTAGAATATCCTTCATAAAGGACTTTAATTTTCTCCCACATTTATTTTTCTAATTTGCAATGCATCACATGTTGATGTGTAATCACAACACCCTTGATTGTTTGTAATTTGAAATATTGAGACAGTTAGTGTCATTGCATAACATGGAGCTTTTCCCAAAGTGTGGGACTTTGCGATCATGAATGCTCTCCAGATAAAGGCTAGATCCTATTCCTCTATTATGATACATACATCCAAATTATAGAGGATCTATTCTAAATCCTACTCTGACTTGCCAAGGAAATAGGGTGAAGAAGATTGCAAGAAATTAAACCTAATCTACATGAGGTGATACACCAAAAGGAATGTTGAATAATTTTCCTTGCATAGGAATGAAAATGAAAAATAATGAAGAGGATGAACATAAAAACATATCAATTTCTTATCACAAATCCATTCACCATCAAACACAAACCATCAAAACATGTAACACAATCTAACATACATGAGATAACAAAGATTGTAATGAACATAAGAGAGGGTTGAAATTCATCCACAGACTTATATTAGTACTCCAGATTTGATATAGTGCATCACAATGGCAAAGATGAAAAAATTGCATTACAGTTTGAATGGGAGGTCCGAAACTCCACAAGATCACTTACGAGACAAGAGAAGAAGGAGGGTGCAAAGAAGACTTATCCAACACTAGAACAATGCCCTCACTATAATTTATAATAGAAGATTTGAAGGAGAGAAGAGAGAAAACTAAATCTAAAATTTGCCCAAAAATCCTCCAAAAATCATTGTTTAATTGTGTAATGAGTGCATTCAGATCTTAAAAACCTCCTTTTTCATTAATGGTTTTCTTTGTCCTTGAACAAATTGACTGTGATTGCACCCCCTGTCTAGTCTAGCTCTATATCCTCATGATGAACCTACCTTCATTAATGGCTCTCACTTACCACTACAATTATATCAATTTTATGAGGTTCAGAGACCATTGAAATCCAAGATTGAGGTTCACATGATCTAGATCTTGAAACTAACTTTCGATGACTGCAAGTTTGCAAGAAATGGATGAGTACATTAGAAGATATCACCATTTTTCCCCCGATGCTTCACTAGGATTTTTCCTATATCTAGCCTCCTAGGAATTGAAATTGGTATTCACCATTGAATTCTCTTATGAATATCCTTTCCAAAAAGTTTAATTTTGTCCAATTTGGCTAAAAATTGTATGAGATATCTTAGTTGAAATTCGGAAAATTAGGGTTTTTAGGACTCCACTGAGCTCCTCTCCTAGCTCATCAATCTATTTTGGACATTGCCAAGCTACCTTAGCATGTCGAGTTGGTTTCTTCCACACCTACACAAACCATGAGTCTTGTCATGTCCGAAAAATCACAATCTCGACGTGCCGGGTACACACCTTACATTAAGGCTTTTGAAGCCCACCTCTTTGGAGTCTCCAACCTACCCACTTCAGATTTCTAACCACGCAGATCTTGAAAACAATCCCCAAAGATGACCTCCAAACTTGAGTCCCAAACGTGACCCCAATTTTGACCTCGAAGACATGCTTTGACCCCAAAAGCACTTAGCTCATTCCACATCACCTCTCCATTTTGGATTTTGCATTTTCGGGATTTTGGGGAGTGCGAGTGGATTCTATGTTTGAGGAGGCCGAGTTCCCAAAACTCGAACCCTGAAGTTTTAAATACTTTGGGTTTTTCTATTCATTGAATCACCCATGCATTGGGATTTGCATTTTCTTCTTCGTTCCATCACCGGGTTGTTTAACAACTCTCCCAAGTTCGCCAATCACATTGTTTCTCCCTTCCACAAGTTGAATTAACCATGGTCGATTCCATTCAACTTACAACATGCCTAACTTGCTGCCAAATTTGCATTTGGCTAGACTCATCAACATTTGAACAAGCTCCCATGTCTTCCACCTGACTTTCCTAGTGAGTTATCTATTTACACCTGGCCCCAAATCCTTTTGAGCTTAGTTGAGTAGCTCCAATCACTTTATGGCATTTAACCTATTAGACTTTTCCTCATTCCAATGGCCAAGTCGGCCCTTCCATTTAATCGAGCCAGTCTTTCAACCATCACTCTCACAATACCTCCCTTGCCCAAGCTCGGGGAGCTTGACCCACTCGGCGCTCGCTTGCGATATCAATCGATTTGGGAGAGCTCACATTCCATTTTGCATCGATGAGAAACCATCCGATGTTGATCACCATGCTTTTGGATTTGATGTGATGTGAGCTTGGTTTGACTAGACGATACCCCACCATGAGCTTGACAAGCTCATAGAGCTCACTAATGAGCTCCTTATGATTCAAATCTCCAAGCGAGATCTCTAATCTACTCGGTGAGTTCCCTTTTCAACTCACAATCGCACAATGGTCTCCCAACACATTGAGCTACTTGTTGATTATCTCGGTGAGTTGTTTTCAACTTGGTTGGCCCTCTAAGGCTAAAATGGGTTTTTTTGAATCCTTGAAGCCTGATTTTGGAACCTTTTCAAAAAAATTTATGGAGGTGGGGGAATGATTGCCTAGAACTCCATTATGTTAAATTTTTCCATCATGAGCTATTTTTACCATTTTTTTAGGCCGGAGGCAATTTTTTTCTGTAATGGGACTATGATCTCAAGATGGATTTGAATGGATTGATTTAGCTCGAATACTTTTTGAATGTTCCAAAACACTTGTAATTTCTGTTAGACCTTGGGAATCATCTATAACTTACTTTACATCCTGTGGGGCCCACTTGGGATCTTGAGACTACTCTAGGACCCTGTTGGGCAATTTTGTTAGCCTAGGTATATCCATTGGGCACAAAGTCATTGGATACTTGCAACCTAACTTCAAAAATGATGAAGCTAAACTTAGAAACCACCTGCACACCACTAAACCTACTTTGCCACTTGCACTCTCAATTTTCATAAGAAAATATTAAAAATAAAATTCTTGAGAGTAGAAAATTGCCTTGATTGAAATTTTCCACCTGTTCCTCTCTACAACCCTATTGTGTGAGACCGAATGGACCATCCTGAATCTTGATTCTGCCAAGTATAGAGCACATTATTGACGATTGCTTGGTATGTATCGCACATCATAAAATTTTAATAAGACAATTTTCAAGTTTTTTACATCATGGAACTCTATTAAATTTGGATTTTCTCTTTCTTCTTGAAAGTTCCACTCTTCAACATGATGCTAGAGGCTACTTTCTTGATCTAGTGGAGGAACTTGGAAGTTCACCTGTGATTGGCCTTGAAGGACTCAAAAATGAAAACTCATTAAAATCAGTCCTTAACCTGATTTTAGTTGCTCTGCATTTGTTTTCTTTTGAGATTTGTAACTCTTTGTCACAAGTATGAACTTCTCCTGTTACAACACTTCATTTGGGAGGCACATTGAACTGTAAAATGACACAAATAGGAGAAATAAAACCTATGCCGAAGCACTTAGGGAAATTGAAAACTAAACTACAACAAGACAATGTGCATACACACTTAGAGGAATTAAAATTCTAATCTAATATGTACAAGGGTGAAACTTTTCCTTTTCAAGTAGTAATGTTTAAGATAGATTCCATTGACTAGAATCGGAAGTTCTTCTCCATTCAATGTAGAAAATTGGAAGGAATTGTTGTTTTTACATCCTATGACCATGTAGGGGCCACTCCAAATGGCATCAAACTTGGAATGCCTACCCGATTTTTCCCAATTTGCATCCCATTTTAGAAATAGGTCCCCCTCTTGGAAGGTCCTTGCTTTTGCTTTCTTATCAAACCATCTCTTGAATAAGGCTTGATATTTTTCCATCATTTGTACTGCATGTTCTCTGATTTCTTCCAATTCCATCAGCTCTAAATACATAATTTAATATGTTCAAATTCTCACAACTCTAATTGTTTCATGAGCTCCAATGCGGGTAGCTCCAATGATATAGGTAACACTATTTCTCTCTCGTATACCAACTTATATGGAGAACTACCTGTTGACCTCTTTGGTGTTATCCTGTCAGCCCACAATGCCAATTTGAGATTGGTATGTCATGTCATTTGGTTTTCATCTAGAGTCTACTTGATGATCTTGATCAGATTCTTGTTTTTAGAGTTTACTTTTTCATTACCTTGCGGGTAATAGTTAGAAGAGGTGCTCAAATAGATTTTTTCATAAAAACCCATTCTCGTGATCTTGGAATCCAGGAATGGCAATGCATTATCAAATATAATAGTGGGCTGGTAATCCAAACCTTGTGACTATTCCTTCATAGAAGTCTAGTATACTGAGACTCATTTCGCTTTCCTGATGAGCCACCTTTGCCTTGGTCCACTTGGTGAAATAGTTTTTTTCCGTGAGAATAAAATTTTGGCCTTGACTTGAGTTTGGATTGATGACCCTGATGAATTCCAATCCCCATTTCATGAAGGTCTATTCTATCGAAATAGGGCAAAATGGAAGTGCTACTAACTTTTCCTTTCCTGTGAAAAATGCACACTTTTTACATTTCTTGATCCATGTGTAGCAATCACTAAATATCATGGGCCAATAATAACCTGCCTTCATTATTTTGAGAGTTGTTACCCATAGAGAAAAATGACCTCCAACCTCTCCATCATGAAATTCCTATAACACCTTCTCAATTTGACCTATTCCAATACATCTCAATAGAATGCCATTGATGTCCTTCTTAAATAACACACCATCAACAAGCACATATGGAATGGATTGTAATATGAAGTATCTCATCTTTGCTTTGATCATTTCTAAAGGGAATATTCCTATTTGTAGGAAGTGTATCATGTCCTGTGTCTAACATGAAGTAGGAACATTGTCATTTTCTTTCTCTTAGTCATCCTGTAGCACCATAACAACTTCTTTATCATAACTTTGCTTCTTCAACTGTTGGTTTGAGGAAAACTATTCACATAACCCTTTCCCACATACTAATTTGGTGACTTTAATCTCAATGTCATATTCCATGACACGAGTGATCCATCTTGCATGTTTCTCATTCAAATCCTTTTTCAACAAGAAGTCCTTGATTCTGCATGACACCAACAATTGGATCTTGTTGTTCGAGACTAGGTGCTTGAATTTATTTAAGCTCCTAATTACTGCAAGAACATGCTTCTCAATGAAGGAGTATCTAATTTCATAGTCCTCCAATCCTTGACTGAAGAATGCAATTGGTTTCTTGTATCCCTCTTTGTTTTGTTGTACTAAGATTGTGGAAATTGTGTCTGAACCACCGAAGGCATAGAGCATGAAGTATTTAGAAAAATATGGATTGACGAGAGTTGGAGCTTGGGATATGGCTTCTTTGATTTCTTCAAAACTTGTTTTACCCTTAGCCATCCACTTGAATGCCATGCTATTTTTTAACATTTGCGTTATTGGCTTCACAAGAGAGGAAAATTTTGGTACAAACATGCGGATACAATTGATATTTCCTAAAAATATTTGAAGGGATTTCTTATGGCTTAGTAGGGCAATGCTCGAATTACTTCAAATCTCTCTGGGTCAATTGTCAATCCCTCCTTTAACACAATGTGGCCTAGAATCTTTCCTTCATGGGCCAAGAATACACATTTTTTTAGGTTTAAGGAAAATTTGAATCTCCAACACCTTTGAAATACTTGTCTTAGATGAAAGAGGTGACCAACTACATTTTTGGAGAACACAGTGATATCGTCAAGATATACCACTACTATTTTGTTGATCAACCCCTTGAATGTCATGTCCATTGCCCTCTAGAACGTAGCTCGGCATTTGACAGACAAATGGCATTTTCTTATAGGTGTAGGAGCCCCACTTGGTGGTGAAAGGTGCCTTGAATTGGTCATCTTCTTTCACCATTATCTGATTGTATCCTGAATACCCATCCAGGAGAGAGAATATTTCCGAGCCAACTACTACCTATAATATCTAATCCATTGAAGGGAGAGGGTAGTGGTCTTTGAGAGGTGCCTTGTTCAAGTCCCAAAAGTCTACGCAAAATAGGATTTACACATTTTTTTTCTTGATCGAAACCAAATTTATAACCTATCTTGAGTGTTTGATTGAAATATAATGCTTGACTCTATCAACTTGTTTAGCTCTTTCTTCACAAGAGGCTCAATGTGAGGCTCAACCTGGTCTTTGCTTTTTCTGATAGGCTTAAAATCCATATTCAATTATATTTTATGTTGTGTTAACTTCAGATTGAATCCTCGTAAATCCTCATAGCTCGCAAAACATCTGGAAACTCTTGGAAAAGTTGTATGAACTCATATCTCTCCTGCTCAGTGGCCACTTTGCCAATTTAGAGTGCTTTTCCTTCCCCTATTGAATTTGTTTTTGAATCATCTCCTTTGACCTGTATGTTAGCTTTTTCTTTACAAAATTAATCATTGGGATTGAAGGTGGACTCCAACATCACCAAACCTTTTGGGAGATTATTTTTCCTTGCATCTGCACTACTTGATCCCCGTATTTTTCTCTAGTCTTTTTTCGATTCCTAGCTGATAATTGTGCCTCTTCCCGTAATAAATTGACAATCTACTAGTCTTTCTCAAACAATTTCGAGGTAGTGTTGTTGTTTAGGACTAGTGGCCTCACAATTACATGGATATGGGGTTGTGTTTTATCTCTTTTAATGCTATCCACCACATTGAAATTTGTTCCAAAAGCTACAAGCATATCTCGCAACTTCATTTTACTTTCTAAGTATGGATTCGATATTGAATACTTCAAAGTCTTCTATGAGATCCCATACCCTATTTTTGTAACTCTTGAGTAGGTCATTTTTTGCAGCATGTTGTCCCCTAACTTGATTCATGATTATCTCACTATCCTTAAACACCTGCAAGTTCTTAATACCTCTTTTCCTAGCCCAATGAAGTCCATGGACTAGAGCCTCATATTTTGTTGTGTTGTTTGAACATGTAAAATGAAATATGAAAGCTGAATAGTACTTGACATTCTATGGGGACACCAACATGGCGCCCCACCTATTCCCTGGCTGCTTCTCAAACCATTAATTTTTTTTTCCATATTTCTTTTTCATCTTTATCTTCTGGCTTGGTGAGGTTGGGAATGGGTGAATTTTCTTCATGTACATAATACACTCCTAATTCAACTTCCTCCATCTCTTTGTATGGATAAAATGCATGTATTTTTTAGCCCAATCATCGAGTGTTAAATCTAGAATGCCTTCAACCTTGGTACCTATCTCCTAATCATTCGAACATTCTTCCCAATCAAAGGCTGAGTAATTTGAGTTGATGGAGCTATGCATATACAACTCAATGTGGAAATTGGAAATAAGCTCCGACCTGATTGTGGCCTTAGCTTCATACCTCATCCTGAAAATAATGTGTGACCAATACGTAGATAGGTATCCACCAATTTTGGCTGTGAAATCCCTTGATAGACATAGGGCAAAGAGTGGTGGAATATTAATCACAGATACATCTTGTAAAACAGTGACATTGGGACATGCATGCAATGTTAGGATTAACCCTTTGATGACCCCAACTATTCCAACTGTTATCCCATCTAGTTGCACAAATCCTCTCAACATTGGCTCATACTTGATACCCAATTGATCAACTATTTTCTTTGGCATCACCAAGCTACTTGCAGAATAAATCATGTAGTTGTGTACCAACTTGTCTCTAATGATCAACGAGACATAGAATGGTGGAGGTTTCAAATTTTTTCCTTGTTGACCTCCTTCTTGTTGCATGACATTGGTAAGAATTTTTCTTGATCTCTAGGTGTCTCCTTTGAAATGGACTAGTTTTCCATCACAACTTGCAACAAATCTCACTGCCCTGGAATCGCCAGTGATTCCCACATGGAAATATTCACATGTGTTTTCTTCATCTGATCTATGATATTGAAAGGAGATGGACTATCCTTTTTTACTTTGTCATTTAGCAGAACAACCTTTTTTGTATGTGAGTTGGGATTTGCACTGCTGCAGTAGAGGGCTTAGGCTGATTTTGTACATTCAAAGTTACACTTGTTTTGATAACCCCTAGCAGTGTGAGAGTGGGTTGAGAAAAACTTGGGTTAGACGACTTCCTTCCTCTATGTTCCTCTTATTTAACCTTGTGTTGGAAGCCACACCCTAGAAAGGAGGTTGATTGATTCCACAAAAATCCTCCACTTACCAATTTACTAAAGTGGTTTCGTCTAAGGGGATTCTGTGTATTTTTGTTCCTGTTGGTTTTCTTCTTAAGTTGTTTCTTGAGACACACCAATGGTTTGAACCATCAAGGCTTGAATTTATTGCACCATTGAAACAAGTAGATTGGTTATGTGGTAGATTTCAAGGATAACACGTTTCATATTCTTGAGCCATGTTATTTTTAGTTAGAACCAAAGCTCTTGATGTCAAAACCACATTTGGATCATATGGTCAGAATTACCTGTTAGATTGTGGTTGTCCTTTGTTCTAGTTTTGGTTTGGCTTAGCTTGAACTTGAGGCCTATTTGATTAGAACAGAGGCCTATTTGTTTGAGCTTGAGGTTGATAAGGCCTAGAACTCTAAGAAATTTGTGTCTTGATAAAGCAACTAGCTCATTTATGAAAGCTTGCTACACCTTGACCATTTCTTGTTCTCCTTTTCTATTTCTTGTAAAGCCTTCTAAAGTTCTTGGGTTTTAAATGGATTACTTGAAGAACAGGAAGCCTAACTATTTCTTTGATTTCTCATAGTTAGAATAGGGGCTATTTTAGGTGCTTGACTAGTCGTAGGAGTTCCCATTTATAGATATAGAGGTATTGGTGGCCTTGGTGCTAACTTGCCATCCTGAATGAGGTAATTTTTACTCTGATAGCTATGTCATAGGCACTTGATAACGTTGTTCCTCCCATGGAATGGATCATCATTGCTATATATGAATTTAGAGCCTTTAAAAAGTAGAGGAATGCACCTTCATTTCGGCCTCATGGCAAATGGAATTCAGTCCCATGATCACTAGAATCAAAAATTGAAATATATCATCTGCTCATTAGGATCCCTCTTGATGGTTGTTAATTGTTCCAATAAAGATAAATTGTCTCCTTTTCTCTGACTTGATTACAGAGGGCAGTGCATATCGGGTCCCAATTTTGGATGGACCCCGTTATCAAGCTCCTAAACCATTGCAACACCTTGTCTTTGAATGAGGAAGATAGAAAATTGAATGCAACATGTACTTCATTTATTTCTTGAATAGTGCATATGTTTGCAATATCTTTTATATGATTAACAAAGTTGTGTGGTTCTCTAGTGAAATAAGAGATATTTTTAGTGAAGCCATTGGGATAGGGTTTTGAGCATTGAGTGATAATGGGTGCAACCTGTAAAGTGAACATAAGGATTTGGTGGACCTTGTGGTGGTTGTTGTTGTAGATGTGCCATTATGATTGGCCTAAGAACCTTGTTTGTTTGAAGAGAGGGTCTGCTAGGCGGAGGTGTAGATAATGCTCTACTTGGAGGGGATGATGATCTCTGTGGTCTTCTTCCTCTTATACCTTTACGTGGAGATAATTGCAAGTACTCAAAATTACCTTCCTCTCTTTCTCGTGAACGAGTTTGGATCCTTCTCATATACTTGGACAACCTATGTGTTGTTACACCACCACTGAGTTCTATTCCCTTTAGAGTCACCAGATGTGTTAGGAGATGAGCCCCAAAAGGTTGGATGTTTCCAAGTCACACACCAAACTTGAGAATAAAAATGAAACTTTGAAGGGCTTGAAAGATGATTTTCTAGAGGTTGAAGATTGTTTTGAACTAATAGTCTCAAAATGTAGAGATCTCTGAAACTGAAAACCCCTAAAAGTCTAAAATTGAGGAAACCCGAAATCTGAAAAAGAGGATACTTTCAAACTCTAAAATTCAAAAGGTCCAAAATTGATGGACTTCCAAAATTGAAACCTCAAAATCCTGAAATCTTGGAAGGTCTGAAATGCCGAAACCCGAAATCCCAAAATTGAGAAAACCTTGAAATTTTGAAAGTCAAAATTTCAAAATCTAAAAATACCCTTTTGAAGTTTAGGTCTCGATCTATCAGCTAGTGAAGTTTGGACTTATTTTTAGCAAGTTAAGCCCTTGAAAATTGATTTTAGAGTTTATCCTGAGAGGTGAAAAGTCTGAAATTGAAGAACCTACAATTTCTAAGTCTGAAAATGCCTTCAAATCTTATGGAAAATACTTCACTATCCCATAAGGCATGCCAAAACTGTTGAGTGTGGTTACACGATGGCTTAAGATTTTCTATTTGATAATGAAGCAACTTTGAAAGATTAGAAAACTATAACTTTTGTGGTGTCCCACCGGTCATGCCAAAACTTTTGATTGTTTGCAATTCAAAAGATTGAGAAAATCCGTGTGATTGCATTCCATGGAGCTTTTCTCAAAGTGCGGGACTTTGCGATCAGGAAATCTCTCTAGAGAAAGGCCAAATCCTATTCCTCTATTCTGATACACACATCCAAATTGTAGAGGATCTATTCTAAATCCTACTCTAACTTGCCAAGGAGACATGGTGAAGAAGATTACAAGAAATTAAACCTAATATACAGGAGGTGATACACCAAAAGGAATGTTGAATAATTTTCCTTGCATATGAAATAAAATGAACAAGACTGAAGAGGATGAACATCAACACAAATCAATTTCTTATCACAAATCCATTCACCATTAAACACAAACCATCAAAACATGTAACACAATCTAACATGCACAAATAACCAAGATTGCAATGAAATATTAGGAGAATGCAATGAACACAAGAGAGGGTTGAAATTCATCCACAAACTTATATTATTGCTCCACAAATTTGAACATAGTGCATCACAATGGATAAGAGGAAAAATTTTCATTACAGTTTGAATGGGAGGTCTGAAAATCCACAAGATCACTTATAAACAAGATAAGAAGGGAGGGTGCAAAGTAGAATTATCCAACATTAGAACAATGCCCCTCATTACAATTTATAGTAGAAGATTTGAAGGAGAGGAGAGAGAGGAAAATGAATCTCAAATTTTCCCAAAAATCCTCCAAAAATCATTGTTTAATCCTATAATGAGTGCATTCAAATCTTCAAAATCTCCTTTTTCATTAATGGTTTTCCTTGTGCTTGAAGAAATTGACTGTGATTGCACCCCCTATCTAGTCTGGCTCCTGTAGCCTCATGATGACCCTACCTTCATTAATGGATCTCACCTACCACTGTAATGATCTCAATTTTTGGAGGTTTAGAGACCCCCAAAATCTGAAATTGAGGTTTTCATGCTCTAGATCCCAAAAATACCTTTCCGATGACTATAAATTTGTAAGAAATGGATGAGTACATTAGAAGATATCACAATTTTCCCCGATGCTTCACTGGGATTTTACCTATATCTATCCTCCTGGGAACTAAAATTGGTCTTCACCATCAAATTATAATACGAATCTCCTTTCCAGAAAGTATAATTTTTTCTAATTTGGATAAAAATTACATGAGATATCTCAGTTTGAAATTTAGGAAAAATTAGGGTTTGTAGGACTCCATCGATCTCCTCTCCTAGCTTGTTAAGCCATTTTCAAACATTTTCGAGCTACCTGAGCATGTTGAGTTGGTTTCTTCTATGCCAACCCAAACCCCGAGTCCCATCATGTATGAAATCTGAACACAACCTGATGCACCATGTACACACCTTAATTCGGTATTTCATAGCCCGCCTCTTTAGAGTCTCCACCCTACTTGCTTCAAGTTTCTTGCTCACTGATCCTTAAAATGACCCACAAAGCCAACCTCTCGAAACTAGTCTCGAACTTGAGTCCTAAATTCAAACCCCTATGTTGACCCCGAAGATGTGCTTTGACCTTGAATGTGTTTGGCTTACACCACATCAACCCTCCTTTTGATTTTTCATTTTTGGGCTTTCGAGGAGTGTAGTGAATTTTACATTTGGGAAAGCTAAGTTCTGAAACTCCAAACCCCCAAAGTCCAAAATACTTTGGGTTTTTAGGATTTGATATTCATCAACTCACCCATGAATTGGGCCCTTCATTTTCTACTTCATTCCATCACTGGGTTGTTTGCCAACACTCCCGAGTTCACCGATCACATTAATGCTCCCTTCCACAAGTTGAATCGGCATGGCCGATTCCATTCAACTCACACCATGCAAACCTTACTTCCAAATCTACATTTAGCTTGATTCATCGAGATTTAAATGAGCCCCCATGCCTTCCAACTGACTCACCTAGAGAGTTGTTTGCACTTAGCCCCAAATCCTTTCGATCCTGGTTGATCCGATCTAATACCTCCGCGTTGTTTAACCTCCGAGCCTTTTCCTCATTCCAATGGCCAAGTCGGCCCTTCCATTTGACCGAGCCAGGTCTTTCAACCATCGCTCTCATGATGCCTCCCTTGGCTGAGCTTAGGAGCTTGGCCCACTCAACCATCACTTACGATATTTATGTGAGATGGGAGAGCTCACCTTCCATTTTGCATCGATCTACCACCATCAATGTTGATCACCATGCTTCTAGATTCGATGTGATGTGAGCTTGGTTTGACTGGTCAATACCCCTTTGGGAGCTTGATGAGATCACAAAGCTTGCCACCGAGCTCCTTCGATTCAAATCACCAAGATACTTGTTAAGTTCCCTTTTCAACTCACCATTACACAATGGTATCCCACCTCACCGAGCTACTCACCAAGTAGCTTAGTGAGCTGTTTTGAAACTCGGTTGGCCCTATAAGGCCAAAATGTTTTTTTAATCTATGAAGTCTGATTTTAGAACATTTTTGAAATTTTTGATGGAGGCGGGGAATGAGTGCCTAGAACCCCATTATGTTAAATTTTTCCATCATGAGCTATTGGGGCCGTGAGGCCATGTTTTCATTGTAATGGGACTATGATCTCAAGATGGCCATAAATGGCCCGATTTTTAGCCCGAATAATTTTTGAATGTTCTAAAACACTTACGATTTCTCTATTAGACCGTGGGAATCATTTGCAATCTACTTTAAATTATATGGGGCCCACTTGGGAGCTCGGGACTACTCTAGGACCATGTTGGGAAATTTTTCCCATGGAGGGGAAAAATTGTGAACATCACCACCTTCACAAGTTCAAGTTCATCTAGACCCCACATAATTACATTCATAGCCCTTGAATTGTCACTTCATAACTTCTTATCTACATTACATGTTGGAGAAGTAACATGAGTTGTATAACCATCCACCACTAATTTTCAAACATCAAACTCTAGATATTTGATATGAGTCCTCATCCTTAGACTCCAAAAAAATATTTAACTTGATCAAACAATGGTTCCTTGTGAGAATAATATCCACTCTACCGACTCACTTTGTTTTTGTGCTTCAAGGATCTCCTTTAAAGTGATTAAAATTCTCCAAAAGGACCTGATATGATACCATTTATTTAAAGCACAATGGATTGAGAGGGTGGGTGGTGTGGGTGAATAATTCCTTCAAAACCCCTTAAACAATTTCAAATTACTTTCATACACCATTAACATTCAACCATGCATTAATGAGATCTTAACAATAAGCAACAACCATCCACAAGAACATAAACATGAAGGAGTACACAAAAACACAAGATATAAGTGGGAAACCCTCAATGGGAATAAAAACAACTGAAACTTTTTTGATATTACTCACAAAAATGTACTAAGTGAATATTACACATCACAAGATATTTCTTTAGTGAGGCACCAACCCCATAAGGAACACCAACCCCTAAACCCTTATTGATATTACTCACAAAAAGAGACTTGCATGAATATGAATCATCACACAATATTTTAATAATAATATCTCATAAGATATTTTGCCAATGTTCATTAGATGGTGATCAAAAAAGTTATCTCGAATTCCTTCAAACCCTTCTTCAAACACACCTCATAACTAACTCAAACTTGGACTATCATGAACTAATTTCATCTCATACTCTTTCACAAAAGCTCTATAAAATTCCTCAAAATTTTATAAAAACTCTTATATCTTATTTTATTCCCTTGAACCTCTTACTCTCTCACAAGCAGCTCACACTTTTCCCTCTTAATTCACTAGTTCAAATTTGAACAAAACATGCACTTTTATATGCTTCTCAATTCAAAATCATACCACAAGTCAGTTCATTCAAAGTAGATTGACAATTAAAGCTTAAAAATATAAAACTAAATTCATAATAACTCATAAGATGGACCCATGTAGGTCGTCCATGCACCAAGACAACCAAACAAGCCAAAAATAGATCAAAACCCCATCACCTAGCTCATCAAAAACCTCCAAACTCATCACCATGTTTTTCAAGAATCAAAATGCCTCAAACATGTCAAAAATACCATAAAAATTATCCATGCTAGAAAATTACCTATAAAAATCATTTTAATCATAAATCTATCAAAAAGGATCATTTCATTCACAAAACATCTACTTCAGAACAAGTCTTCACCAAACAAGATCATGATCAGACCATAGCATCTAAAATATGTCATGTATCCATGCATTGGAACACCACTAACATGTATAACACATCCTAATTTTTATAACTAATGAAACATCCATATATGCAAACCAGGCCTCTTTTTATCTTCACAAAAATGAGCTACCTAGAAATTAGTTTTGGAAACTCAACTATTTTATACCCTTTATGTCACTTTCAAGACCTCTAAATTGATTTAATATGGAAAATTTAATCCCTCTTCACTCAAAAATGGATATCAAGCATAAAATAATCCAAAACATGAGTCTTCTACATCCATCTTCTCACCAATGCAATCATGTCCTAAAAATAATAAAACTTTATCTTCACAAACTGAGTTTGTTCACATATCAAAATAAATCATCAAGAGACAAACCTTATACCATTGGAAATAAATCCACATATAGTTTCTGTAAAATCTTATATCTCCTTCTAAATCCAAGTGGAAGGCCTTCAACTAGGTCAATCTCTACAACTTCTCAAAACTATCCTTTTGGGCCCAAAGACCAATCTTCATAAATAGGGCACACTTTTCCCTCTAGGAATTAAACCATGACTTGAAACCACCATTGAAATATAGTACCACTCCCAGTCTCCAATCAATTTTGATTTAATCAATGCCTTCAATGAAAAACTTTTCCACAAACTGAACAACTTAAGAAACTTGCATGTTTGATTGGGGTCCAAAACTATCACATGATCTACCATACCTTTATGGAAATATGGAGGATTCCTATACAAAATCCAATCATAACTTTATAAAAATAATCAAAATAGGTTTAGTACATTCAACTTTCTCCAAGAAGAATGTTTCAAGCTCAAGGCAAGAGGTGGAATCCCTTAAGACTAAAGATGATGATTGTATAAGGCATGAAATTGAATCGAGATCTTTAAAGGCTTAATTGGAGCAAGCATCTAACATGATGAATCCTATAAGAGGTTTGAGAAGAGTTCTAATGATATAGATGTTCTTTTTAATATTCGAAGGATTTCGGTGATAGAAGAGGAATAGGTTTCATTATAGACCATACAAAGAATATTGTATAAAATGAGAAGTCTGATCTACCTAGTTAGGAAGTTGGCCCTAGTTCCAAAGAAGGTAAAAATTAAGGTGTCAATGCCAAGAAGTTCTATTCCAAGAACTATGCAAGGTCTCATCCAATCAAGCAACCAAATGTAAGAAGGTATGCAAGTTTTTTCATGGTTATTGTTTTTCTTGCAATGAGTATGGTAATAGAGTAAGGGACTATAATATGTATTTCAAAAGTGTGTATCCTTAGACCAATGGAGGAGATCATACTCTTCATCAATCAAGATATATGCATAATGTTGTTTATTATAGTTGTCACCAAGAAGGTCATATTGTAAGGTATTTTCATAATTTTCTCCAAGTCAAGGAAAGAATTTTGTTGCTCCCAAAGGCAAGATGATATGAATGCCAAGAACAATCAAAGAGGAATCAAGTTCAATCAAGGATGAAAAGAAGCCCCGATCATGTAAATGAGGTCATGAATTTGAACATGAAAATAATGAGCCAAAAATAGTGATGCCTAACCCTAATCTGCATGTGATTCAAGAAGGATTTTTACTATGATAGTGCAAAAGCCCTGTGTTGAAGAGAGTCGTGTGTGTTTACCAAAAATATAGTAAAATGAGGAGAATAATTGTGTTGTCATCAATTCGAGTTTTCAATTTAGTCAAGGATCCTAAAGAATGATTATCAACCCAAAGATTGTGAAGAAGTGATGGAGATTTAGGAATCTCTTGATTTCATGGTGTTCTAGGTCCTAGAGTGACGTGAGGTCTCTTCATTATGCTACTTGAAGAAAAATATCTTCTAGGTGAAGCAAAATTTAGATATGTTATAGTTATTTCAAGAAGAATTTCAAGTTTGATAAAGCAAGAGTGCATGAAAAACAAAGTTATATCATTTTTAAAGGTGAATTCAATAAAATTCGTATAGATATGATGTTAGTTGCTTAAATATGTTAGTAATCTGTCATGAAATTATGGTATTGTGCTTCAAATTGTGTCTCTAGAAGAAGTTTGAAGACCTTATTTAGATCATAGAGGAGTCGAGTCTAGTAAATAGGGTATCTTGAATAGTCCTACTACAGACATGAAGGTTATGAAGAGTTTACCTTTAAAGGTGTGTGATCATCATGAAGATACTACAAGTTTGGAGTAATATAGTTACATGAGGAAGATGTGAAAGGTGTGAATGTATTATTGTGTTTGAGAGCGTGTTTTCTTCTTGCAAAATCATGAAGTCTTATGAAGGAAAAAAATATGTTTGAAGGTTTTTTAAGTTGTATTGAAGGAATGATGTCCTGGTATATTCATGTATGTCACAATCATATAATCATTTTGAAGGGAAGATGAGTTTTTGGAAAGAAACTAGTGTACCACTGAGGGTAGAGCGCTCTGAGTATTGACTGGATGAATCTTGTTTAAAGCATTTTGTGTGTCATGATTGCACTCATGAATACTGTGTAAAGGTATGACAACTTAATAAAAAAACTAGAGGTGCATGAAAAATTGTCCCATGTTAGTTATCTGGGTTTGTAAGTATGATCCGTCCATTTAAAGAGGTTCAAGTAAGATGACTGAAGTATGTTGTATTTTAAGGATACTGTAAGGTTTGATGATTCCTTATCATGAAATAGTTTTTTTATTGTCATTGAGGAGGTTCATGACTGCTCCATTAAGTTCAAGGTGTATTGGTCCTAAGGAGAGTGTAGAAAGATGTTGTTTGAGATTCATGAGTAGTATTCTATGTTCTTATAACTCGAGAGGATTACAAGGTGGATTCAAGTCTATGTAGGATGTTAGATTTTAAGTCTTAAGTTGTAACAAGAATCCAAGGTAGGAAAAAAATTGTGTGATCCATAAATCGGGCTTACACTATGATATCGGGGCCCTAAGTTTGAGTTTTTGAGTGCATAAGTGGTACTATGTCATTATGAATAAGGTTTGGTTGATTGTAAAGTTTAAATTTGAAGTATGTCGTTACCAATAGGGTATGGATTCAAGTGGAGATGACCTAACATGTTCTCAACTCATGAAGGTGGGTATGAGGTCAAGACAATCCCATAATGTATGATGTATTCAATTCATCTACACAAGAAAGTATGCAGATTAGAATAAGATTATATGATGACCTCAAGAATAAGTATAGATATATCAATGTCGGGCTTGTGGTGTACAAGTTTGTAAGTTATTTTACGACAAATATAGATTCTATGAGAGTGTTATACTAGGTTAAAAGAGTTTTTTTCTTTAATTACGAAGGTCCATGATATCAAGGAAAGACAATTTGGTTGATTTGAAGATGTATGAAAAACTAATATGAGAAGGTATTGATGGTTTGAGGCTTGAAAACTATATGAAGAAGGTATGTGACTATGTTATGGTCTCGGGTATGTGTTTCTTTGATTCTATATGCAATTCTTGATGGAGTTATAGTATGCTCTAAATTTAGCTGCGTATGAGAGTCAAGATCAAGATTTGATAAGGTCTATTGGATCTTGATGGCTCTGTTTTATGAGGTTTCAAGGTATGACAAGGCGTTATATGTTCTATCTCATCTAGTATTTCATGAAGAAGTAACATTTTACAGTAGGGTAAGTGTACCAAGTTGAGGGGGCAAAAGGGGGTCTTAAGTGGACGCATTTTACTGAAAAATAAAAACTTCAACTTGTACGAGTTTTTCAAAATAGTTACACTCAAAATTGGAAGGTCTTGTAGAAATATGAATCATAGAATATTGAGTCTAGTTTCTAACATACTAAATTTTATTGAAAACAGATAAGTTTAAGTGGGTCAAACAATTAAAATACCAACATGTTCTCCTGTTTTTGTTAAAAAACATAATAGAGTGAATTTAGTGCCCCCACCATTTAGTATTTTTGAAAACCCTTTGGTAGAAAGATAGCTAGGAGCATCTAGTTTGTGTTAGAATTTATTTTAGATTTTTTTAGCAAATATTTTTTTATTTATGATTTTTCTAGTACATAAATTTTATGTTTTGAAAAATAATGGAGCTCCGACTGTGCCCCCCAACTACCTCAAAAATATCGAAAATTAGATTTTTTTGAATATGTATAGAATTATGCCTAGTTTGTGCCTAAAATTTTTTATTCAATTTTGATGAGTCAAAAAAAGATACACGAAAAAGATAGACATGTTTAAACTTCAAAAAATAGATATAAAAAGGCATAGTTAAGAAAATAAATAATATGGAAACCTTGTATTTGTTAGAAAAATTGAAAAATAATATTTATACAAAGAAGAAACTCGATTTACGTCGTGGTATAATTTTTTTAAACAAATCAATCATTTGATGTTGATTTATCATGACGAAAGTTGGATTTTTGTGTTTTTCTGCAAAAACACATGGTTTGTTGTGTTTGTGTAGGTCCATGCCTCAGGCTTGGGGATCCAAATCAGATCCCAAGCCTTGAGGCATGTGTTGGAAAAGGTAAAAATCATAACGTGTATGCGTTATTCTTTGTTTATATATTGTGGCCCCCAATGTCCCTTTCATCTCTTTCACGGGAATTTTGCATACATTCTATTTGGTCTGTAATTTTTTGTACATTCTTACATGATGTTTTAGTAGTTTGTTTTTTACCCTACCCCATTAGTTGATTTTTTCTAATCATGGATGATAAAAGTCAAGCTAAAGACAAGAACAAGACACTAGAGCAATTGGAAGAGATGAGAATAAAGAAATTGAAGAGAATGTAAAAACTTCGTGCAAGGAAAGGTACATCTGCTATATCAAATGTAGCTAATGTATTAGAATATGAGGATGAAATACATAATGAAAATGTAGAGAATAATGATTTTGCAATGAATAATGATATTGAATTGAATGAAAATATTGGTATGGATGAAGAAATTAATATGAATCCAATTGTTGAATCCTTACTTGAGAATCCAAATGTTAACCCCGAAATTTGTATGAAAATACTGAGTGAAGAAAGTAACCTTGTAAACGAATCTTCACCTCTAAGAACACATCCTTCCATTTTGCGAAGAAAACCAATTCACTTAATTGAAATTGATGAAAACATTATAAAACCACTTCCTAACAAAATGTCCGAAAGAAATGTGAGAAGAAAAGCTAGTGGAATTTGGGATAATTACTTTGAGAGTTTAAATGACATACAAAGATGTCAATTATTAATTACATTGATGAAATTAATTAAGATGATACCTATAATGAAGACCCTAGGGTTAAGAAAATCTAATGTTGTTGATCAAAATGCATCAATTGTTGAAAACATACATAAAGCATACCAAACTATAGGTGGAAAAAGATGCACCAAAGATAGTAATGCTACACGGCGTGTACTTAATAATTGTATAGTAAGTGATAAAACAATTAATAAATGCTTGATTAGAAAAACAAGCATTACTTTAAATCTAAACAGAAAAACACTAATGAAAGAAATAGAGAGATGTAAACGTCTTGAGTTAGTCAATAACACTAACTATTGGGATTTCTCTAGCAGACTTCCATGAAAAGACAAGAATACATCTGATATTCTAAAATAATTAATTGTAAAATTTTGGAATGAGAACCCAAGGGTGTCACCAAATAGAAGAGATACAATAAAAAGAAGAATAGGTTCTCATAATCGTGAATCATGTGCAAAAAATTTCTTATATATGACTCAATCACAATTGTTCTCTAAGTTTAAGAATGAAAATTCACAAATTAACATTAGCCAAAGATTCTTTGAAATGAGCGAACCATTTTATGTGAAAATCAATCACTCACGTACCACTTTTTATTGTAGGCATCATGTTAAATTTTCAATGCATTATGATGTTTTTTGTCAAATATGTCGTGTTTTGCATACTGACATCATGTTGCAAGAGTGTGGATTAAATGCCCTACAAAAATATTCAATGGAATTTATCCCAACAATATTTTGTGAAAAATCAACAAGATAATTTTTTTATAACAAAGCATGTTTGGATAGAACGTGCAATGTATGTGGTGGCTTGCCAAATCTGAAAATTTGTATCCATGAGGAGAGTACAAATTCAATAGGAAAAGAATTGTTTGGTTAATATAAATCAAGTGGGATATCAATTAAAAGATGGAAAATAATCTAAGAGGTGTGAGCTTGTTTTAAAACAATTACCTATATAAAAATATATGGTCAAATTCAGAGAGAAAAGTTTTTATGGGTATGCAAGGCACACACATAGAGCTCGATGGTTGGATAAACAATTCAAGTTAAACAAGGACACATTCTCACTTGGTACTATTGTTTCAAAGATTTGAATTCACGAGATAATTACACATTGCATCGACAAATGGAGGTTCAATCTCAATATTATAACTCAAGACAAGTTATTTTCGTGCATATAACATTCATGCAATATCTAGAAAGCATTGAGAAAAATCAAAACATATTAAGAGACTATCATTTCTACATCGTTGATGATCGACACATTCTAAAAAAATGTACAAGGGTATTTCTAGGTGTTTTATGCAAACTTGAATGAGAGGAACATTAGTTTCGATCAACATTACATTTGGTCAAAAAATTACACATCACAATTCAAGAATGGACAGATGTTTTATTGGCTAAGCAGGATGCACAAAGAAACAAATGTACAAAATATCTGAATTTTTACTGAGGTAGGGTATGGAAAAGGAGAGCATGATGGTGTAGGAGCATGTGTTAAAAGAGCACTTACAAGAGAAGAGTTAAAGTTCAAGGATGGTGCTAAATTTACAGATGCAAAAAACATTGTTGATTGGTGTGTCAAGAATATGGGCCATGAATCTCGAGAGAGATCAATGGTTCGTAGATATTTTTGGTTGATAGAGGAACAACATATGACAAACTTTGAATATTGTATGATAGTAGTAGGATCAAGTGATATGCACTCATTCTCGTAGTTCAGATGTAAATGCTTGGACTATTTATACTAGGTGCATGACATGTTTTTGTATATCATGCATTGATTTTGTGTGGAATGAATGTGAGTCATAGTAGTAGGTGGTGTTATCCAAAATTCACCCTCAAGGTAATTTTGATAACATGCGTCAAATTCTTTAGTCCCAGGCAAATAGATTGAGTCAAGGCAAAAAATTTCATGTTTCTAGGGTCCCCTCATATTTTTCTAACTCCCCTGTCCAAGTAGAAGAGAGCAAGTTCTGAGAAAATGTAAGAAAATTGCAAAAAACAGCTCGGGCCAGAAAAAATCACGAAAAATGGCTAAGTCCTAGTCCTAGAAGCATTTGGGACAAGTGGGACCAAAAGGCGCGGTTCGGCCGAAATGAGCACAGACGGTCCGAAAGCAATTGGGACATCCGGGCCAAAAGGACGCGCGGGACGCGGAAATCCGAACTGGCCGAAAAGAGAAAATTGGCTAACTGCTGAGAGGGTCACCTTTGGGACAAGCGGGACAAAAAGACGCGAACCGGCCGAACCGGGCGAAATGAGTCAAGGCAGCCCGAAACAGTCTGGGACGCGTGGGCCAAAAGTACGCGAACCGGCCGAACCGGCCGAAATGAGAACTTTTGTCCCGGAACAGTTGGGACAAAAGGGCGCGAACCGGCCGAACCGGGTGAATTTGTCCCAGACGGTCCGAAAGCAAATGGGACATATGGGCTGCGAGTACGCGAACCGGCCGAACCGGGCGAAATGGGAACAAGCAGTCCGAAACAACTGGGACATTTGGGACAAATGGGCGCGAACCGGCCGGTTCGCCCGAAATCAGCACAAGGAGCACTGTGCTAAATGGGACAAAGGGACGCGGGACGTGAAAAGCCGAAATGGCCGAAGGCAGGGAAGAAAAGTCAACGTTTGGTCCGGAAACTTCAAACGGCCATAACTTTTGACTCCGAGCTCCGATTTTCACAAAATTGGACTTTCTGGAACGAGCACGACGTCCTCTACGCCAAAATTTTTAATGAGGGTAGATATATTTAAATAAAAGAAACATATTCGGCTCTAGTCAGTCAATGCTCATTCCCGTCAAATGACAAAACGCCTGCTAGGCCCAAAACAGATGCCCGCACTCAGAAGGCCATAACTTTTGCATTTCTCAACGAAATCGCACAAAATTGGTACCGTTGGAATCGTGGTTCCGAGCCCGATGCACATCAATCAAGAAATTATGGATTTGATCAGAAATTGATTGATATTTTAAGGAAACGTGGCCGGGTTCAGAACAATGTTTTATTTGGTAGCTGGGAGTGCAATTAAGAGGCATGGTCATCATTCCTTCTCTGCTGCAGCATATGGGACAGTATGGGGAGCCTTTTGCAAGTAATGTTTACCCATTCCACTCAATTTAATGCCTCTTATAGGTGGTTGAAGGACAGATTTCGGGATTTCCATTTTCCCTTCTCTTTTCCTTCTCATTTTTTCTATAAATTGGAGTGTTGGGCTCATTGTAGAAAGGGGAGTTTTTGGGTAACAAAGCTCTGTCAAAATTGCTTTGTGAAGCCAGTGTGTTGCGCAAGCCCCCTTGTAGTGGACTCCTTGCATGGTGATCCGTGCCCTTATCTTGTCATAGATTGAATCACTGCATATATCATGAAGCAATAAAATACCGGTTTGTGGATATATCTTCCCCGCCGTGCTTTCTTGCATTCTTCTTGCCCTTTGATCCTTCTATGAGAATATTGTGTCTATCTATTATGTTCTTGCAGGAATTCATTATCATTGTGTGTGCTTGAAATATTACTGTGAATGCATTTTGCTAGATTATGGAGAACTGTCATCACCTCTTCTAGTGTGCACTTTGCCTCTGTATTTCACACATTTGGAGACTACTCTCCCATCCTCCTTTTCTGGTGTATCACCGCTTTAGTGTAGGCTTTCATTTTATGTATTCTCTTTCCCTGGTCCCTTGGAAATTTAGATTAGAACAGTTAGCTTATCCTGCATTAGAGTAGATTGTGGCAGGTAGTTTAGGAGCAAGAACCAGCTTTCTCTGGAGGTCTATCTCAAGTAGCAAGTCCCACAACTTGGAGATAGTACCCATGTTATCCAATCACACTGTGAGTTCAAATACATGCACAGGGGTGCTGTGATTCGGTGATAACAGTTCTGGCACGCCCGGTGGGACCTTAGAGGTCTTCACTTTCATTGCAACAAGATTGATGTGCACTTGTTGTGAGTTCCAGCTTTGAAGAAGCTTTAAAATCGCACATCTGGTGACTCCAAAAGAGGCATAATCCGCTGGTTTCTGCAGTCCAAGCCTAAAAAATTTATGAGAAGAATACAGACCAGGTCAAGAACTAGGGAGGAAGGACTGTTTGTTTATCTACACCTATCTCCAGGCAGAGAAAGAAGGGGAAGAAGAGCTCAAAGATCTCCATCTCCACCTAATCGGACTTTGTCTACACCTCCACCTGGTAGACCTTTTCTCGCATCAACAAGGGTTCTCAGGCCAATCAGAATGGCACAACCACTAAATCCCTTTGTCAATTTCACTGGCAGCAGCCCACTTGCCCTCAATGCACACGTAATCCGGCCCAATTGCAGATTGAAGAACATTCATTTTCACTTTGGAGAAAATCATACCACTCCACGGTGATCATGTCAAAGACATTGCTAACGTCTGTGTAATCCATGAGATAAATGAAATGGATGTGGTCACAAACCGCTGGCATCATCGTTCAAAGGGAAGGCATTGCAATGGTTCAGAAGCCTTGAAGCTGGTTCTATCACGAATTGGAATCAGTTATGCATAGTTCTCCATGAGCAGTTTGGAGAGAAGGGAGACAACTTGTCTCTTTTAGAACAATTGACAACTATCAAGAGAGCCCCCAACGAGCAGCTGACCGACTTCAACTTCAGATTTCAAAGGTCTTGGGATAGGATTCCAGTGGCAGTCAGGCCAACAGCAGAAGGTGCTTTTCTATACTATCTTAAAGCTTTGAATTCTGATATTTCTATGTTAATTCAATCTATGGGAGGCACAACCTTGCCTGCTTCTTATAGCATTGCCATTAGGGCTGAAAATTGTCTTATTCAAGCTGGTAAGCTAGCTCCCAGGCCCCCAATGCCATTATACCCAAGTTTGGAGAGCCCAAGTACTAGTCAAGCACCTATCTTAGCTCCTATTCCCACTCCTAGAAATCAAAGTTCAAATGAAACTTCTACTTCATCTCCAAATGCCCCAAATGAGCTTCAAGAAGTTATGAAACAATTGCAAAATTTAGGTAATGAGCTGGTCACACTCAAGAGACAAAGAAGCTCAAAGTTTTATACCTTCCTATCAGCCTCAAGCTCAACCAAATAGGAAACCATATCAACCTCAAAGACCACCCAATCCAGCTGCAAATCAGAATCAAGCAAGGCCTCCTGCCAACAGACCATTTCAGCCCTACAACCCCAATGTTGCATCTGCATCCAGAGCTTTGGTGCCAGTCCAAAATAACATGGCCCAAGAGTATGATTGGTGTTTCCCGTGCAGTCAGCCACATAACCAATCAATGTGCTTTAACGGTGCATTAAATCAGGCTCTAATGGTGCAAACCATTGGTGGGTCGCAAGAGTCCAGCCACGAAGGAGATCAGCAGCAGGAAGCACCTCAGCAAGGAACATCTCCGAACGAAACTACTCTTGTCAATTGGCAGGCTGAAGATTTCTGTGGTATGAATCAAATACCCTCTCAAAGTGTTGCAGCCAACACAAGGTCAAAGAGGAGAAATTTGGGTGAAGGACAACCATTAGATCCAAGTAATCCACAACCTTCTACCACTCCACAAGCCGCTGGCAGACAAACTGTAGCTCCAAACATACAAGGAGCACCTAAAACGGCCCCTAGGCCTACTCAAATGCCAGCTGCTGCTGCCCATGTGCAAGGAATGAATGCGCAGGCCAAGGGACAGCAGAGGGATACTTCATCTCCATTCAGTATCATTGATCAGATGAAGAGGACAAATGTAAACATATCCATGTGGGAATCACTATCTATCCCAGGACAGAGAGATTTGCTACAAGCTGCCATGAAGGACTGGTCAACTTCAAATCAACAGGTCCAAATGCAAGAGGAGGTACTCACAAATGCTGCCCAGCCTGAAGGAAATCATGGAGGACAGCAAGGTAAAATGTTGAAGCCCCCTCCATTTTATGTTTCATTGATCATAGGAGATAAGCTGGTGCATAATTGCATGATTGACTCTGGGGCAAGTAGTTCAGTAATGCCAAAACAGATAGCTGACCAGTTAGGGCTTCAATATGAAGTCGTCTCCAAGGGTGTAGTGCAATTAGACGGGACAGCAGTGACAACGGTTGGAGTAATCAAAGGTCTGAGCCTCACACTACACGCATGTCCCAACGTAATAGTGTTACAAGATGTGTCAGTCATAGACCTGCCACCACTCTTTGCATTGTGCTTGTCAAGAGACTTCACTGCTAAAATTGGAGGCTATCTTTCGGCGGATTGGTCACACATGTTGTTCAGAACAAGATATGGAACCAAAGCCACAATCAGATCTGAACCTATTGCAAACTTTCATATTGAGCCTTACACTCCAAGCCAAATCAATACCAATTGTTCAAGCGTTTGATCAAGAAGATTATCCAAGCACTGATGAAGCTGACACCAAGGTTGGAAGCATCCCAGATCTAACTCTTGATGAATGGGCAAGCAAGGTGCATGCTTTTGATCCCTATCAAGAAATAGAAGAATCTGAGCTGGGAGTCTATTGTTTACATGAAGAGAATCAACCTCTCCCCAGCATCACCAAGCCAGATCATAAAGACATGAATGAAGTATGGCAATTGTTCTTTGATGGATCAAGGAGCAGACAAGGTGTAGGAGGAGGAGCTATGCTCATTTCACCGCAAGGTATAAGGTATTACTCAGCCTTCCGTTTCCAGTTTTCCTGTTCAAACAACACAGCTGAGTATGAAGCCTTAATTCATGGACTGCACTGGGCAAAGAAGAAAGGCATCAGGAATTTACAAGTGTTTGGTGATAGTGAGCTGATCATAAACCAAGTCAAAGGAAAAAATGCTGCCAAAAATGATCTGTTGAAGAACTACAAAAATCGGGTATGGGATCTTATTGAAGATTTTGAAGCTTTTAGCATCATTTCCATCCCAAGAAAAAGAATGAAGCCGACAAATGGCAGCAATTGGGGCTGCGTTTGATGTTGTAGAAAGTATCAAAAGTGAGAAAACTCAGCCTCATATCAAAGTGGTTGTGAGACCAGCTGTTCCGGATAACAACACAAGTTGGCAAGTCTTCGAGAATGATCAGCAAATTGTTAATTTCCTACAAGAAGAAGCTGAGTTCTCCATGAGAAATCAAGACAAGTTGGAGCAGCAGTATGGCGACCAAGTGGTGCAGCTGAGGACTAACAAATTGCCAAAAGGCCTCATAACGTTGGAGTCAATCTTCAACCCGAATGATCAGTTCCGGAAGGAGAAAGCGAACATTCAAGTAAAGGGTGAAGATTCAGAGCCTATCTTAGTAGATGAAGGCAAGACATTACAAATTGGCAAAGTAAGTACTCCACAAGAGAAATCTGATTTTGTTCAGCTTTGTCAAGAGTTCCCAGATGTCTTCGCTTGGACTTACAAAGATTTAAGAGGTTTCAATCCAAATTTGGCACAACATACTATTGAGTTGGATCCGGAATCCAAGCCTGTCAGGCAAAAGCAAAGGCCAGTGAATCCTCATATCGAGCCTCTCATGAGAAAAGAGTTAGGCAAGCTCATTGAGGCCAGTATCATCTTCCCCATCAAACACTCAAGTTGGGTTACAAATTTGGTGCCGGTAAGAAAGAGAAACGGAGAAATAAGATTGTGTGTGGACTTCCGCGATCTAAATAGAGCATCACTCAAGGATCATTATCCGCTTCCATCAATGGAACAAATATTGCAGGTTGTAGCTGGTTCAGAAAGGTTTTCATTGCTAGATGGATATTCGGGCTATAATCGAGATATGGTGAAAGAAGAAGATCAATTCAAAATGGCCTTCACTACAAAATGGGGCACATATGCTTACAAGAAGATGCCATTTGGACTGTCAAATGCCGGAGCAACATTTCAGCGAGCTATGGATATGGCGTTCAAAGGCTTGATCAACAAGATAGTGCTGGTATACCTGGATGATATCACTGTCTTCTCAAAGAATGCAGCAGACCATCTCTTTCACCTCAGGCAAGTATTTCAGAGGTGTAGAAGGTTTGGAGTGTCATTGAATCCAAAGAAGTGTGTATTCTTGGCACACGAAGGCAAACTGTTGGGCCACATTGTCTCTAGGGAAGGGCTAACAATTGATCCTGAAAGGGTTGAAGCCATCCGAACGCTTCCATTGCCACACCACAAGAAATATCTCCAAAGCTTCTTAGGAAGGATAAACTTTGTCCGCATATTTGTGCCTAATTTTGCCACTCTTGTGAAGCCTCTAACAATGATGTTGAAGAAGAATCTGGCATTCAAATGGACAGCAGAAGGCAAAGAGAGTTTCGAAGACATCAAGCATGCAATATCACAAGCTCCAACTCTTATCAACCCAGACTTTTCGAAGGACTTCATGTTGTATGCGTTTGGAGGATCAGACACAATCTCAGCTGTCTTGACGCAGCTGAATAAAGAAGGTTTAGAACAGCCCATAGCATTCTTCAGTCAAACCTTGGAAGATTACGAAATAAAGTATTCTTTCATCGAAAAGCATGTCCTTGTTGTCATCAGGAGCTTGAAGAAGTTTAGACACTTGGTCTCAAACAATAAGATTCAACTGTTGGTGTCTCATGCTGGCGTCAAGGACTTCCTCCTAAACAAGGATTTAAATGAGAAGAGAGCAGGTTGGATCACTCGGGTAATGGAATATGATATTGAAATCAAAGTGACCAAGCTGGTTCGTGGCAAAGGCTTGTGTGAGCAGCTCGCTTCCAAACAATCAGACGAGCCAAAAAGTGAAGAGGATGTTGTCCTGCTACTACAGAATGATCAAGAACAACCAGCTGATGATGCACCCATCCCATGTTGGACTCAAGACTTGGTGCATTACCTCCAAACAGGCTTGTGCCCCCCAGAAGTGAGCAAAGCAAAGAGGAGATACTTCAGATTACAAGCCATTCCATATGTGCTTGTTGACGGAGTTTTGTTCAAGAAGGACATCAATGGTGTTCTATTAAGATGCATTGGAACAGGTCAAGTTGAGAAGATCTTACACGAGTTCCATGACGGGGAAGCAGGAGGCCACTTTGCTCCACGAGTAACAGCTCTAAAAATCATGAAAGCTGGTTACTATTGGCCTACTGTGTTCAATGATTGCTACTCATGGGTCAAGAAATGCAAGAAATGTGCATTCTTCACGGGGAAAGAAAGGTTAGCAGCGCTGCCCCTTTGTCCAATTTCAGCGGATCAGCCATTCATGCAATGGGGACTGGACTTCATTGGAGTCATCAATCCAAATTCAAGTCAGGGCCACAAGTGGATACTAACAGCAACAGACTATTTCACCAAGTGGACTGAAGCAGTGGCACTCAAGGAGGCAAATGAATCTAATATCTTAGATTTCTATGAAGGGATAGTCACGAGGTTTGGTGCCCCTACCACTATCATATCAGACAATGCATTGGCATTCCTTGGCACAAAGATCACCGAGTGGGCTGTAAAAAATTGTGTGTATCTCAGCACTTCATCAAACTATTACCCTCAAGGTAATGGCCAAGCCGAGTCTACAAACAAGAATCTACTAAGAATCATCAGGAGGACTCTTGATGAGAATCAGAGGACTTGGCATGCAAAGCTCAAATCAGCCCTATGGGCTGATAGGATCACGCCCAAGAGATCTACAGGAAGCTCTCCATACAAGCTTGTGTACGGGAAGGAAGCAGTTCTACCCATATCACTCGAGTTGCCAGCATTGGAACTCATGAAACAGTTGGAACTAGCTGAGGTTGAACCTATGGAAATCAGGTATGCAGAGCTGATGGAATTAGAAGAGACAAGAGAGCATGCAGCCCAGGCAATAGAGAAGGATCAAGCCCTGATCAAGAAGACTTTTGATAAGAAAGCCAAGGCCAGGATATTGCAAATTGGAGATTTGGTACTGAAGTGGGATGCTGATCGTGCAAAACCAGGAAAGCACTCCAAGTTTGATGCCATCTGGAGTGGCCCATACATGATCATCAAATGCAAAGGTAGCAATGCTTTCCGACTGGCTAAGTTGGATGGTGAAGAATTGCAGATTCCGGTCAATGGGATCTATCTCAAACGTTGCTACTAGAAAGAAAGCTTTTCACCCTTGTAAATATTAATTTAGATTTTCCATTCCTCTAAGTGCTTATGCACATTGTACTGCTGTTAGAGTAGTTTTTATTTCCCTAAGTGCTTGTGCACATGTCCTATTGCTTCTAGTATGTGCATGTTGGCAGTTCATCAAGCTCCTGGAAAAGAATTTGCAGCCACAGGAAAACCAGCTCAACGAATGTTTTGATGGCTCAAGGACACAGGTTTTCAAATTTCAGATCAGCTGAGAGGCTATCAAACAGACTCCATGCCCAATGGATTGCTACAAGCAGCTGGCCGTTCTTCATCTGGCAGGCAGATGACCCCGCTGAGTCGCCAAATTGTTATCCAAAATTCACCCTCAAGGTAATTTTGATAACATGCGTCAAATTCTTTAGTCCCAGGAAAATAGATTGAGTCAAGGCAAAAAATTTCATGTTTCTAGGGTCCCCTCATATTTTTCTAACTCCCCTGTCCAAGTAGAAGAGAGCAAGTTCTGAGAAAATGTAAGAAAAATTGCAAAAACAGGCTCGGGCCAGAAAAAATCATGAAAAATGGCTAAGTCCTAGTCCTAGAAGCATTTGGGACAAGTGGGACCAAAAGGCACGGTTCGGCCGAAATGAGCACAGACGGTCCGAAAGCAATTGGGACATCCGGGCCAAAAGGACGCGCGGGACGCGGAAATCCGAACTGGCCGAAAAGAGAAAATTGGCTAACTGCTGAGAGGGTCACCTTTGGGACAAGCGGGACAAAAAGACGCGAACCGGCCGAACCGGGCGAAATGAGTCAAGGCAGCCCAAAAATAAATACCGGGACGCGCGGGCAAAAACACGCGAACCGCCAAACCGGCCGAAATGAGAACTTTTGTCCCAAACAATTGGGACAAAAGGCGCGAACCGGCCGAACCGGGCGAATTTGTCCCAGACGGTCCAAAGCAAATGGGACATATGGGCTGCGAGGACGCGAACCGGCCGAACCGGCGAAATGGGAACAAGCAGTCCGAAACAACTGGGACATTTGGGACAAATGGGCGCGAACCGGCCGGTTCGCCCGAAATCAGCACAAGGAGCACTGTGCTAAATGGGACAAAGGGACGCGCGGGACGCGAAAAGCCGAAATGGCCGAAGGCAGGGAAGAAAAGTCAACGTTTGGTCCGGAAACTTCAAACGGCCATAACTTTTGACTCCGAGCTCCGATTTTCACAAAATTGGACTTTCTGGAACGAGCACGACGTCCTCTACGCCAAAATTTTTAATGAGGGTAGATATATTTAAATAAAAGAAACATATTCGGCTCCAGTCAGTCAATGCTCATTCCCGTCAAATGACAGAAAACGCCTGCCAGGCCCAAAACAGCTGCCCGCACTCAGAAGGCCATAACTTTTGCATTTCTCAACGAAATCGCACAAAATTGGTACCGTTGGAATCGTGGTTCCGAGCCCGATGCACAGAAATCAAGAAATTATAGATTTGATCAGAAATTGATTGATATTTTTAAGGAAACGTGGCCGGGTTCAGAACAGTGTTTTATTTGGTAGCTGGGAGTGCAATTAAGAGGCATGGTCATCATTCCTTCTCTGCTGCAGCATATGGGACAGTATGGGGAGCCTTTTGCAAGTAATGTATACCCATTCCACTCAATTTAATGCCTCTTATAGGTGGTTGAAGGATAGATTTCGGGATTTCCATTTTCCCTTCTCTTTTCCTTCTCATTTTTCTATAAATTGGAGTGTTGGGCTCATTGTAGAAAGGGGAGTTTTTGGGTAACAAAGCTCTGTCAAAATTGCTTTGTGAAGCCAGTGTGTTGTAGGCCCTTGTAGTGGACTCCTTGCATGGTGATCCAGGCCCTTATCTTGTAATAGATTGAACTGTGCATATCATGAAGCAATAAAATACCAGTTTGTGGATATATCTTCCCCTGCTGTGCTTTCTTGCATTCTTCTTGCCCCTTTGATCCTTCTATGAGAATATTGTGTCTATCTATTATGTTCTTGCAGGAATTCATTATCATTGTGTGTGCTTGAAATATTACTGTGAATGCATTTTGCTAGATTATGGAGAACTGTCATCACCTCTTCTAGTGTGCACTTTGCCTCTGTATTTCACACATTTGGAGACTACTCTCCCATCCTCCTTTTCTGGTGTATCACCGCTTTAGTGTAGGCTTTCATTTTATGTATTCTCTTTCCCTGGTCCCTTGGAAATTTAGATTAGAACAGTTAGCTTATCCTGCATTAGAGTAGATTGTGGCAGGTAGTTTAGGAGCAAGAACCAGCTTTCTCTGGAGGTCTATCTCAAGTAGCAAGTCCCACAACTTGGAGATAGTACCCATGTTATCCAATCACACTGTGAGTTCAAATACATGCACAGGGGTGTTGTGATTCGGTGATAACAGGTGGATGAATGGACTTGTAGACCTCTAATTCCACTTGAAACACATCAAGTTCCACGAAAATTACAACTTGCAGGGTCTTCATATCAAATGAAAACATCACATGAATTTGACCAAGTCTCTCGATTTAGTGCAACAAGGTACATACATATATGTACATGCCATGTTTTAGATTTATAAATTATTAAATGGTCAACTCTTAATGCAATTTAAATTTGACTAAACAATTTAATTTTGTGATGTAGGGCATGTTTTTGTAGTTATTGCAATGAAATTTAAGGAAGAGGGACATATTTAAGGAAGAGGGAAAAATACTTCAAAGTCATTGATGGTGAAGACCTTGAGTAGAGGGAAAAAAATGATAGTCACTAGAACTTGGCTTCAATGATATCCTATCAAAAAATAAAACATTTGGTTGCTTGAAGACTATGAAGTACATCGAAAGATACTTCACTATTCACATTTGGTCCTTGCAAAAAATATTAAATTGATCAAATATCGAGCTTAGCCATTAAACAAGAATATGTGGAAGGTTCATGAATAAGATCATGAAGCAATTCTTGCTAATGTCAAGAGTAGAGTTGATAATTGTAGTTCATTGGATTGAATTTGCAAATGTATGTTCTTAATGAAATTAATTTGAATATTTACTTAAATGATTTTGTTTAAATTTTGTATGATTTAAAATTCTATTTAATTTCTTACTAACATGTTTATGTAGGTTAGTGGTGCCAAAAAAACTTCCACCTTCACGTGGTTGGCATTGTTAGTAGAGAATTTATTATTCTTGAAGCCAAGTGAAGCTAAGAGAAATTAAATATTAGAAAGGAACAAAAAACAAAAATTCTCATTTCACCACCTATATTGTATGAACCACCTATATTATTTAGGTGATTGGCAATGGACAACCTTACACTGACTCAGACTGCAGTATTTCATGTGTTTGCAAACAATAGGACAACAATAGAACCGAATGGAGATGGATAAAACTACAATAGAATTTCATAGAGGGCCTTGAAATGGAGGTTTCGGATATGATGAGGCATTTTAGGTGCCACGGACTCCGAGAAATCACATCAGTGTAGTCCTTTAAGAGCCCTAAGACCAAAACACGCTATATCTTCGATGGGTGATTTCTCAGACTCCATGACACCTAGAGACATCTTGTAGATCTGAAATCTCCATGTCGGGTCCCTCTACGAAATAATTTCACAGTTTTATCCATCTCCATTTAGTTCTCTTGTTGTCCTATTGTTTACAAACGTGTGAAATAGTGTAGTGTGAGTTAATGAAAGGTTGCTAGATGCTATATTTTGTAAACGGTAGCTCGTGGGACTGAACCATCTGTGCCAACATGTCCGGATGGCTAGGTGAATGCTAGTGAAGGATTTTTTTGGTTCCCTATGCTCCTGTGCTTTCAGGTTACCTTGTCCGGGCGTAGTCTCTTAAGAGCCCTGAGACCAAAACACGTTTTATTTTCGACGGGTGATTTCTCAGACTCCGTGGAACCTAGAGATGTCTCATCGAGATCCTAAAATTCCATGTTGGGGTCTATACAAAATTCTATCATGGTTTTATCCATCTCCATTCGGTTCTCTCATTGTAGTATTTTTTGCAAACACATGAAATATTGTAGTCTGAGTAAGTGTAAGGCTGCCAGATGCAATACTTTACAAACGGAAGCTCTTGACACCAAACCAACTATGCCAACATGTTGGGGTGGCCAAGTAAATGCTAGGGGAGGATTTTTTTGGTTCCCTATGCTCCTATGCTTTCAGACTACCTCGTCTCGGGCGTAGGCCCTTAAGAGCCCTGAGACCAAAACACGCTATATCTTTGATGGGTGATTTCTTGGACTCCGTGCCACCTAGAGACATCTCGTAAGATCCTAAACCTCCAAGTTGAGGCCCTATAAGAAATGATATCATAGTTTTATCCATCTCCATTCGGTTCTCTCACTGTTCTATTGTTTGCAAACACATGAAATAGTGTAGTCTAAGTTAGTGCAAGGCTGCTGACGCTATATTTTGTAAACAGTAGCTCGTGGGACCAAACCATCTATGCCAACACATCTAGATGGCCTAGTGAACACTATTGGAGGCTTTTTTTTTTGTCCCATATTCTCCCTATGCTTTCGGGCTACCTCGTCAGGCGTAGTCTCTTAAGAGCCCTGAGACCAAAACACATTATATCTTCGACGGGTGATTTCTCAGACTCCGTGGCACCTAGAGACATCTCGTCAGATCCTAAACCTCCATGTCAAGGCCCTCTATGAAATCCTATCATGGTTTTATCCATCTCCATTCGGTTCTCTTGTTTTCCTATTGTTTACAAATGTGCGAAATAGTGCAGTCTAAGTCAGTATAAGGCTACTAGATGCAATACTTTGCAAACGGAAGCTCTTGGCACCAAACCAACTACGCCAATATGTCAAGGTGGCTAGGTGAACGCTAGGGGAGGCTTTGTTTTGGTTCCCTAAGCTCTTTGTGCTTTTGGACTATCTCATCCGAGTGTAGGTCCTTAAGAGCCTTGAGACCAAAACACTCTATATCTTCGATGGGTGATTTCTCGGATTCCATGGCACCTAAAGATGTATCATCAAATCATAAACCTCCACATCAAGGTCCTTTACAAAATCCTATCAAAATTTTATCCATCTCCATTCGGTTCTCTCGCTGTCCTATTGTTTACAAACCAAGACAAAGAGACCATGAACAAGAAGAAGTGCAAGTAAGGTAAATACACATTGATAAATTGAATGAATAATTACTCGAATAGGTAACTCTTTATAGAAATACATTATATAAATATTGATTTCCAAATTTTGATGCATATTATACATTGAAAATGCTAGTACATGTACATCACCAATAAATGAAAAAATAATCCATAATGTCTTAAATATCATCAAGTGCATATGATATTAGTTTCATGCAAAAATAATCTCATAAATGTAAGGTCTCATATAAAAATATCAAGTTCCAAATAGTATTTTAATGTGCATAATAAATATTAAAATTCCCAAATAGGTCATATACCATCAAGTTCAAATGCCATATAGGCGTACATACAATGCCATGCACATAGGCATACAAAAATGTCATGTAAGACATATATATTTCCTAATCATCAAAATCTATCCCTCTCTTGGCCTTGCTCGAAGAAGGCCCTCCCTTAGAAAAAGATGGAGATCTATGAGATGACTTTGCATCATCCGAGCCCATGCTATGAGTCCTCTTCCACTAAATAATCTCCTGTAGATGAGTATGTAAATGCAAACAATGTTTTTTTGTCAAAACTTAATTTATATATGTTTTCAACATGTATTTAAGATCATGCTAGAATGAAATTATTTACATAAATACACAAACTTACCACACGTTTTCGATCACATTGAATTTGCATCTCACGCTCAGATGAGTCATCAGGAGTTCTTGGAGTATGAACGGGGGTACGAAGACAATGAGATGGAGGAGTTTGTGCCCTCAAAGTCAAAATGGAGGGGGTTGAAGTTCTCTACATACAAATAAGATCAGAAAATCTAACATCAGAATTAGCGAAAATAGAACTAAGTACATGTATGTGTAATGACAATATTTTAACTAATTTTATCAATATAAAACTATTCTTTTTACCCTACCACGCTTGAGAATCAAATGAATAGTGGCTACTACTTCATCGCAGTAACTCCTACATATACACAATGAAGGACATTATTAACATAATTTAATAATTCTACAATGAAAGACATTACTAACATGTAATTTAATATAATATGAATTACATGAGAAATTTTAACAAAATTTCAATGTTGTTTGAATACCTCAGTGAGTTACTACATAGATGAAATCACAACGGCAACACCTTTCTCTACTTGTCACAGAGATGGTGGGGTGTCTAGTGAATTCAACATCTTTATCAAACATGTATCACGTGAGTTAGATGGACATACAAGAACATACATATATTTGACTTCAAAAATTATATATATATATATATATATATATATATATATATATATATATATATATATATATATATATATATATATATATATATATATATATATATGCATGTATGTGAAAATTTTACACAATTAACATTCTAAATTACCTCTGTGAATGTATGTGTATGCATGGTGCTCGCCACTGTGGTTGGGATGAAGATGCACCTCCCGTGTGCTATAATATCAATGCATGTACATGTACAAATACAATTATTTCAAAAATTTAACATATATATAAGTAAATTAAGTACCCCAAACTTTTTATAACACATATAATAAAACATAAAAAATACCTACGAAGGTGACACCGTAATTGTAATCAAAATTTCTCACTCAAAAAGGCATCGACATAGTGACATTATCATTTTCACCCCTAGCACCAACTCCACCAAAATTAGTATGCATGAAAGTATCATCCTCCTCGGACCCCAAACATACGCTACCACATGATGAGCAAAGATGTGGCCTCATGCTAAGTACTCCCTAAGGTAATACTCTATGTACCTCCGTGAGTATCTAGCTCGAAATCTCCCTCGTATGTCGAACAAGCGCCGCAAATATCCCCTGAAGTGCATGTCGTGTATCAATCTCTACTGTCTTTAACTACTTGAGGGATAATCTCAAGGTGAGGGGGCTTCTGTGTGGGGACTCTACCCTGCTGAATAGGTGCACATTGTGCACCTGGTCAATATTTTATAGATCCTTTTCCTTGGCCTTGGAAATCTCAGAAATCAAAATAATTTGGGATCTCGTTGAGGATAAAATCACAATAGAGATTCCTTAGAAAGTATAGTGGCACCTCGTTATTATTACAAGGTGTAAAATCAAACACCATCCACCATCGGTCCCCAAAATTATTTTTAATCAAATTATTATTACACCAATGGATGGGAAACTGTTTACATGACAACAAAATAGGAAAATTAGTGAGGGGGTTAATGAATAAGGTGCATATGAGGTCTTTTGTAATTTATTTTTTTGTACATCCATATATGACAATTTGTTGGAATAATAAACCCTACAACCCTCTCTGTAAGTTTTCCAATGATCAATTTTCCCGTTTCCATGTCAACTTGAGCAAGTAATGCCTCTAATGTGTTTGCAAGAGAGGCACGATGGGGGTTTGTAGATTGTGAATCCCTCATTATTTTGATTAAATCCTCAATTTCAATTTTGTTTTCAACTATGTGGGCTGCTAAATCTTCTTGACTACCCGGAGGATGTTAAGCAATTATGGGAGGGTTGGGAGGGATGACAAGAATAACAAGGTTTGGTTGTGGTTGATTCCCTCGACCTCAAACTGTAACAATAAAAAAATGTATTCAATTCAAATTTTAATCTATAATTATCATATTTCAATGCAATTTTGAGAAAATAATTGTGCCTACCTCTTCTTCATGGTGCCATCATCGATTCAGATCTTCCCAACGATCCAGAAATGATCCTTTGAGCTTGAGATCCAACTAAATGAAAAAATACGAGGGCAAGATTAAGCTGTAAAACTCAAGTTTGAGGGAGATAAATGATAGAGGCTTAGGCCTCTTTTTTAATTTATAGTAGACATAATGCATACGCATTATGCTTTGGTAAATCACGAACACGAGAATTTAATATGTGATCGTGTTATAATAAAATGCATACGCGTTTTTATTTTATTTTTTGGGTTTTTCCCCACTTTTTGGTCCCCAACTTTGTGCACTTACCTAATAAGAATCATGACTCAATTGAAAAATGTTTGAAAAAGATATGAAGACTCAAAAACCTATGAAAAAGATACATTGCTCATGATTAAGGTCTGTGGAGGTTTACAAGAAGCATGGTGAAATATTTGCAATTGAAACTATGGTTGGTGACATAGTATGATCTTGAAACTCTAGTCTAAGAAGTGATGTAGATTTGACTGGTGAGTAAAGATGTTTGAAGACAATGATGAGAAGGGTTGATGACATGAGTAACAAGGTATGATAATGTTTATTTGAGTTATCATTTCCTTGTATATGATCTAAGATTAGTTGAACACAATTAATTTAGTCTAAAAGAAAGTGACTCCTAAGTTCGATCCTGAGAAGGTTTATGTTGAGAAAGGAAAATGGATAAGTGTTAGCCACGTGTGGAGGTTAGAGGTTACATGCAAGAGGTGCACAAAGGGGTGCATAAAATTTAAAGAGTTCGGTGCTTGAAGGTCAGTACATGGGAACACAAAGTCTCAGGACTTATCCGATTTTCTAGTATGAGGCTGAAAAATAGGAAAGAAAAATATGGAGTGACACTAAAGAAAGATCTAGAAATAAACAAGATCTAGATAAATTTTCATGCACGTAAAGGGGCTATAATTAGGAAAAAGCACATGCAAGATAAGCACAAAATATGAAACATGCTAATAATAGGATTAAATAAGAATAAAAGAATGTAAGGTATAATTTAATTATAGCTTAATATATTATTAGCAGGAGTTGTAAAAAGCATGTAATATATTGTTAAGTACACCTATTATTAGGAAGGTGCATGGAGGAAGTGAAGGGAAAATCCCCAACGTATATATAGGTTGTGTCCTTGTTTTAAATAGTTTGAGGGCTAATGATATTAAATGATATGTAGATACTTGTAGCTTTTGGAGTCTGTAGCCAAGTTCTATATGCACGCATGGTCCAAGTGTTGAATGTAAGCAATATATGATGTAATCAACATACTTATTATGTAATCAACTATGTTTTGTAATGGATAATTGTGTATGGGTTGCTAAAGTAACTAGATCTGAATATGGAGTTATGGGAATTCAAATATTGTTGATCATTCTTTATGTTGATTAAGCTTCCTTATTATATGTGTTTCAATTTACTATGATATGATGTATCTTATGTTATGAATGATTATGAACATGCATGTTAACATCTTTATAAAAAAATAAAGGAGGAATTTGAGGTTGTATGTGCTTTGGGTGATCTTCTAGACTTGTCTCGATGAAGTGTTAGCATGCATAGATAGATATTGGTCAACAATAAGAGGCGCATTTTGGCTTAGTTCATTGAGACATCTTTTTCAACCTGTCTACCAAGATGTTACATGTAGATGTCATTCCATCTGTCTCTAGAGAATATTGAGAACAAGACATATGACGGACATAACACATTTTATCGAACATTGAACCTAATTTTAATGCAACGAAAATAGGTGGAAGAAAATATCTATAAATACTTGTATGAAACATTCTTTTATATTCTAGTATAATTGTACTAATGGATGGCAGCTTACATGGATAACAAAGGTGTTTGGATAAAAAGAAAGTAAGTTTGGAGACAAGAATATTACAAGACACTCTTTGATTTGGACATACCATGGACTAGAGTTTTATATTTTTAGTGGGAAGGTTTGTTGTGTAGTTATATCTTGGAGTATGTATTTCGACATACTTGTGTATAAAGGAAGAAGATTTTTGGTTTTTATGTGAGCCAAGAAGATCCTATTCTCACACAACACCTTTAGCTATCAAGATCTTGATGGTTGAATTGGGAATGGAGAACCTACCAATGGAAGGCTAAAACCCCACCTCACATAGGGGAAGAAAGTAGGCATGAGAAGGATGGTAGTGGCCCTAGTATAGGAAAGATAAAGGGAGGAAAGATGACTTAGGTATAACGATGTGCGATATAGGTAAGTTGAGGAGGCAACGAGATTTAGAATAATAATGGTTAATAGAAGTAATGAGAACCCCATAGAAGGAAAAGGACCCCAAAATCATGTCCTCTCTACATTGGAAAAGTACAATAGAGATACCCTTTAGGAATATGATGAGAGTGAGTTTGAGGAGAGAATGAGAACCAGTGGCCGTATATCTAACCCATCCTAGCCACCTATCCCTTACACAAGGTGTTCAAAATCTAGAGGTTGTTGTAGAAAAGCATCATAGTGAAGGTGAGTGCGAAGGTAATAAAGTACCATCACGTTGGGTAGGAGATATAGGTAGGCACATTTTAGTATCATCTTAGGAGGCGCACCAGATTAAGGATACACACATTGAAGAAGAGAAGGTGCCCATATTTGGATAGAGTATTTTTGGAGGTACTTTTATAGACGTGTCGTCAGGATAGAGTATTGGTGTGTAACCCATTAGAAGTAATACTATAGGGGTTGCGATAAAACATATGGTTAGTGTGTAGTTTAGCAAAAACATGGGAAAAAATAAGTTCATCTACTGAGCTGCAAGTTGTGATGGGAGGCTTAGGAGGTTTAGTTCAGCCACCACACGACAAAAATCCTAGTGGAGGTTTAGGTTTAGGATTTGGCCCTACACCAAGAAAAGGTTCCTAATAATCACAACAACAAATTAGTAACCTCAACAACCACATCACAGAGACACGTCAATTCTTATTTGAGATGTCACTTCACTTGCTAGAATATAGGGTGTGGAAGATGTAGCTGAACATGTGCATAAGTGTGAGTTATTATGGAGAGCTAAGGGAATAACAACTCATGATAGGAAGGAAAGTCAATTTACCACCACACTTCAAGGGTGTGCACACATTTGGTATAGGAAATATGCTCCGCATAATACTATGGTGGATTATGATGCACTGAGCACTACCTTCTTAGCTAAGTTTCACATCCCCAAGTTTGAGCGGTAAAACATCAACGCACTAAAGAATATCAAACAGGGTCTATCTGAAAGTGTAAAGGAATATGATGCACACTTTAAGACCTTGTTCTCTAAGCTCTCCTATAATATTCATCAAATAAAACATGCGTACTGGTTCATAGGGGGCTTGTTAACGCCATTTAAGAGGGCATTGCCACATAAAATGTTTACTTGATATGCGTGAGGCTTTAGAAGTAGAGTTGTGTGTAGAAGTAATTGGAATTGTTGACATGGGATTAAGTCCCTTCCTTGAAGCTCGAGATATTAGCAATGACCTCTCGATTGGAGATGTTTTTACAAAGTGCATGATATGTGCATTGGGTTATGATGTAGTGATTGTGAGAATAAGGGACACACAAAGGATAATTTCCTACGTAGGAGTGTGTGCATGTTGTTGACATCTTGCAATATTTTTCATAAGAATCATGATGTCTATAATTGTCCACTTTTGCAGCACCCAATAAAGAAGAATGTCTCCATGTATTGCAAGATATGTGATGTGCATACCCATGATATAACTTCCTACCATTTGATGGATCATATTCATGAGGCATGTGAGACTGTATTGAGACAAACCACTGTGGCCAGTAGATCTCAAGAACAAGAATGACAAGATAATGAACAACGTAACAATGAAAATGTGTATTTAGGAGCACAGGACATGGCAGCCATGGAAGGTTAATGAGTGGGGATGATTAAGGTGAAGTCCATCAATCTTGATCAGTGGGAACTTAAGAAGAAAGATGATCTAAATCTTTAACCTATGCTTTAACCTGTGCTAATTCTTGCCACGTGTAGAAGCAGTGCATACATGTGAGAATATTAAAGTAAAATATCTTATCAAGAGAGAGGAGGTCATACATGTTAATTATCTAGATGTTGCTCAACAAAAAGAAGTTTATCAGAAAAATATGGTTATTGTCAGATAATTGCAAGGGAGATCTAACACCTGAAAGAGAAAGCGCATGAGAGAAATACTGAGCTATTGTAGAAGGATATTGACTATCTTAAGGAAGTATGTAGGATGCTAAACCAATAAAACATCATTCCTTTGCTAGGTGAGTGGTTACGAGAGAAAGTATTGTGCACAAGGATTAAAACAGAGCTTCAAATCCTTCATGAAAATTTACCACCACATGAACCATGAATATGATAAAGAGATCACACTGGATGCAGTAATAAATGGTTGGTTGGTGAGTAACATTCTTATTGATACATGAATGAAGGTTAATATTATCACCTTGGATGCATGGAACCAAATGGGAAGGTCATCATTGCATCCATCATTAAATGTGTTGTATATGTCAAATAAAACAAGTGTCGTGTTCATCGGTGTGTTAAAAAATTCTTCCATCCCTATTTAGGTGCCAAATTTATAGGTGATTTTAGATACTAGAAATTGCAAAGGAAGATAATTTCCCTGCATTACTTGGACGTCCTTAGTGCTATTATGATAATAATGTTTATGTACACTTTGCAAAAATATATATCAGTTTTGAGAACAAGGAGGAGTGAGTTATAATATCCTTAGATGATGTGAAATTTGCACCTTTTATGGAGCAGATCTTTAATGAGGAGGGGCTCACTATGATCTATGCGCATACGGTACGTGAACCTAAGAACATGGAGCCATCAAAAGAAGGCATACTTCATTAGGAATACGTTCAATCCATTAGTGATACTACCAGTGTTGCTTGTGACAATTGGGCCCATGGAACTTATGAGATGGTAGGTTGTGAGGTCAAAGGAAGAGTTACTAGGATGATTAGGCCATGCATGATTAGGTGTTTGGGAAAGGATAAATTAGCAAGGTACACTAACAATATAAACTTGATTCTTTTTTGCAATGAAGGAATACTAGTGGAAAAATGAGGGAGATATATGAAACATGATGGTCTAAAAATTACGCGAGACAATAGTGCGATGATGGGAAACAAACGATCTAATATTTTAGGCTACTGTGATATCATGGTATAATTTTCAACAAGGTTTGAAAGGAATAATATTTCTCTATTAGTATAATTTTATGATGGAAATCCATACTTTGGTACACATCCACAATTATGAGATACATTGGGCACAAAGATAAGAAGCTATACCACCATATTTTTGGGTGCACAATTTTTACTCTACTGTGTGGATGTATGAAAGATTGGAAGGTGCATGCTAAGTTAAAAAAATAAATTGCAAGTTGGCATGATATGATAGAAGGTATTGCTCATACATTTGATTATTTTTCTAATAAACCAAGTTCATGAACCTTTATAGATCATGAATCACATCACATTGGGAGATAATGAAAAGTGAGAGGAACTTATGATTTAGTTATTAGGAGAACCTGAGACTAAGGCACGTGAGGATGTGATGGAAATAAAAGAAACATTATTAGTATGCATCTAGAAAGAGAAAGAAAAAGGAAGATGGTGTAACTCATTGATGATGAGGAAGTTGAAGACATAGAAATAACACACACTAAGGGTGCGCACGAAGTGTGATACTTCACAGATGAGTAAAGTGCACATACCATGTGCCTATGAATACTAAGAAAGTGAACATTAGGACTAAGGATGCACCTAAAGAGGTGATAATTAGTGATTATTGGTCAGAACCAGAGGCGGTGAATCTCATTGAGATGTTGCATAACTTTTAGGATTCATTTCCAAGGGGCTATCATGAGTTAAAGGCATACATCCCTCGTTGGGAGAGATGAAGATTAAGTTGAAAGATGGCGTGCACTCGGTTTGGAAGAGGCCTTATAGGATGAATCCAAACCTACATGTGAAGGTAAAAGAGGAGATTGAAAAGATGTTAAAGTCAAGGATCATTGAACCTATTGAAGAATCTAAATGGATAAGCCCCATGGTAATTAGTATAAGAATGATGGTTGGATCAAGATCTATGTGGACTATAGGGTTCTTAATGCTTCATGTGTCATAGATCCTTTTCTATGACATTCACTAAAGAGATCTTGGAAGGGGTAGCAGGGCACAAAATCTATTCATTCACAAATGGATTCTCTAGATACCATCAGGTGATGATTGCACAAAAAGATCAAGAGAAGACCACCTTTGCAACTAAATGGGGAATTTTTGCATATACCATCATGCCCTTTAGATTGAAGAATGTGACAAAGATATTCTCTTGCCTAATTATTCAAACATTTCATGAATTCATTCATAAGTTTTGCAGGTCTACTTGGATGATTAGACCATGTATGGGTTGGTGAAAGATCATTGTGACAACTTGAGGCTAATGTTTGAAAGGTGTAGGTAACTGAACATTTATTTGAATATGAAGAAGTGTATTTTGAACACCCCCTTTGGAACATTACATGGGCATATTATTTGTAAAGATATATTATTGTTGGATCTAGCTAAGATTGTAGTCATTTTGGGGATAGAAGAACCTACCAACATAGAGTGAAGTGTGTGGTTTCTTAGGCATACTGGTTACTATAGAAAATTCATTTAGGGTTATGCCAAGATCATCATGCCCTTGGAAGAATTTATCAAGGCTAAAGGAAAGTTTTATTGGGGTGACATGCAACAACAAACATTTGAAACCTTAAAGGATAAGCTAACTATTGTGCCCATCTTACATTTCCTTCATGGAACAAACCTTTTCATGTACATGTGGATGCATCTAGCATGGGAATTGGCACAATCTTAACACACCAGGAGAAATAAATGTTGATCACCTATATGCTTTGCAAGTAGGAAATTGACATGACACGAGAATAATTATACAACGACGAAGTGTGAAGCATTATCCATGATCTATGTGCTTCACAAGTTTAGGTAGTACTTATTGGCCATACCATTCATATTTTATACAGATCATATGTCGATGAAGTAGTTACTAGTAAATAATTGGCCTTGCATGGGCGCATATACCATTGGATACTTCACAGTCATAGTGAATCCTAGTAAGATAAACGTGGGACCTGTCCATTTATCAAGGATCAACTCTGGAGAAGATGCACTAATATTAGAAGATAAAATTCTAGATGCACATTTGTTTCTATTAAACCACACACTAGCAGATTTAGAAGATATTACAGTATTATTATGCACTTTGGACTTACACTAGAAGGTATGAAAAATTTGGAAAAAAGTAAATTTCTATTTGTTTCGTCCTTATTAGCTCATTGGAGGAGACCTGTACAAGATGGGGAGAGATGAGGTCTTACACAGATGTGTGGTAGAGCATGACCACTAAGTTATCATAGAATAAGAACATGGAGGAAACTATGTTAGAGATGCCAGAAGAAATAATGTGCACAATCTTGTTGTTGGTCTATGGTGGGAGACATATACAAGGGCACTAAGGATTTTGTAAGGCATGTGATCACTATCGAGAGAATATGAAAGGTAGGAAATCATGATGATATGATGTTGAGGCCCATAAGCAGTGCGAGATCCTTTTGAAAAGTAGGTAATTGATTTTTTAGGACCGATTACACCACGTACGCATAGGACATAGGTGTGCTATATCATCACATGTATATATTATTTGACAAGGTGGGAAGAGGTTGTGCCTACAAAATATTACACTACAATGAAAATAAATTAATTTCCTTTGGGAAAACATCATAAGCATGTATGGATGTCCATTGATCCTTACAAGTGATAGAGGAACTCATTTTTTGAATGAGACTATTAGAATTATACTAGTAGAGTTTATGGTGGCACACCATAAGACTACCCTTATCACCCATAGGCTAATGGTACTGCAAAATATTTCAACAAAATCTTGGGTTAGAAACTAATAACTATATGTGATGTTGGAAGGAAAGAATGGGATGATAAGGTATTAACCGTATTTTGGGCATATAAAACAACTTATAAATGGTTGAACAAGGCCACACCATTTCAATTGATGTTTGACATAGAGGTTGTGTTACCTATTGAATTTATGTTACCATAAATGTGATTATTGCACGCATGAGGATTGGATGATGAACAAGAAATTGATGAATGTATTGAAAAATTGATGCAATTAGATGAGAGGCATGCCATTTCATGTTGGAGTTAGAATATAGAGAAGGAAAGGTAGAAGGCTTATCATGAAAAACATATAAATAATAATTCCTTTTATATGGGAAAGATGGTACTTCTATATGACTCCAAGTTTGCACATCATCTAGGAAAGTTGAAAGTTCATTGGTTGGGAACCTTTGTAGTGACTCAACCATTAAAACCAAGCACATGTCAATTGTAGGCACTAGATGGAACCATGTTTCCAAGTTACTTTAATGGGAGTAACCTGAAGCTCTAATAGAAATAATATTCCTTTATGTTTATAATAAGGAAATATTGCCAATTAGATTAAATTTCAATTTCTTGTTTGTTTTTATTTATTTTTCTATCATAATCACATTCTCACACATCGGATGATTAGTATATGATAAGTTAATGCATAGAGGATTGCACATACTTTTAGTGTGTGGTGAAACAGTGTGAGCAATATGAAAAATAAGCTATGTGACATTAATACGTCTATTAGAGTTGGTTTAGGGGTGTGCATTGGTATAAAATAGGTGATGCATATTGCTCATGGTGGAAACCATGTGAAATAAATGGTTGCATAGTGTAATGTGAGGGAGGCAACAACAAGCTATACTACTTGAAAAGTGGCATAGAGGAAGATAGTGTGCGTCATAGGGAGAGGTGTACAAGGATGACTCAGCAAAGTAGTAGTGCACTTGAAGGTTACAATGATGCATGTAGAAGAGAAAAGCATAGAAGAAATTAAAAAATTGTCTTTAAAATGAAAAATTAATTTATAAAAAAAAGTGTGGGGAAGAGAAAAGTTTTCCAAAAAGTAATTTTTGGTGGATTAATTAAGTGTGGAAAAGCTATAAATAAAGGGACGAACAAGTTTATTATTAACTTACCTTTGATAAATTTGTACGATTGAAGAGAAAAGTGACCAACTTCGAGAGTGTGAATTGTAAATAATGAAGCAAAGACAAACCAAAGAATATTAGGGTGTATAAGGTCATTATTTCAAGAGCTCCTTCAAGAAAGAGGAAGTGGTAGCTTGAAGAAAACACGCGATGGCATGAGCAAGATTGGGGTTTGCAGAATTGGAGATCGTATAGATAGGTTTTATGGAGATAGGTAACCAACCACTTAGGGAACAAAGTTAGGGCAATGAAAGCACAAGAATTAGGGAGTGTAGTGATTAAACACAAAGATTAGACACATGACATTAACAAGTAAGAAAGAAATTACCTTTCAAAGTACCTAGGGCATATTTTAGAGGGTTTTACAATTTTAAATATTAGAAGAGAAATGAAACAAAAATGGAACCTAAGAACAAGAAAATCATGGAATAACCACCAGAGAACTGGTTATATAAAATGTAATAACCTCTCAAGGTAATAGTGGGAAAACCATGGAAATCACAACTCAAGAAGTGTAAAATCAATGAATACAATCATTCATCACTAGGGCATGAGACCGACCATAAACAAGGATGTTTTTACAGAGTTACCCACTAGGATTGAATAAGGGTAGGTGGTCATGGAAGATTCAAGTGTGGAAGGACCTCGAGAAGGTGGGGGTTCTCTAATTGTTCAAATTTCCTTTACTTGGATGACCTATGCACATCTCTTCCATATGTCTATGCCGCGTGTGCATGGGGTTTATTTCTACTTCTGGAAGGATGATGAGATTAAAAATTGCGTTGATTGGAAGAGTTATAAGGTTGCAAGATACCAATGAGGACATAGACCTTAATCTCGCATGATGAGACCAAGATCTATGAAATAGCCACAAAGCGTAATATAAAAGGGGAAATTGAGTCATGGACATCGATAAGGTTTCTGACCCTACCATGATAGTAGCAACTTGTTTGGTGAGTTGCAAGCTATGAGCATCTAAGCTATGGGGTGAGGTAAACCAAAAATGCTTTATATTATGCATAGGATGACACATAAAACTCAATACAATATTGCGTAATTCATAATTGATGGAATTATAGAAGAGGAAAATATCAAGACAGAAAAAAGGGGTGCAAATAACTTGGGGATCCATCTTATTTTTATCAGATTTTGGGAAATTGGTGCACCAGATAGACTAGAGGATGATATGTGGATACACCCCATCAGTGGAAAAGTCCCCCGCAAAACAAATTTACCTAGTTTACATGTGAGATTGCAATTTCAAATCCTTATAAGGAGTGATTAGAGAAATGGTATAAGAGAATGCATGGGGTGTTTAAGAATGAGTGAAATGTGCCTAGGTAATTTCATGGAGTTGTAGGACAATAGGAATTTTTTTAGTTATGCAACACTTTAGCCTTGCAAGATTTGTAATGAAGAATGGTGACATAGGAACGTGTTGAAAATTACCATTTGCATTTACCACCAAGTAATTCAAATGCATGGTGAAAGAAATAAGGATGTGTAGCCTTTAAGGTTTGATGCGAGAGAAGGTTGATTCGGATTGACATACCTTGCATTAAGTGTATATATACCACTATAGAATGACATACATAGACATGATGAAGTCGACAATTTTTATCTTAATCTAATTATGGCATCGATGATTGGTAGTATGTATGCAAATTGATTTTCAACCTACAAATGAAGATGAAGGATGGTAAGTATATTGAAGTATATGAATCCTATATACCTCCAACCAAAGAATGACATAGTGAGAATTCTAAAAAAGAAGGAGAGAGGAGACTCTGCCATGGAAGGAAGAGGAGAAAGGAGTAGGAGGATAAGAAGAAGAATAAGAAGAAGAAGATGGTGCAATTGGATCGAGAGATGAAGAAGGGAAATGTAGTATAAGAGAAGAGAAGAAATTAAGGGCATAAGATCTTCCTATCCAACAAAAGGGTTTCCTTTAACAACGAAAACTAAAGTAAGCCCCCTTGATGAAAAAGAGGTTCGAAAGAGGCCTCGAGTCAATTTTGATGATGAGGAAGACTTATAAAAAAAGGAGTTCGATGAGGAAGTGCATGATGATTCTACACACGAAGAGGGGAAGATGTGGAGCAGCCATAACATATAATCCAACACAAGGAAGAAGTAATGAATAATCGAAGAAGGGCACAATATAGAAGAGGATAATCCCGAGGCGTAAGAAGAAATGGGTGATGACTATTATGTCATCAAGGAAAATAAGGGCACTAATGGGGAAGAAAGTGGGGAGTCTTTTGATGTTGCACAAGAAACACCAAGGAAGGTGCAAAAAGGAAAAATCAAGGCGACGATGACCCCAATCACATGTAATGTCATTCATAAATGACCAAACAAAATTACTTAGGGATAGATTTCATATTTCAGTCCCAAATGAACAACTTTTTGGATGGGACATACTTAACAAGGATGTATGAGTGTTCCACAATAGAAATATGTTATCATGGAGCATGCATACACATGAAGAAGAGTCAGAATTTGAGGTGAATGATAAGTCTTACTCCAAGTTAAGGATCTCGGGAATTGTATAATGTCATCAACCCAAGGAAGCTTACAAATGAGAAAGATTCTAATGTGATGAACAAGATGATAGCTGAAGTGACACACACAAACATAGACAAGAGCGTTGCCATGTGGGTGATGAAGGATGATAAGGACTAAAAATTTGAAGAAATCAAGAAGATTACAGAATAGGTATGGGAGCATGAGAAGCTAATGACTGATGCATATAATAAATTAGGAGAAATAATAAAGAGCATCATAAGCACATGCCCCGAACTTGTACCATACACCCATAATGTATATTCAATGGAGTTGGAGTATTTAGGGGACCTGGTGCGCATGATGCTCGAGGATAGGAAGAGTGGAAAAGGGCCATTGACAAAAGAATTGGATGAAGCAATGAGGAATAATAAGGAGGTATTTGAGGCCAAGATATAAAAATATGAGGCATCGATCACCGAGATCAAGGAGGCCACTAAGAAGGTGGAAATGGCCTTTAAAAAGTGCCAAAATTTTGACCCGGTTCTTAGCGTGCATGTTATAAGAAGAGGTAGAGATAAGAGAAATTCAAGCTAAAATGAAGAATAATAAGCTTGAGCAGGAGAAGGTCATGGAAAAATTAGTAGCATAGAGAAACTTGATCAAAACCATTAAAGAAACATTAGAGGACATGCTCAAGGAAGTAAAACTCATGGTCATGTAATGAATGCATGCCTTGGAGAATGTGACCATGATTTAGATGTAGTGGTGAAAGAGTAGAGGGAAAACGTTGATGAGTGGTGCTTGAAAAAATATCTAGCATTATTGAGGTCGTACCATAAAAATCTATAGAGGGGCTTATAAGATGGAAGGATTTGGAAAATATTATGAGTACAAAGTTCTCATAGCTTCTCCAACCAACTCAAGATTTATTTTAGATGCTCACATTCGAGGAATTCACAATTTTTTGATTCATGAGGTTATGACCCACATTCTTTATTCTTCAGGATTCTCAATATTCTTTGATTCCTTCATTATTTGCAAAAGTGATTTTGCTAAAAATATTTCCGAGGAAGGAAAATACCTTTAGTATGGGGTGATGTTGATTAGGAAAATTGCTAAGTGTTATCCACATGTGGAGGTTAGAGATCATGTGCAAGAGGTTCGTAAAAGGGTGAGAAGGATGCAAAGGTTTAGGGCATGAAGGTTTACACATGGGTAGACAGGTCTTGAGACTTAGCCGATTTTCCAAGTATTAGGCTAAAAAATAGGAAACTAGAAGATGGAGTGATGCTCAAGAAAGATCCGAGAAATAAAAAGATCAAGATAACTTAACACGCACACAAAGGGGATTTAATTAAAAAAACAACATGCAGGATAAAGATGACACATGAAGCATGCCAATAATAGGATTAAATCAAGATAAAATCATGCAAGTTTTGATTTAATTATAGCTTAATCTATTGTTAGTAAAAGTTGTAAAAAGCATGCAATATATATATATATATATATACACACACACACACACACACACACACACACACACACACACACACACACTATGCATCTTTGTTTTAGAGAGTTCGAGGGCTAGTGATATTAAGTGATATGTTGATGCATGTAGATTTTGGATTTTGTAGCCAATTTTTGTATGCACGCATAGTCTAATGTTGATTTGTAAGAAATATATGGTGTAATCAACAAATTTATTATGTAATTGACTATCTTTTGCTATGGATAACTATGTATGGGTTATTAAAGTAACTAGATCTGAATATGGAATTATGGGAATTCAAATACTTTTGATCATTCTTTATGTTGATTATTCTTCTTTATTATATGTTTTTCCAATTTACTATGTTATGATGTATATTATGGTATGAATGATTATGAACATTCATGTTAACATCTTGATAAGAAAACAAAGGAGGGACCTAGAGGTGCACATGCTTCAGGTCAACTTATAGACTTGTCTAGATGAAGTGTTAGTGTGCATAACTACATATTTTTCAACAATAAGACTACATTTTATGAGTTTAGTTTAAAATAAGAGAGTATGGATTGTAATAGTGGTCTCTAGGGAAATTTATGATTGTGAATATGTTAGGTGTATATGTTTCTAGAGGTGTTGTAGGTATTAGGGGGAGCATGAACTGGTATGAAATCTAGATAGTGATCAAGATAGTCATAAAGATGCATGGAAGTTCAAGGATAACATAGATATAGAAAGTAGGATAACAATATATCAAGTCACATAGTTGCATTTGAAAGTGTATGCTTGTTTTAAAAGGCTTAGAAGACATGAAGAATATTGAAGAAGAAATATTAAAGAGGACAAGGAGGAAGATTAAGGCTAGAAAGAGGTAAGATACCATGTCATAGATCTGGTTCAGTTGTGAACAAGAATGTGATGCACGAGCATCACTATGAGAGATTTTTTTGTAATTTTGTATAAGGGATGAATAAGGTCTTAGAGGTCATGACTAGATGGTTTGATGAGGTTCTATACCTTGGTGGAGCCTCCATGTGCATAATAGGTTGAAATCTCATTTTCCCTCCAAAACCCCATGCTTGCAAATTTGAAATTCCCTAACAAAGTATAGAGGTTTAAAGTGAGTGTTAGCATTAATTATAATGTAAGAGGTCATTTAAGACCTTATAAGAGGTAGGTGAAGTGTTATCAACCTTTGTGATAGGGTTCATGAGTTAACTCAGCCTTTAACCTCATTAAGTTAAGTAAACCATAGTGTTACCACCTTGAGTAAAGAGTGTATAAGTTGAAACTCGAATGGAAGGAGTTATTTATAAATGATAAAAGTGAGTTTTGAGAGGGAAGAATGTGGAAAAGAGACTAAGAGGTTCAATGAGACTAAAAATGTCATTGAATGATAAATAACACGATTTCCTTGTTGAAAGTTTCATGAATTGCATGCATTTTTCTTGATTATGGGGTATGAGTTAAGTTTTTATAACTTTTGTGTTTGATTAATTATAAACTACATAAAATGAATTATTATGTGCATGTGCAAGTGAGTTTTAGGATTAAGAATTTTTTTTTCTAAAATGCTTTGTTTGCATAAAATAGTAACAAGTGATGCAAGGCATTTTAAGTGGTTTGAATGATATGTTCATGGCATAAAAGATTTATTGTGGCTTTGAAAAAGTATATAACCTTGTATTAGGTCCTCTACATGATCCGGGAATCTTGAAAAAACTAATGAGAGAAGAAATAAATAATATTTACAAAATTTGAAGCTCTCGGTCTTAGGAACAGAGTAGGGTTTGTAATAAGGTAAAAAAGATTCATTTACCAGGATTCATGCTTTGAAATTCATTAATTTCCTTTTGGTAAGGTTAAAACAAGTTGGTTTAAGGTAATTTCATGCTTTAGAATCATAGGAAAGAACTTTGGTAAGTTTATAAAGCATATCTTAGTCATCACAGTCTTAAATGTAAAACAAGGATGGAAGCATGTAGAATTATATTAATAAACTAAATCAAATTACAATAGAGAGGCTATAATTCTTATAGGAATTGAACAACCATGTGTAGATAAATACAAGGTTGCATAGGTACAACTGAAATCATAACAACTTATAAAATACATCCGGGAAGCAATAACCAAATACAAACAAGTATAGTTGCAAGCAATAATGCAACAAATAAAAAATATGATATAAAATGAAAAATATTGTTATAAAACTATATAACAATATATAAAATAATTACCTTATTAAATAATTAAATATTTAAGGTAATATAATGCATAAATTAACCTAACATTCCCCCCCTTAATTTTGTATTGCCTCAAGGTATGAGGAGAGGAACTCTCTAAACAACCCGAACTTATCACGTGCAAGTGACTTTGTGAAGTTATATGCTTGTTCAACTATTGGAAAAAATTGAAGCTGTATATTGTGCTTCAAGACATGTTCATGTATGAAATGTACTTGTACCTCAATATGTTTTGTTCTTTCATGAAAAACTGAATTACGAAAAAGTTTGATAACACCTTCATTGTCAACATAAATGGTGGTCGGTTTGTCCTGTGGTATTCCAAGTCCTTCTAGTATGTGACGTATCTAGAGAGATTCATAGATAAATTCTCCTACAAAATGATACTCAAACTTTTGTGGAAGAACGAGAAATAAAGTGTTGTTTCTTGCTTCCCCATGATATTGGTCCAAATCCCATAAAGAACAAAAACCCTAAAGTGGATTTTCTATCATCAATGTTACCTATATGATCTAAATCTGAATATCCCGATAAGAAGAAGTTTTCATTCTTCTTGTATTCTAGACTAAGATCCACTGATCCTTTGAGATATCTCAAGATGCACCTTGCTATTTTCCAATGAAAACTTTGGGTTCCTGCATGAACTTGGATAGATAGCTCACTAAAAAGCTAATATATGGTCTAGTGTAGGTCAGGTAAATGAGACTCCCAATCAACTACCGATAAAGAGTGGCATTTACCACGGGAGAGATGGATTTGAACACGATAACTACAATCTGCTCTCCATAGATGTAGAAATCGATGTGCAAATCCATCATCCCGAATTTATCGAGATTCGTTTTGGTATATTTTAATTCGAGAAAAAAGATATGATTCTCTTTCTTCCATAATTCAATTCCAAGACAATAGTGCATCATCCCGAGATTTTCATGTTGAATGATCGATTAAGATATTTCTTCATTGCATCAATCATCCTTACTGAACTGGCAGTGATGACTAGGTCATTGACATAGACAATGACAATCACAATCTCCCCCCTTTCTTTTTGAGGTAAAGATTGGGATCGTAGGGATTTATAATAAATCCATGTTGTATAATATGCTGATCAATTTTGATGTACCATGCTTGGGGTTCTTGTTTGAGGCCATATAGATATTTCCTGAGTTTGCATACCTTTGCTTCTTGATCGAGATACAAAATATCCCTTAGGTTGAGTAATATAGATTTCTTCTTGTAAATCTCCATTCAGAAGGCACTCTTTACGTCCATCTGATGGACTTTCCAACCAAACTGTAAAACTAGAGCAAAGATCATCCTTATCATTTTGATCTTAGTTGTGGGAGAAAATGTCTCCTGTATTCAATGCCTTCTTTTTTACATACCCCTTTTCTACTAGTATCTCTATATACTTGTCTATTGTCCCATCTACTTTGTACTTAGTTTTGAATATCCATTTGCATGCAATGGGTTTCTTCCCTGGTGGAAGATCAACAAGTTGCCAAGTGTTATTTTTCATTACCGACTGATATTCAGAGTCCATGGCATCTTTCTAAGATTTTGACTGTAGGGATTCCTAGACTGTAGAGGGCTTATTAGATTCAATAACTCTACTCATAAAAGCAAAGTTAATTTCTTCTCTTTCTTTACTATGAGTTTGTGGTCTAGGGGTGGATGTATCCGGTGGAGCATCCATTCTTACATCTCGTAACATGCTAGTATACCTCTTGGGCGTACATTGAGATGTTCCCATGGGTCGTGGTTTAATCAGATTATCACTATCATCCCCATCACCACTTTCATCATCCTGTGGGAACATCATCTTGATTTTTACAACTAATGAAGAATCTACATCAAGTGAGTCTAGAGGAGGAGAATCTACTTCCTTATTCTCACGAACTCAACATCTCTGCTGGTGTAGACTTTCCTGGTCTTTGGATCCATCAATATGTACCCAAAAGTCTCTTCATTGTACCCAAATAATATGAGTTTTTTGTGATTTCATATCCAATTGCTTTCCATTATGCTTGGGTATGTGCATACTCACTTTACATCCAAATACTCGAGGTGTGAAATAGATGGTTTTGCTTTGACCATGCTTCATGTGGTGTTACTCTATCAAGAGCTACTATGGGCACTCTGTTCAACAAATACATAGTTGTCTTTGTTGTTTCTACCCGAATGTTTTGCTAGTCCAGATTCATTGATCATGCATCACACCATTTCCATGATAGTATGATTTCTTCTCTCAACAACACCATTATGCTACGGTGTGTGTGGAGGAGGAATTTGTCGACAAATCGTGAGCTTGTAGGTAGTCTTTGAACTCATCACTGGTGAATTCCCCCTTGATCTGAGTGGAGATTTTTGATGTGATGACTAGTTTCGTTCTCAATAACCACTTTGAATTTCTTGAAGGTTTCAAAAGCTTCACTTTTCTTGTGAAGACATTATATACACATTTCCCATGAGTAGTCATCACCACAAAGCATGAAATATTGAAATCCAGAATGAATCGGTTGCATTGGACCACAAAGATCGATATGAACTAGATCAAGCTTACCATGAGCTCAAAAATTCTTCTTCTAGAATGAAGCTCGTGTTTTTTCCCTGTTAGGAAGTGAGGAAACTTGTTTGTATGCTTATGAAGAGATGGTAAACCATGTATTATATTGTGCCGGTAAAGTGTCTCGAGATACTTGAAACTAACGAGACCAAGTCTTCGATGTGATAACTATGCAGAGGTAGAGTTCTTAGCCACAAGTGTTTGATCATCTCTGTGGACAAAATTAATTTGGAATACACGTCCCACAATGGAGGATTTTGGAACTATTTTTGAGTCTTGTGATTTGTCTCGAATTAAACATGTTTTCTTTCCGGAATGACTATCAAAGTCAATTTTTAAGTTGTGATATAGGAGTTGACTAACCGACAAATAGATTTTTAGTCAATAGGGGATATTTAAGACATATGATAGTTTATAGTTGCATGAACCAAGGGGTATAAAAATGTTCCCAATCCCTCGAAGCTGTATATGAAGAATCATCACCCAACGAAACATGGTTTTTGAAGGCATGTCCCTTATTGAATTAAACTAGTCTCTGTGGCTAGTCATGTGCCTTTGTTTAGTGGCTCCCGAATCAACATACAAGATATAACTATATGATGTAGAGGGTTCACTTGATCGAGCAATGTACAAGTAGTCTTCATTATCTAAATGTTCTTCTTGTTCAACAATATTTCCTTACTGATGGGTATTATTTTCAGTTCCCCTTTTTCTACCCTTGATTGTAGTTTGTATGTCCCTTGTGAGATTGTTGATGTTGAGGTCCAGAATTACTTGATGAACCTTTCTTGTATGTATTATACCAAAAATATTTCAACTCATGTCCTCTTTTACAGATTGGACATTGCTTCTTCTGTTTTTTGTCCCCTTGATGTTGATATTGATTCTGATGTTGGGAATTTTGATAGGAATTAGGTTTACCTTTTCCTTTTCCTTTCCATTTTTGATGAGAAGAAAGTGCCTGCTCCTCTTCATCATCCTTATTATGCATGGCTTCCTCTTGTTGCAGTAGGTTTACCAGCTTGTCAAAACTAACTATCGTATTTGACAAGTTTAGTGTTGTTACAAAAATGCGGTAAGAAGAAGGGAGATCTCTTAGAGCAATGGGAATGAGAGATTCATCTGTGATCACTTCTCCCAGGGATATAAGTGAAGCCCTCAACTCTACAACTCTTCTCAATAAAGCTTCAATTTTCTCATTTTTCTTGAAATTCGGTTTATGTAATCGACTCTAAAAATTTAGAATGACATTCTTGTTTTTGGCCTTATACATTGTGCTCAACTTATCCCAGCACTTCTTTGGCTATTTTGGCATCTCAAATGTGGGGTTGCACATCATCAGAACTCCAAACAAGATGATGAGTTTGGCCTTCTAATATGATCTATCAAACTTTTGTTATTGTGTTATATCAGTAGTTGATCTGGTTAGAGTACCATTCACAACATGTCAAATATCTTCAAACTAAATTTGTGTATTGATTTTTGTCTTCCATGCAACATAGTTGTTTCCTCTAAGTAGTTGTGAATCTAGAAGAAAAAATTGGGGGCATTGGTGCCCATTTTGTAGAAATCACTGATAGGGTTAGGCTCTTATCACTCCAAGTATAAGGTATCCCAATCTATATACCGTTAGTCCAATATACTAAAAATTTATATATACATGACCCTTCGATATACTGTTGAGTACGTGGAAGAATCCCTCCCTTTCTATATACTTGACGGTATGTGAAAAAGGTGTTAATGTACATGAAAGAATTTGATACGTGGTATTGAGACAAGATCCTGAAAGGGGTTTGTGCGATTATTGACACCGGCTCAAAGAAATATCCTCATACGCACACATAACTTTGCTATATACTTGGATAATTTCTCATTCTATATTTATGTCATACAATTGTTCACAAATGGATGGGATGGCTCATAGTGTGTACATTGTGTCCTTATTACTCCCCGTCGATTTAATGGGTTGATGCCCAAATGACATTATTGCAGCTATATTAGGTGTTAAGTGCAGTAGTAGTCGCAACAACTTTACCTCGTAAGTGCTTCCCAGAGGCATTGTATATACCGAACACTGCAAATGAGATCTAGAATCTCGTGAGTGTTTTAGAACCAAATTTTACTATTTTTGATTACAAATCTCTGCTAGTGTCCGAGTTAGTTACAATATTTGCATTTGACTTTGGCAACTTGTGAATTAGTATAATATTGAAGCATACAATTACATTCAAAATTTTTGAAAAAATTGAATGGCATGATTTTTTTTAATTTTTTTGTTTTTCAGGCCTTGGTGGCCTCTGGAGCCCAATACGACCCTCTATGCCAAAAATAGCTGAAAATGCAATTTTTAGGTATACCTCCTTCAGCAAAAGTTGCTCAAAATGAAAAAAAGAGGTCTAGGAGAAAAAATATTTTTTCCCTAAAATAGGGTTTTCTCACTAACATTTTAGGGCATGTTTAGTCATAACTAGACATTTAGCTGAGCTTTTCCCGCTAGTTTTACCTCCAGTTTGGCTTTTTTCAAAATTTCCACTAAATGGAAAAATGGTTTGAAATTCAAGTTGGGGGTGGGGGTCAAACCCCAAACCTCCCACACCCAAATCCTTCCACTTATCCAACTAGGCACCTTGTGCGCTTGGGATATGAAATGAAGGAAAATGACTTTATATTAAAAAAACATGGACTAACCTTTTTTTTAAAAATGACACGACACCTTTGGAGGGAGGATCCACGTGGCCTACGTGCCTTGAGGATGGTTTAAGTTTTATTTCCATGAGATAAGGATCTGAAGCTCTTCCTTTTCTATTTCCTTTGGTCGTTGTTGTGCTTTGGATCACTTTTTTAATTGATGTGACATTTGTTATGGTTTTGTTTGCTACATATTGTATGGAAGGCAGGTTAAAATGATGGAACGCCGCTATTTTTATTTGTGTAGGTCGGGGTCACTCAACGTGTGGAGGGCATGGGAGGAGTTCGAGATAGGGGTACAACTCTTCTAGGGCTTGATCAATGCAAAATACCCTTGAATTCACCCTTAATAGAGCTCGGCCGTCATGTGTCATTGCTCATGGAACGGTTGGCGTTTAATGTTTGCATAGCTTAGTGGGGCTCAGCCAGATAATGTACACAACTTTTTTTAATCAACTCATTCAATGCTTCAAGACCTGCAAACAACTCGCCTTTGTAATGGATCGACTGCCTATGTAGATTCAACTCTATTTGAGCTCGGTGATAAGCTCTTCAATGAACACGCAGGGTAGATCTTGCAATGGCCTGACTCGACCAATATTGGCTCGAGTAGGAGGGGTTTGGCCTCCAGAAAATGACTACAACTCTACAACTCGGTCAGTGACTCTTCAACAGCTCAACTAGTATTAGCTATAGCTAATACTATCCCTGGTTGGGGATTTTTTTTTAATTTTCTATTCTTGTAGCAAATTTTACTTAAGTGCAGAGGTACACTAGTGCAAAAAAAATTGTGTTCCAAACACCTGGAACGAACATGAGGTTTTGGGGAGGCAGGGATGGGGTTGGGAAGTTGAGGAGGCAGGCTGCGCATGCTTTCAATTGTTGCAAATGCTTCTCCAATCTCCTCTATCTCTTCTGCTCTCTCTTTTCACACCTTCTTTGCTCACAGGTCCAGATTAACCAGCTCTGGTACCAAATGTAAAACAAGGATGAAATCATGTAGAATTATATTAATCAACCAAATAAAATTATAATAGAGAGGTTGTAATTCTTATAGGAATTGAATAGCCATGTGCAGAAAAATACAAGGTTGCACAGGTACAACCGAAATCATAACAACTTCCAAAATACATCCGGGAAGCAATAACCAAATACAAACAAGTATAGTTGCAGCAATAATGCAACAAATAAACAATATGATATAAAATGACAAATATTGTTATAAAACTATATAACAATATATAAACTAATTACCTTATTAAATAATTAAATATTTAAGGTAATATAATGCATAAATTAACCTAACATTAAATACACCCCCAATGTGGATTGGTGGCTAAAATGATCACTAATGTGAAAACCTTCTATGTTATTACTTATAGTGAATTTGTATAAGATTGAAGAATTAATAATAAATACAGTGGTATAATGGTCTTTAAGGACAATTAAAACCAAGTATATGGTAAATTGTGCATACTCGTGGTTTTGATAGTGAATGACTGTGTTAGAGGATTTTGATGGAATTTTGTTTGTGTATCTCTTTAAAATTCTCCTTGGTGTAAGATGTGAGGTTGTTGAAGTGTGAAAGGAAGGTTAATATGTGTTAAAACCTTTAAAAAGCATGAACTAATTTGATCATTGGAAAACTTTGCCTTGACTTGATGAAGAAAATGTGCACATGTACTAGAATTAGATATTAGAGAAAGGTACGAAGTTCAATATTTGTTTCAAAAGGATTTAAGTTTTAGTAAAGTTGTATTGATGATTTAATAAGGCTATAGAATAAAATGGAGGTCACAAGTGACATTATGATGAGGAAGAGATCTCAAAGTATGATCAGGGGTAGTGAAACCAAGTAAATCCTATATAAACAGTTCAAGTTTCTTATATTAAGAACCCATTGACAAGAGTTAAGGAGTTTAGATAGTGTGATGAACTAGGAGGTATGATTTCAAGGAGATTGAGTTAAGCATTAGAGAAATCTCAAGTGATATGAACATGCTCAAGCAAGAAAAGGATAACCGGGATAGACAAGTACTAGTGATATAGTCTTAGAGAGGACAATGAGATATAAGGAAGACACAAAATGGGAAAGTCTAACTAAAGGAGATAAAGGACATGTAAAGAATGCAACTCCAACTCCATTGAGCTACTTGAAACCCTTAAGAGACCTAGTTAACTAATGAAGGAAGAATGAATGAGTGAGATGGGGAGAATGGATAATGAGTGGTGAAATGAAACTTAGCATGAAGTTTTAAGGCCCAAATGGGTATTTGAAAAGGTGAACCTCTTGTCTTGAAAGTTTATAGTTTGTCCAAAACACTAAGACTTGTCCAAAAGGAGGGCTAATTGCAAGATTTGGGCTAAAATGGTAATTGGAGAATAAAAGAAAATTGGCTAGAGTTAGAGTGTGAAACTTTGTAGTATTCCTAAGGGGCTTAAAGGGTATCTTAAAACCTTACAGCTTAAGAAAAAATCATCTTATTTTTTTAATTTCGCTAGAAAATGCTAAATCAGTAGGGCTATAAGCTTAGTGAAGGACAACATTTGAAGGTAAGATAATTTGAGGAGTGTATGATCGTAATTATTTGAGGTGACTAAGCATGATTAAAGTGAATTTAACCTCAAGTTCAATGTTTTATTGCATTCTTGGTAATTGAGAAAATTATAGGCCTATTGAAGAAACAAGGTATTGGATTAATCTTGATGATTACTATTGGTTCATGAATGGTGAGTTATTGTCAACTTGTTTGCATCAAAATGTGTATAGTCAAGAAGATATGATAAGACTTGAAGGACTTAGAGGTGCTTCTACAAAGGTTTCAAGGATTTGAAGTTGTGTTATCTCGTTTTGAAGAGTTATGTTATTACTTATTATATGAAGAACAAATTAGGGTACTCGAGTCTAAAGTATGAGCGTGAGATGTTTTCTTATTAGTGTGTTAAGGTATGCCATGATGAATTTTGTTTGTATAGTAATTCTACTTAAGGATTGAGATGGTACCATTGAAGCATATGTAATGAAGTCAATAGAGGCGGGTTCATTTACACAAAGGCAAAGTATGGGTATACAATTGTGAGACAATGAATTGTGGAGCAATATAGTACTATTTTTACTTCAAGAAGTAGTTTCTAGGGTCAATATAGAAATAAGAAAATGCTAATTAGGTAAGATGTTTGAGTACTTGACAATTGAAAGGAGAATGGTATGAGAGTCCTAATGACTCATGTGGTGGTTTATGTGTCAAGATGAGTGAGCTTGTAATTCTCTATAAACCAAGATAAAAGCTCCAAGAATAGGTTTGATTGATGTTATATGATGGAATGAAGGTATAGCAATAAGGTTTGTGCTTTTGAGAAAAGTGTGTTTTTAGGACATGAAGTTTATAGTGAGCTTGACATACGTTAGTTAGGTTTATGCCAAGAGGTTGTATCATACTTCAAAGTGAACCTAGTAATTGATGACAAAGATGTGTAAATGAGTTCATTAGCTCCATGTGCTGAATGAGATGTCAAGAAGCATTGATTATCTTGAAGATCAGTTTGAATGTGTGAATGACTCAGGGGAGTCCCGAATGTATGTTACAAAAAGATGGGTGTGCAAATGGTATGGGTATGATCAAGTTAAATATGATATGTTTTGTATCTTGCAATCATATTTGTGCTCAAACAAGTTGTTTAAGTGTTAAATTTTTCAAGAAAAGTTGATGTATAATTGGTGGCATCTTGTAAGGTAAGCAAAAGGTTGTTCATTATTTCTTGTAAATTCGTATGCAGAGTTTGGTCTATTGGCATCAATCATTGAGAAGAGCTTCAAGAAGGTATGAGTAAATTTTTAAGGCATGCATCTATTAAGGGGAGTCTTCATTTCTCTAAGGAGTCAAATAAAATATTGAGATGAAGAACGAACCCTAATTTCATTGGTTGATTTTTCAAACCAAAATATGAGCATATTGTGTTGTCAAATGAAGAGGACCATGATGTTTCATGTATGTTTTCTTTGTCATTAATGTCAATAGGGGGAGAATGAGATGATGTCATGTGTATTACTTAGGGGGAGATATTGGTTAGTGTGTTTTTCCATCAATAGGTTTTCCATCAGTGACAAAGGGGGAGATTGTTGGCATTGTGTTGTCATTGTTGTCAAAGAGAGATTACATGGAGTTACATGGGCTCTTGAGTACTATAGTGGCTTGTAGGTATGTGATGGTGACTTGCAAAGTCATGGATGATGTTGTGGTGATGTTTTGTAGTTTGGTGAAGTTGTTAGTAGTTGTTCAAGGTTGAAAATGTGATGTTGAGGTGAGATTTGGTGAAACAAGCATGTTCAAGGTGCTTGTTTGTGAGGCCTAAAAAGCATAATGAGGTATGACATAGTGAAATAAGGAATGTAGCAGAAGATAGGTATTCATGGTGAGATCATGGGGATCATGAATGTGTTGTGTTGAGGCATTCATAAGTGTCATATAGTGTTGTTTTAGGTGTTAGATAATGGTTTTAGGTCCTGTTCTAGACCTAGTCTTAGAGAAAACATGTCCTGGTGTAGAGGAGTTAGTACTTATGGGAATATATAGGAAAACGAGAGCATTGTATAATTTTTGGAAGGTTTCTATGATGTTGTGGTCCAAATTTTAGGAACTAATGTTGAAGAACATGAAAGTTATGCTATTTTTTACTAAAATTGAGTTATGAAGGTGAAACCAAGGCTAAATTTTGACTTTCTGATGCTCGTTGGAGAGTGTGTGATTTGTATGAATACCCAAGATCATGGGGATATTTTAATAGTTATATTATGAAAAATTACAAGTGAAATGAGGTGGTTTGATCATCAGGTTTTGATGAACAATCGGTAAAAAAGGTAAACTTGTTTAACACCCTCTTAAAACCCTAGGTGTATAGCGAATTGGGAGAAATTGGTTCTAGTGGCCCATAATTGATTTTTTTTCTCAAAATTGATGATTGGATGTTGTGTATGACTCATTAGTGTTTCTCCGTCTATCGACCCTATTTAAAAATGCAAGATTATGAAGATTTTTAGTTTTTTCCAAACTTTTCCATTGAACCTAATGACTAATTTAGGATTTATGCAAGTATGGGAGTTATTCTTCATGTACATTATGGTTTATCTCTTAGGATGTCAAGTGTCTATCTTACATGACTAGTTTTTGGGAAGTTGGAACAGTCTAGTTGTAAAGATGTTTTAGAGGTTCTACAGTCATATTTGTGGCATGAGTTGAGTTTGTATTGACCCTGAGGTCATGATATTTCCATTTATATATCAAACTTTTGTTTTTGATTTCATTTGAGAAAGTTACAACTTGTTTATTGAATACTAGTTTTGGGGTGCTTCATTGTGCATGATCTTGAGAGGCTTCATGGTGTGAGATGATGGTTTTGAGTTGTTTCGTGCTTTCTAGAGGTTTATAAAAGATTATAAAACATATATAAGTGTGTTCCATGTTTTTTTGAAATTTGTTTTGCTCTAGAATATTTTCTTGGTGGTGAGCTACTTGTTTTGGTGTTTTAGGGCTTCTTGAGTCCTAATGGTGGTCTAGAAGGCTCTAGGTGATGTTGGCGACCTATATGGTCCTATGGGTGATATTTTTATGATTTTATTATGATGTGGGGATTTATTTTACTATATTATGGCTGACCTAGGTGATTTGTAATAAAGAAACATGTATAAAAGTAAGTTAGAAATCTCATTTGAGCTAGTTGTGAGAGTGGGAGAAAAGTGTGAGCTAGAAGGTTGTTTGAAGGAGGTGAAGAAGGTATTTGTGACCTTATTGAGAGGGAAATTATGTTGTGATGATTTTCTAGAGAGATATTAGGTATGGGTGAGCTAGGAAGATGGTCAAATCATCTTGAAGGAAGATGTTCTTGAGCATGGAGGTTAGAGAGGTGTTTTGAGAAAGATAGAGAGGAGAGTGAGCTTCATGAGTCATGATCAGTTGTGTGAGAAACATTTCAGAGATGGAAAAAAATTTAGATGGCTTTGGCTGGTTACGATTCATCTTTGGGGTTTGGTTCCTCCTTGTAGGGTTGGTGCTCTACTAAACTAGGGGTTGGTTCTCCTTGTGGGGTTAGTGCCTCACTAAATCTAGGGGTTAGTGCTCCTTTTTGAGTTGGTGCTCAACTAAATTTGAAACATGGATATAATAAAGTTTTTTTTGCGGTTTGTTTTCTTCCCCTTGAGGGTTTTTCACTTATATCTTGTGTCCATGTGTTCTTGTGTTCTCATGTGCTCATCTAAATGGTTATGTTTCTTAAGTATGCATGCTTAAAGATTAAGTTGAATTGGATGATTGATGGATTTGAATGTTAAAATGAATGTAAGTTTTATTACACACTGATTCACCCCCTCCCACTATTTTTGCTTCAAATAGGGTTGTATACAATGAGTAATAAAGTATTCGAGTAAGAAAATAAGAAATCAATCTAGCAATCATGTATAGAAAACATTAGTGAAAACTCACACAAAAAGATAGGATATCATTGCACAAGACACATGTGTTATCCTTATTACTCCAAAAAATAAAATATACATAATATAAGTAATTGATCATAATGATGAGGTGTTAAGTAATTGTAATGAAGAAAAACACATGTATAGTATAGGATATACCCCCAAATAGGTGGTTTTATTGGGAAGGGACTATGATTATATATTTTATTGTGTATCAAACCGTGTATGCCCTATATTAATTGAATATACATCATGAACACATGTGTGTAAATTTTATAAAGAAAAATATTTTATTGATTAAACCAATATGAAAAATGATATGTAAATTGCAAGCTAGAAAATCATGTGATGTGTAACTTCGATTTTATATTCGTTCAAATATTTGAATGTTTTTTTTTATTATGTGATTATTTGAAACAAAATCATTTTGAAAATATTTATGTATAGGAAGGAAGATATACCCGATGATGACCTCATTAGGATGTGGGGTCATGAAGGGCTCACTTAGTAAAAGTATGGTATAACACGTTCGTTCGAAGGGTATTAAATAATACCCTTAATGTTAGTTTTTACCTCCAATTATTCAATTGATAATACCCCCTCCGTTATATTATTAGAATGAAAATACCCCTATATTTTTCCATGTACCTTACATACCCATTTTTCCATTACAATTTTATTTACCCCTTTTTATTTCTACCCTAATATATCAAATAGAACATATTTTTATTTCTACCCTAACATATCAAATAGAAAATATATCATGTTTTCCACTCAATTATTATTTTCTTAATATGTCTTTTCTCTAGAAAGATATTTCAAATCCATTCAAGATATATTATCAATTATGTTAATGTTAAACTTTAATCATTTATCAATAGTTATTCAAATAATTAAGATGGTGAAAAATATCATAAATACGTTACTCAATCCTAGTTTTCTATAATATTATTATTTCTTGGTTAAGAATCTCCTAATTGATATTTCCTTATTCAAAAAGAGATTATAATTTAACTTCATGAAAACACTCCTTATGCAATATTAAGGTATTTATTTTTAAAAACTAGGGGTCAAATATTTTAGTTTAATATTAAAATCAACCCCACCTCTCCTTAGGCCCACCTCTCTAACCTACCCCCAATACCTAATTCAAAATATTAGTAAATTAAACCCTTTCACCCCCTAATGTCTACCAATATATTGAATTTGATTTTATCAATTTTAATTACCTCAATATGAATGCACGTGCTAGGATATTGCCTAGATAATGAACCCCTTGTGTGTGGTGTAGACCCATAAGGTGAAGGAGGTTCGGGCCTCACATATGTCATAGTCAAATAATGATAATCTTATATATCATTTGGAATAGTCATAATATATGCCATATGATACCTAAAATAGAAATACTTATGAGAAGAATCATGTTCACTAGGATACCTAGTATGATGTTGAGGAGGTAGAGAGGCATTAGTAAAAAATATGAAATAGCATCCCTAGTAAAGAGGTCGACAAGGTAAAGATATGTAAACATAAGTATGTGAAATGATAGACCTAGTAAGAGGGCTAGCTGATAAAGATCCACTAAAAGAATCATGTACAATAGGAGACCTAGCAGGATGCCTATGAGATAAAGAACCACTAGAATAAGTATGTGTAATAGTAGACATAGAATGAGTCATAGGATATAAAGATCCACTAGAAAAAGTATGTGCAATTATAGACCTAGCAAGAGGCCCAAGAGATAAATATCAAAGAGAAGAAGTATGTGAAATAGAAGACCTAGGAGATAAAAATCCACTAGCGAGAATTATATGCAATAGAATACCTATTGTGTGTAGATGTACAAGACATAGAAATGTCAAATGTTTAGATGCAATAGACATAGAAATATCAAATGTATCTTTATATAAGTAAAATAGTTATTGGATCCTCATATAGGATACACTTGAAAATAATAACTCATTGATTCTTTAAATGAATTTGAAACATTGATGCACAATAGATGGTATATCCTTAAAAGCGTGTAACCAAGGTCAACCAAGACACATATCACATGATCCTACAGAAGTAATAACAAAAAATTGAATATTTGTAGTAGTAGCACTAATTGTAAGATGGATAATGACATATAAAAGGTTTGTCTTAGTATCAAAAGTGGCTTATTTTTTAATGTACCCAAGATAAACAAGAAAATTAACATTACAAATATTATGTATAGCACTAGAATCAATAAAAAATATGTATAGAATGTTGACCAATAAAATCATGAATGTATAGTGAATTGGAAACAAGATCATGAGCCATATCAGTATCATCAAATGTAATAATGGGATTAGTAAATGGCATAGTAGTAACAATACCAATCATAGTGTCTAAATTATTACCTTAAAAAGGAGGGGGTAAAACATGATGATCATGGTGCAATTCCAATATAGAATTAAAAATTTTGTGTTAAGGAAGTGGGTCATTGAGTATTTTCATATTTGTGTTATCATTAGTAGGCTTATATTTGTTAGTGGTGATATCTCATTCAATTTCATTAGCATCATTATGATCTTGTATAACATGATGAATTTTAACACATTGATTATTATAATGACCAACACATCTATGATAATAAAAATAGGAATTAGCATCAAAATTATTATTATGAGGTTTTCTTACATCAGCATCAAACAATGGAGAGAGATACCAAGTTGCACTTAAATAATTATTTAATCACTAAGTGAGGTAAACAAGAAAATATAGTGATTGTCATCAAATATTATAACTAAATATTTTTGGGTTGAGATACAATATTAACAATAGCTTTAGCATCAGTCTTGTTGTCATTAGGTTTTCCTTTGAAAGTAGATTTTCCTTAAAACTTAGTATTTGATGTTTTGGGAGCATTCTAGTGACATATATGAGCTTTTGTATGTGAAGGACATTATCGTCATGTAGTTTTAGTTATGACATAAATGATCAAATGAGAATTTTGTCTCAAAGATGACTTATTATTGCAAAGGGGAAAGAAGAATTTGTATTAATAGATCTTGAAGCTCAATTTATCAATTATGATGTTATTCATCTTGGTAAGCATAATCTTGTAACATAGAAAATAATCATTGATATGTTCATTAGAACCTTGTCACATCTTAGCCATTTGAGTATTAGAATTGTTTTATTAATATTGATAGAGAATTGTGTAAGGAAGTGATTAGATAAAGGGGTAAAAGCCCAAACTGAATGAATGTGAAGATCATAGAACATGTTTTGGTTTAGAATTAAAAAAATAGAAATAAATCATCATCATTCAATAAAACACATTAAATATAAATAGTTGAGGTTGATCCTATAAATAAGGAGTTTTGTTTAACCAAACTCTATTTTATCTCTACTAAAAACCTCTCACACTTGATTCTACTAATGAGTTGTAACAAGTCACATTATTTTCTCACACCCTCAATATTAATCACTAGAAAATATACCATGAAGTACTAATATGATGACAATATTTGTAACATTCACCCTTAGTATGAACATGGGAGAATAGAAACCATATCCTACAAATGTTACTCTACGAAAACACTACTTAGACTACCAAGTTATCTCTTTACCCTCGAGAAAGACATAGGTATGATCTGCATTCCATTGTTGATCTTGAACAAAATTCTTTCATATTACCAAGCCTTGAATTTTGAATTTGTTTTAGATTCCTAGAGCTCAAAACTATATGAAAAAAATCATATTGAGTTTACCTACAAATCTCCTCCCTCCTCCCAAGAGACAAATTATTTTGAATATTCTTCTTTCTCCAAATGTTAAGAACAATGGTTTATTGAGAACACTATAGAAAGGGTGAACACATTGAAACAACATAGTGGAAAATAAGAAAATACTAAAAATAGTAATAATAACGAATGTGTCCTCATTATCTTCATATGTATCCACCATTATATATCAATGTCACTCTAATTAGGAATGGTATGAGAAGAATTTTTCTACCACCTAGAAATCATCATCATCTTTAGTCATTTTGGAAATGTATAAGTTTTCCAAGACTACATGGTGCATCCCTGTCATTAGACATTAGGGAATGGTTGTTGATTGACCTCCTACCTCTATTTCCTCTGTCCTCCAAACTACTCATCTCACACATCTAAATGGGACTTGAAACTCAATTTTACATTTTAAAACCGAAATTGCCCCACAAAATTAAAACATTGTTCAAACTAAGATATTAGTGTTTTGTAAAAATTACATTCATTTATAAACACTGAATTTTAACTATTTACTAACTCATTTTAACAACATTCTCTTGAATAAATGATGAAATACTATAACACATTAACATGCTAATGGCCCTCTTCTTAAAAAAAAATTATATTATCCATTTAAATGACTATGGACTTTAAAATTTCATAAAACTTATGAGAAACTCCTACACAAGACTCAATACACTAAAAAATGACACAATGCTTAATTGTAAGTGACTTAATACTAATAAATAAATGTAATCACATTAGACTATAATATGTGACATTTGTATACATGACAATAATAAAATATTAACTGATAACCTACAATTAAACATGAATTTTGACAAATCGTGTATGAAATAAACCCTAGTACATATCAAATCATCAATACCCAGGTATGTCAAGAATTGGCCGATCTGCATGGGTAGAAGCTTCATATTGGTGATAAAATAAAGGGCTATGAAAACATTACAATGTAATGCAGGTAGATTAGATGCATACTTTGTGGACAATGCTCATGTCTGCAAAGTCAGTGGAGGAAGAATGGATGGAAAAATGACATATGCATCGCCCATAGAAATAATTTGACAGATATAAAGTGGAAAGGACTAATATTGTTAAAATGGATGCAATTTTTTTTTACTTTGACTTCAAATCCAAACAATAGAGCATAATACCAAAAGATTCCAAAAACTCAACATCCAAGACTTTGAATGAGCAGGTTGTAGACTGAGAAAATAGATAAGTCGGTAAAAGAATTCAGACCAGGTGGTTACACTTGGCATTTTACTTTCTTAGGAAGTTCCAGTTATTTCAATAGCCAGGCCCTCCTCGCACGTAGCTAAGATGCATTAAAACATGTGAAGTGTGAGGAGATCCTGACGTGCACAGTAAAACATGACGTGGAAACAATAGTTAGATATACACTATGGAGGATTTGAGATTAATACATGGAAATAAGTGATTTGATCATAGAAAACATCGAATCAAATTGTCAATAATTTTTTTTTTGCAAACACTTCTAAATTTTGGTCCTCTCAAATTCTATTATAGCGCCTTGATACGAAGTAGCTTATAAAGTTTGTTATAAATTATTTCTGAAAAGATAAGCCCTATAAAAACTTTCCCTAATCTATTTAATGAACATAAACTAAACTGATCACAAAATAAACTTACATTGGCATGGGAAATGATATGGTAGTGTTGCCCGTAAATTAATACAAAACCTTATTATTTCTTCTTGTATAACTAGCTCTTATGCCAAATGTATACTAAATGTGAAGTTTGGTTTAGAAATTCAAAAATAAATAAATTTGTTCTCATTCAATAAAATACATTATATATAAATAGGTGAGATTGATCCTAGAAATAACGAGTTTTGTTTAACCTAACTCTATTTTATCTCTACCAAAAAGCAACGATACTTAATTCTACTTGTCGGTTGTAACAATTCACATTATTTTCTCAAGCTCTCAATATGAATCATTAGAAAATATACCATGAAGCACTAATATGATGACAATATTCATAACAAAATTTTTTTGATGAAAATTCCTCGGGAATTTTAAGAAAGAGATTTGTAACTAACACGTCATTATAAGCATAATTTAAGCAAAGTGAAATAAAAAGTGCAAAGGTGTTCTTCAAGATCACCCTTGTCATAAAAGTTCTAGGTTCAACAAATACCATAGACAAGGGATAGGAAGCCACTCCGGTTGAAGAAGATTATGAAGAAATTGCGTAGAATTCATGCTATAAGTGAATGTAAAGGAACCTTGTTGTAATTTAAATATTTGATCTTGTAAAATATGGAAAAGGGTTTCTATATCGTGTGGGCTAGCAAAGTGAAGGCTACTAAACGTTCCAAAACAAAGCTAAACTAACAAGACTAACACCAATAGCCTAGTTAACAAATGCTTATTGAATCTAACAATAGTTACATCAAAGATAAAAGCTTAATGGAATCCTTGAAACAACTAACATGAATATAATTCAAAACCTAGCTAAAGCATGCTTACTAGTATGTTCAATTAACCAAAATAGACCTAAATAGATCTAGGAGCAATCAAATTTGGTTGTTGCTACTCGAAGGAAGGTGAGATGGTCTCTCCAACAATGACTACAAGATCATATTGGATACCCATCTACTAACCCCATTGAACACTTGAGGCAAGGATTGAGCTTGACTATAAATCATATTTCTTTTAGGATATGCAATTCAAAGCATGGTGTAAAGTTTAAAGGTATGTGGTGAGTCCTTTTTATAGTTTTCCATTTGGGGAAAACTTGCATCTTGGTGCATGTGGGACTAAAAGTACAAATTAGATAAAGGATTGCTAATCATGATTAAGGATTTGTTAATCACAATTAGTGAATTAACAAGTGATTAAGATGTGAGGAGCCTTAATCAACCACTTAGGGTCAATTATGAGGTTAGGATAAGCTTTTGAAGCTTGTTGAGATGTTGTGGAGGGAAATGGGGTGATTTTGAGTGGTTGGAAGAGGGGTTTGAGTCAATAATAAGGTATATTGACCAAAACACGGGTAAAATAGTCTTAATCAGCTAATAATCACTAATTGTCTGTTTGGAAGAGGATTTTGACTTATGATTTGTCGTAAAGTGGCATCTTGAATGCAAAAGAGGATAGGTAATCAAAAAAGCACTGTTAATTGACCAAAATGGTAAGAAACGTTAGTTAATTAGTGGAAATAACTAATTATAATGGAAATGGTAAGAATGAAAGTGATTTGTGTGCTTTTAAAAATAAAATTGCAAAAATGGAATTTAGGTTTCTATAAGCAAAAGAAGAAAATGAATAAATATGGGTGTAGAGAGAAGATGTAGGAATAAAAGAGGACATGGGTATAGATATATTAACTCAGTGAGGTGGGTCACTAGTTTTTCCCAAAGATATAGGCATGGACGATGTATGAATATAGTAGATGTAATCAAAGTATAAGATGTGGGATGAGGACCCAAAAATGGTTGTTTCATTAGAGGGTTGATCACAAGATAACTTAGTAACAAGAAGGAGCTTGATAATATGCTCAATATGATGAGGGTTATTATGGAGTTGTGATTAAAGATCTTGTTTAGGATACATGTTGGGTATGTGCATGGAGATGGGGAACCAAAAAGTGACAAAAAAATCCACTTTTTGGCTATTTTAACCATAACATGCTCACATTATGGCTTAGTCACGTTATAACGTGATAGGGATAAATAACGCCGACATTATAACATGAGCGCATTATAACATGCTTTCGTTATAATGCACTCACATTTTAATGCGCTATTGTTATAACATGATAATGTTATCATTATAACACACTCGCATAATATCACAAGAACATTATAACGCGAGAACATTATGATTTTTAAAAAAGTGTATTAGTCTTGGCCGATACCTCCAAATTCGTTTGTATTACACAACAAATATAATTTTGTGAAAAAACATGAGCGGGTTTCTAGAGGAGAAATCTTGTCGCATATCGAATCAACCATGTTAGAAACTCTAGAAGGCAAATTTAAATTAATTTAGGGTAATTTTTGTCATTAAAATAATTTTTTCTTGCATTGTTCCTAATTTGTTTTTATATTTTTTTAAGTGGATCCAATCTCTTCACCTGAAAATCCTCCTTAACCCATAGACCGGGGGTGAAATAAATGTTATAAAAGTGAGGATAAATAATAAACACGGATTATATATCCATCATAAATTTTCCAAGTATTGTATTTTATGATATTACAACAAATTTTAGTGAATTAAACCAAGGATTACATGAATAACAATGAAATAAAATAGCTCATAAAACATAACACAAGATTTAAGTGGGAAAACCTTTCGGTAAAAAACCCATTGAAAATATCACTTATCTTTATTGAGAATTGAATTTCACCCAACACTCCCACTATTTCCATAGATCCCCAATAGTTACACCTTATTAAAGGTATTACAAACTGTAAACAACATTCTCTCAATGCAGAGTACTAGCTCACATATTTCACATTCATGTTTGATGATTCTTCTCGCATATAGTTTGCATCATTCATTATGATTTCTCTTTACAATCTCAAATGAGATCACCTTGTTTTATACAAGGCGGGTGGCCCGTTGTATGGGTCACTCTTATAATTTGAATTTAAACATTCATTGATGCGGTATGGGGATCCACCACCTTATGTTTTAAACATAAGTTATAAGCCAAAGTTCTTAGTCTTTGGCAGGTTTTTAATTAAGTGGTTTCTACTTAATATTACAAACCCCAACACTCCCCCTTAATATTAAGTAGGGAAATATGAAAAATCACCTTTTTATACAAAATGAATTACAATCCATAAATCATCAAAATGAATATTTAGGCTAGCATGCAAACATATAAAAATACATGCCAAGTCACCTTTTTATACAAAAGGAATTACAATCCATAAACCATCAAAGTGATTTAGGCTAGCATGCAACACAAAAAAATTGTTCCCAAAAACACATGCCAAGTCACCTTTTTATACAAAAGGAATTACAATCCATAAACCATCAAAGTGATTTAGGATAACATGCAAACAAAGCTCTTTGTTCCATGGATTTTTAAAAAGCCGCAATACACAACTTTAGTGTTTTGCGGGTTTTGAGAAAAACATGTTGTGGTACAAAGCTTTAGTGTTTCACAAATTTTGAAAAATATGTGGTACAAGGCTTAGTGCTCTATGTATTTTAAAAAGGCCACGACATAAAGCTCAAGTGTCCCACAAGTTCTATACAAAATATGGCATGGTACAAAACTACTAGTGCTTCGTGGATTTTGGAAAATCCGCAACACACCACATAGTGTTCCGTAGGTTTTGAAAAAAGAAACTCTGCGGTATATAGGAATAATTTTTTTCTCAATATAAAATGATAAAATATGAAGTTGTAGCCTCCTTGTGGAGTGGGTGCTTCACTAAATTAGGGGTTGGTGCTCCTTGTAGGGTTGGCACTCTACTAAACTAGGGTCGGTGCTCCTTGTGAAGTTGGTACTTCACTAAATTTCTTTTCTTTGTGTAATATAAGTAGTTTTCAGTGGGTTTTCTTCCCCATGAGGGTTTCCCACTTATATCTTATGTCTATGTGCTTCTTCTCATGTGTTATGGTTGTTTAAATGTATTATGAACACTAAATAAACAATGGTTGAATGTATGTGAATGGATGAATGTTAATAATTATTGTGATTAATGGTTAGTGAATTAAGAAATTTGTAGGACTGATTCACCCTCCCTCTTAGTCCATTGTGCTTCCAACAATGTTCTCTCTCTTTCTTGTATTCTTATGAATGATTGTTTCATGTTCATGTGGATGGATGTTCTGTTTCTTTGATGGTTTGTCAAGTTAATTGACATTGCTTATTTAATGATTAATGTTTTGATGGTTCATATAAGTAAAGGAAATTGAAGTAAGAGTTTTAAGACACAGATTCACCCCCTCTCGGTGGTTTTTCTTCCAACAAAAAATTAGTGTAGTTGTGTATCACTAGAGATCACATAACTTTAGAATCACCTGCAATAACCTGTAACAAGTAGAAACCCTAGACACATGCAACAAACTTCATGAAATAATTAAATAACCAAAAATAGAAATCAATGTGTGGGTGAGGTTGGACTACCCTTGGTGGTCAATTTTTGTTGAACCAACCCAAGTGCTACACTACATACCCTCGAGAGGGAGCAATCCTCATGTATTTCTCATTCTACGGGCATATCTAAGTCAACCCCCTATTGGTGCCCTTGTGTCTCTTGACACATATATAATGGGATAACAATACAATAGAGAATGTATCTAATGTGGTAGTATTGTGATGTGGTGTACTTAAGATGCTTTGAGTATCTATTTATTCCCATGAAGACCTTTTTCCAATTCTTGGAGTGACTTGCTCTTGCTTATACATAGCTCTAAGACCTTTTTAGTGCTTGGAAACGAAGGAAAATAAACTCTTGAAACTAGTTTGAGTGCTTCATACCAAAGTGGTGGATTAGATAACTGATGTGAAACTTCTCTACATAGATTTTTAAGATATGTGAGTGCTTTTTGTTAATATTTTTAATGGGATCTCATGAGAATGCTAGGTCATTTATGACGTGCATTTGACTTGCTTATATAGGATTTCATGGGTTAAACATTCACATTAAGGTTGACCTAGGAAGATGAAATGACACACATAAGATCTTCAAATTGGAAAAAAGTCATTAGATTGAAGTTTCCATGGCTATATAATTCAAAGAGGATTGTTATCTAGTATGGAATTGATTTGTACAGTTTTACACATGTAATTAGTGAGGAAAATGCTAAAGTTCAAGAATGATGAATGCCATAAAAATGTGTAAAGATGAGAAATATGGGGGTAGAGAGAGAGAGAGAGAGAGAGAGAGAGAGAGAGAGAGAGAGAGAGAGAGAGAGAGAGAGAGAGAGAGAGAGAGAGAGAGATGTTGACCGGTCTTAGAATATGAGCATTTCTCTTAGCATAGGAACAAAAGTCAAACTTATCATTTCCAAAGGATAAGTTACCAAATTTGAGTTTCCACAATTCCTTAGCTAGCCTAGTTTGTTTTTACATAGACACAAAAATTATTACACCAATTTTGTAAAGTATGGACTCCTTCACTAACATTTCATTTGCACCCCTTTTGATGCAAGCAATATGTAATGAATTTGTTTAGGATTTACCTTGATACATGAATTCATATAATATACACGTAACATTGCAACCACATAATTGAATCATGTGTCAAAGTATATGCTAATATTCTATAATATAAGTGAGAGAAGGAACATGTAATCATCGATAAAAATCTACGTAAAACTATTTCATCATGTCTAATGATATCATAGAGATGTATTTAATATAATAATCATATTTTTCCATAATAGAATTAAAGAGACATAAGAATATACATGATGTACAAGAGAGAATGATCATGAATGTCATCATTAGCCACCATTTTGTAGATATAGCCTTCTTAAGTTAATTAATGTATTAACATGAAAAGTATTCAATAAACTAAGGCTCATGATATGAAAACTTAGACTTGTACATGTAATTATAAATGGATGAATAAGAATTCAGTCCATAATAAGATCCTAGAAGGAGACATGAAACTCTAAATGGAGAAATGAAACCTTGAGGTTGATGTGCTTAATATAAAGAGGGTTTACAAATTTGTTTTAACTATTGAGGCTTTAAGTTCCTAAAATATTAATACTAAATATGTTTTCAAAAAATAGATAATAGAGTGTCCTAATCGTATCTCAAATATACTAAAAAGGAATAAGGACAATCTAACCAATCGTCAATGAAAGGGAAAGTGTCATAGTGTGAATAAAGGAATGAATCAATCTAATTCTATGAAATATGTAAAAAGATAAAAGAAGCTCATAAACATGATATGTTAATATAAATATGATAGTGTGAAATGTTGCCTAGGTTTATTTTGAGTGGTGAGGGATAGGTTCAATATGAACTTGCTTGAGGTTACCAACCTTTTCCTTTTTAGGGCATACCTTACTTACTTTTGTGTGCATGTTTACATGTCTCTACTCTACTAGATTATAACTTGGAAATTATGTAACAAAATGTGATGCTCTAGAATTGTCTTCTCCTTTGACTCACACTCTAGGAATCTCTCATACAAATTAAGAAGATAAGTCTTATACTAAATGAGGAATGTCCTCCCACACCCCGATGTGTTAAAGTGTTGCACTACATATTGAAATAATCAATTCTCATGCAGTTCTCCCCATATGAATGAAGTTTTTTTACTCCACTCATGATCCTATATGCTCAATCAATGTAACCATGAAATCAATATGCGATTAGGATGACACTTGATTAATAAATTTTTGGATAAGATTGTGTGAGATTTTGATTTGACGTTTTGAGTACTATAGTAGATCCATCATTAGGGAGAATAAGTATATACTTGATGTTTCGAGTTCTATCTTGGTCCCATCATCAAGGTGAAGAAGCATACGCTTGAAGAAGGACTAGAGAAATCAAGATAATTTAAATATGCCAAGAAGAGGAATGATATGGGACCACCAATAAGTCAACAAGAAGAGATCATCAAATGTATAAAATAAAAGGCTAAGATGAAAACAACTACAAATAAACAAGCACCTTGAAATAAAAATATAAAAACTATGATGTTTTAGTTTAATGTGAAAAGTAAAAGGTAAGAAATTGAAGTAAAAACATAGAAACAAAGAGCAATAAATTGGCAAAATTCAATTTAGAGTTAGATGCCCTTTAAATTAGAAATCAGCTGACAAATTCCTGTAAGAAGATTTAGGATGTGCACAACCTTTGTATGTCTTGTTCTTCAAGGTGTCTTACTTGTGATTTTAGTGTGTAGTGAATGATTAGTGACCTTTAAGGATATTTGTTTATATATGAGAGTCTTTGACATTTTTTGTGCAATCTGTTTGTTTATATATGAAAGTCTTTGACAAATTTTTGTGCAATCTGACCTAAGAATTATAGCTAGACCGGTTTGATGAAAATGCCCAATTTGAAAAACTGGCTGTTTGTATATAAACATGGCAAGTTTTATAGGGTGGAAAGGTTTGGTACCAAACCTTTTGCTGCCAAACTTAACCAAAGCCTCAAAACTCAAGGAACATATAATTGAGAGATATGTATAGATGTGTGTTAAGAGTCCTGAGTAAATTGGAAATGATCTTGAGTGTGAGTAAGAAATGTGACCAAGATGATACACATTGAAAATGATCCAAATATATGTGAAAAGAGTCAAATATGTGCTAACACTTGATCTAAATATCTTAAAAAGTATCACAACTAATATTCTAATATTACAAGTACATTTTTATCAAAATTAAGTTAATATTTATTAACTATTGTATTTTGGTATAAAACCAAAAAATGTAGTAGATAGCCCCATGATAAACAGTTTGTAAAACATAACATTTTCTGAAAGGTTTTTACATGAATAATAACTTATGTGGAGTTTGATTGCCAATTTTTTTTTTTGTTGCTAAGCCGTTGGATGACCTCCAGAAAAATAAATAGTGGCGACTCATTTATGCGAGCATTATCTAGATGCAATGAACATACCAAACAAGTTCTTCTAAACCACTACTTTAAGAGTTAATTAGAAACTAGAGAGCTGAATATTCAAATGTCATTATGTATCTCTAATGTTTTCCAATTTTAATTTTAATTTTCAAATAATTTGTTTGTTTTAGTTATTAATAGTTATTAACTTTGGTGTATATGCAATCTAATTCTCTTCATAGAGTATTACATTTTTAGAGGTAAAATGTTGCAGCCTTTACTATTCATTAATCAGCAGAAGAGAATAGGTTGCATTGAATTTTAAATTCTAATCTGAAACACTCAAATTTCTAATCCTAAACAATGAGAATCCTTTGAAAAACCAGACCACTATTGAACTTAACTCAAATAGCAAGAAATTTAATATTTGAGCTCATCCCTACAGTAAGCATTCCGTACAAAGGCATCTTCTAGTAGAGAAGCAGGTACCCCTAGAGTTTGGGCAACGCCCACAGTCAGAGAGTGAATCCAAGTTTTCTCCTCCATGTTTTGTGCTTCTGTATCAGTACTCGGATACATCCCATTAATCTACTCTTAGAGGATTTTAGTTTACAATCCTTGCAATACAATGCATCTTTTGGGTTATAAGAAACAACATTGGTGCCCCACTCTACATTGTCAGGTTCACAATTTGAAGGAGTTATCATCATTTTCACCTCAACAGGACATCCAAGAGCTTCTTGCAATGCATTGGATATGGCCACCTGTAACCTTTCCACATTTTTGTTTTGGTGATGGTGCCTGAACTCCACATGGGCTATTGCACCTGTATTGGCTGAACATAATAAAAGAGAAAAGTTCATTATGAAACAAGAAGTTAGAAATTGTACCTGTCAATGCCACTCAAAAGTACACCAAAGGACAAGCAACAATTTTTTTCTGGGTGTCATGGGAAACCACCATTTGAGGTAGTTTGAAGCTCTCAACCTGCAGACGATTGACCATAGGTCTTTTGCAGCAACACTCCATCTCAACAAACCAAACAGTATTACATGTTCATATACTTTGCAAGTCTACATTTACGCACACTCGACACAAATGTCGCTCAGCCTAAACATCACATATGTTTGCAAGGCTGACTGGTCAACCAACCAATAATAAATCTACCCCAAAAGTGGTAAACAGCCCATTGATTACAGATACTTCTGTGTCTATGTGCACTGTAATGGGTATTGGAGGCTATTGAATAAGATATGTCAGGTAATGGTGTTGACAAAATAACAAGAAGAGTTAAAAGAATTCCTAAAGCACCTCCTACTTATTAAATAAATAAGATAACATAATAAGAAATAACATACCTTTGCATGTCAGTAGGGACACCAACTTTCCTTGACCTTGTAGTAAGTCCTCAAGAGTTGTAGATTGACTGCTTTTCAGCATTCTTTGCCATATCTCGTTTACTTTGCATGGGCTCATAGCATTGAACTCCAATTTTCCTTCTTCAATTGCACAATTTGGCAGTGGAGATGGTACTGGAAAACTATTTGTTTTAGTATCATGTGGATGACCAGGTTCAGTTTTATTCAAGTTACACAGAGTACTAGTTGAGCTCTCTGCAAACCCACATCCTGTATCAACTGAATCTGCAATCCCAGTACCTTTAACTTCAATTGCCTGTGAGTGGGGATTTGATTCTGAGAGAACTTCATGTAGGACTTCATGTACATTCCAACGATCATTAAGATGACATGTTTCCTCTTCATAAGCAGGGTCCATTTCATCCATCTCCCTCTGGCTCAAATTATGCAAGTCCATACTAGTATGAGTTATGCATGTATCTATAGTTGAGGGGGATTTGGATTCAATTCATCCGGTCCAAATTGTAGAAGGGCGGCTGTGAGCCATGAAATGCACTCATTTGAATCCCTAAGTTGCTTTTCTGCTTCTGAAAGGATTTTCAGAGCTCGGCCTAACTTCTCGGTTTTATCCATAGATGCTGCACAGAATTATTACAGTATTAGTTATAGAAGTCCAGCTCTGTCAATTTTTAAGTGGTAAAGTGACATTTTTAAACCACTCAAATTTGAAAGATCTTATCATTAAAAGTTATAGGTTGTGAGAGTAAGACTAGGCTGTCTGGCATGCAAACTTCGGGGTGTTTGGTAAGGCACTTACAAATTTTCATGACATATGATAGCCTCTCTCAAGTGGAGGTTTTAGACTTGCGTGGCATAGACATGCCAGTTACAGGATTTGATCTTGGGTCAATTAACTTGTAAATGTAAGTCCACACCAAAACACCAAACCGGGGTGCTTGGTAAGGCACTTACAAAGCAGGCTTGCTCTGTGCATGTACCAGAGGATTTACACCGCTAACATCCTACCTATCTTAAGCCCTGATGGGAAGCTTAAACCTTATGTTCCATGGCAATAAAACAAAATAAGAGTCAACAATTCATATGGTGGCTTTCTTAGATGAAATTCCTCAATTAAGTTCAGGAGGCCACAGGCCAACCCTTCCATTTAGTCCTAGTTTTCCAGAGTTATACCTTAAAAAAAATCTATTTGGACTAAATGTATGTTTATATAGTTGAGTATGCAAAGAGGCCCTGAAATTAGTAGAAATTTAGTTCATGTTTCATGAAAGAAATTGATCAAGACGTGACTTACAAAAAGGCTTACCAATGAAATCTTGGGTTTCTTGTGCCTCTGCTGAAAGACAATTATTGGCCAGAATATCCATAACAAGAGTCGCTAGTTGTGAAACAAGGGCAAGTGGCTTGACTCCAGAATCAATGATCTCTCCTGTGCATCTCACTGTATTTTCGGTGTCAGCTGATAAGGCGAAGTCAAGTAAATCTAGAAGTTTTCCATATGGCAACAGACCAATCTGCAAATTGAAATATCAATCAGTGGCAGTGCTAAAATCAAATGCAATAGTAAAACACACAAATCAGCTACTGTGAATATTATTATCATTTATTAAAATCAACCGGCATTACTATGAGAAGAAAGATCTTTTAAGCTATAAAAATATCATCCACATCCCACCTGGCTGCATGAGATAGCTTGTCTGAAGAATAAAATGATTAAAAATCAATCATCAATGCACAGAAAAACAGATAGATCTTCCCATAAAAGGATTGGAAACATATAATTTGTAGCTTTTAATTCAAACATACTTGGATATAAGCTATGACTAAATCTTGACAAAGCTTGGAGAATTTATTTTTAAAACTGGAAATCCATTGAAAACAAGCAGAAAGAATCTTGTATATAAATCTTTAGTATTTAGAGAGGAAATGTACCATTTGGCGAACCCTTGAAAGTGTAATTGCCGAAGAGGAGAGGCTGAACTGTTCCAATGCGTTCTCTGCATCCCGCAACGAACCTTCTGCTCTTGCTGTGATTAAATGCAAAGCATCATCTTCAATGTTGATTTTTTCTGCAAATGCAAGCTTCTTGAGCCTGTTGAAGATATCCACATCCCTGAGCTTCTGAAAGCAGAACTTCTGACATCTCGACAGTGCTGTTATTGGAACCCATTCTAAATCCACTGTAATCAGAATAAACACCACATACCCAATAGCATTTTCCATGCATTTTTGGAATGCAGCGCTCCATGCTTCAGGACTGAGCTCATGGCAGTCTTCAACAATAAAAACCCTGTACCCAGAAGCCGCATAATCGAAATTTACTGTCTCAAGGCATATTTTTAGTCTTTCAATGACATCATTGCCAGCTGCATTCAGTTCAGTAACATGAGGGCTTTTCCCGGACAAGAAAAGCAAGCATTCTCTGCATTTACAGCAAGGTTTTAATTTCCTGTTGGGAGATGAACAATTCAAAGCTGAAGCAAAAATTCTTGCAGCAGATGTTTTCCTGTTCCTCTTGGCCCATAGAAAAGATATATGGGGGCAACCTTTCTTTTCAGTGATGCATTCTTAAGGGATTTCCTTACAAGTTTTTGTCCAATGAACTCCTTAAAAGATTTAGGACTATACTTTTGGCTCAGACCCAAACAATTTTCTTCACTCTCTCTCATACTTTGATCAAGATCACCTTGTAATTCACAGTATTCTTGATTTTTCAATGAATGAAGTGGGTGGTTTTCCTTGTGATTTTGTTGGTCGGTGCTCTTAAATACATGTAATGAATCCATTATGAGAGATTTGTGCTTATCACAGGATTCATGGTATGAAAAATTGCTGCTTGTGTTGATATCTTCAGTGCAGGTTAAATGACTTGAGGGACCTGAAGAGCCAGTTTCAGACCCATAGTAAAATTTATGTGATGAGCTTAAAGGCGATGCAATTTTCCAATTCATTTTACCAGTTCTCCTCCCTCTTAGGAGCCTGCTGACGGGAGTGCCGCTCTTGCTGGGACTTCTGCTTCTTCTGTCAAATACCCATCTGAGAGCCTGAGATCTTGTACTGTTTCTGATGCCATGCTGCATCTTGAACCCTGTTTCTGCCTCCAAATCACTGACTGACCTTGAACAGCCTTGATTTCTGCTCAAAGACCTCAAGCTGTGCTTTTCATAGAGTGCTGATTTCTTCCATGTCCTATCCACAAATTTATCCTTCCTTGACAGATTCTTCAGCATTTGCAGGTTCATTTGCTGTGCATTTTTCCTTTTCTCCATTCTTCCTTATTTTATCTGGAAAAAATGAATCAAATTACTTATGCTCGCTTAAATGTCTTCAAAATCATGGGGATTTATTTCTAACAATGCTTGTGGTTTTCAGATAACATTGGGTAGAACCTGTAATACCACGGAATGCTTTGCTACACTATCCACAGCTATATTTAGTATTTTCATGAGATATTGAATCGTAATGCATTATATTGCACGGTCCATATTTGTATCCATTGATTCATTCATTTTGAGAATTCATTTTCAAATCTACTGTATACTCTTTTGGGCAAAGGTTAATTGCAGAAACTGTATTGGTTTTTTTGCATGTCATAAGTTTCGCTATCGATCTTGAAGACAAGCCATGTGAATCCTGTGTCACATGGCAAAGAAAACAAAGATTCCAGTACAAGGTGTTGCATTCATGTTGTATTTATTTCTAATTTAAAAGCATTGATAGCAGTGCCGATCATTTTAAGAAAACTAAGCCCTTGCTTGATCAAAACCATTCACATTTCAGGAAATGGACTTTTTCTTCTTTTTTTTGGCTCCATCTTCATACTTCTGTGGATATTGTTCAGCAGTTATTCATTCTTAAAAGACACTTCAGATTTAAAAAATGAATTGATTATGCAGAAAAGTACAGTTCAGAAAAGATCTGGAATGTAACTCTATTAGCATGGAAAATGACATTTTTGACTTATACAAACTCCACCCACAAAAACATAAAAATGGTGCAGCTCATAAAACTGCATTAAATCACATTCATTCCAATCGTGTGATTTGGTATTATGTCTATAATTCAGAGGCAAATAGAAAACTCTGAACTCATTATTATTTGTCTTAAATGAAAACAATTACCTCAGTTCATGCATTGACCGTGCCAAACGCTCCACCCTGCATGCAAAATGGACAATACATATATTTTGAAGAAGCTTGTGATTTTATTTTATTCTTAGCTGTACAACTAAGTGTTGAAACATCATTGCTGCAGCACCTGCACTGGAGCAAGCCTGCACATTATTGAAATTATCGTTCCAACAGCCAAATTAAGATAACCGGTGTATAAAACATGTATTCTTTTTATAAAATTGTCACTAGAAGTCTTAAATTTATTTTTTCTTGTTTTCTATTTCTGTTGGTAAAGTTTATTTATGAATATCAAAGGGTTTTTATAAATGTATTATGAGGACATCCATCCACCCTAATGTTATTCGGGATACGCAGTGATGCCACATTTAATAAATAAAAATAGTTATTTGAATTAAATTTCATTATTAAAAGAGTTATAATTTGATTGGTGATTTGAGCTTTAAATTTAACAAGCACTTATGGCTGTCAAACAATTATTTTTAATTGAGACAATTTCAATATTGAGCCATAATGGTGGTTTTATTATAATAGTGATAAATTAATTCAGTCTTCATTTATTTTCTCTTCTCTATATTAAAATAGAGATTACATGTAGTTGATTATACACTTGTTGAGTAAGCGTATATTTATATCAAAATTGATGTATATTTTTGAGTAAGTGTATATTTATATTGAAGTGTTCCTTTGTCAGTGCGATGATTAGAGAGCATCCAATCTGTCAAAGTCACTGGAACACGATCTTGATCCTATTAGTTTCGACTTTCCGCATCATGTATTTAGAGGGGCTTATATCCTAGTGGATGGCTTAACAAACTATCATTCTCACCATTAGACTACAACCCATTCAATATGTATATTATAATTTGTATATAAATTTATATGAAAATAACAATCATATTTTTATTTAGATTTGGAAGGAGGTTTAAACTCAATGGCCATCTAGATATGTCACACAATTACATATGGCACACAATTTTTAATAATCCTATATCACTACAATATATGTGAATCTATTAAAAAATGATGCTATATTCTAAATATATAAGTTAGGGAAGAGAAGAAGGGATTGGAAGTTGAGACCTTTCCAAGCTACCCAAAGGAAAACCTTGAGAGAACCCCACTTGATCAACTTGTTGGAATATTGCCTTCTAGGATTACATTTGGTTCTAAAGCTCATTTTTTGTGGTGCTCCATCGGCCTAGAGATGGATTCATTCCCTTTTTCAACCCTTCTCTCTAGATTTCTTTACCTGGAAGATGGTTCTTTTGGGGGACTCGGCCCTGCTTCCTGCAATTTACAACAAATTTTGACACATTTAGAATTGATATTCTATTTCATCTTTGGAAAGACAGAAATAATGCCATTTTTAATAATGTTCCTATGGATAAAATTTTCTTTATTACTAATAACATGGCTTTTGTGATGCTCTAGATTGAGAACAGTGCCGAGAAAGTTCGGCTAGAGGTTGAACACCTCCAACACCTATTCGACCATTGGGCCACCGCTTTCTGCGTGGTTAGCCGGGTTCCTCTTGATGTTCCTACTAGTCGTCGTTTCACTACCTTGGTGCATCACTCTCCCACTCCGCCTCGTGGTTGGGGTTTCAAATGTGACGCTCCCGGAGATGGTGAAGCCCCTCTTCTCGTTGCCGGTGGTCTCCTTGCTCTCAACTTCTTTCCCCATAAGTTTTGGTCGCCTTGGTGATTTTGGTGGAGCATGTTAGAATGCCTTTCACGGGGAAAGTTTCCACGGTTGGCCCTTGCCATTCCTCCCTCTTGGTTGTCTTTTGATAATCTCGAGTAACAACAACAACAACAAGATGAAAGTGGATGGGAGCCCATCACGACTTGGCTCACCATGATTCGATTGGGGTGATAAGCTTAATAGCCCTTTGCTTTCTCCCTCGGCCACCATGTTTGTTGTTGTGGCCTAGTTTTTGGCTCTTTGTTTTGTTTGCCCGCTTTTTTTTTTTTTTGATGTGATTGGACTCCTTCTCAAGGCCTAGCTGGCTCGATGTGATTGACATTATGTGGTGTGATTTTTCCATGGGGGTTCACTAAGTAAAAGTATGTTATAGCATGTTTGTTTGAAAAGTATTAAAGAATACCCTTAATTCTAGTTTTTACCTCTAATTATTCAATTGATAATACCCCCTCCCATTATATTATTAGAATGAAAATACCCCCTATTTTTTCCATGTACCTTACTTACCCATTTTTCATGACAATTTTATTTACCCCTTTTTATTTCTACCCTAATATATTAAAAAAAAATATATCATATTTCTCACTCATTTTTTTAAATATGCATTTTCTCTCAAAATATAGTTTGAAGCCATTCAAGACCTATTACCAATTACCTTATAAATGTTAATCTTTAATCATTTATCAATAGTTCTTCAAATAATTAAGATGGTGAAATAATATCACTTGTGTTGAAAAACATACTCAATCCTAGTTTTCTACCATCTTATTATTTCTTGGTTAAGAATCTCTTAATTGAGATTTCTTTATTCAAAAAGAGATTATAATTTAACTTTATGACCACACTCCTTAAATTGCAATTTTAAGGTATTTAGTTTTAAAAACTAGGGTTCAAATGTTTTAGTTTTATATTAAAATTAAACCTCCCTTTCCTTTGGCCCACCTCTCTAACCTACCCAATACCCGATTCAAAATATTAATAAATTAAACCCTTTCACCCCCTCATGTCTACCGGTATATTGACTTTACTTTTATTAATTTTAATTACCTCAATATGAACCCACGTGCTAGGATATTGCCTAGCTAATGAACCCTCCCTGGATTTTTCCACTCACCTTTTATACTATCAATGTTGTATATCTCCAATTTTATTAATAAAAATACTTTTTTTGATGAAAAAAATCTTATATATATTAAATGCAACATGATACAAGATTCTCTCAACAAAAAGCGGGTAGTATGAGAGCACGCCCCAAAGCCACAAGAAAACTAGGCCATGCCTAGGAAAGCAACAAAACATCACTACTTGTTAAAAACAAAACCATCCAATGTCGAAGCAGAATAAGGACCAGGAGAACCAAAGTGCCCTTGAGAAACAGGAGCATCAAAGAGCCCCTTCTTCTCCTTATATTTTGTGACAACAATCCACGACACTGCGGAGGCCGATGCAAGTGGAGGGACTAGGCGAGGGCTCTCTTGACTAGGGTCAAAACCAGAAGACTCTGAAACATGTGACCGCTTGGTACTACCGCCAACAGGGGGAATCTCAACACTCATATTTTCTAAATTTTCGGGAGAGCGTTTGTTAACTTCCGGCACTAAAAATGACTGCCATCCTTTAGGCCGTAGAGAAACCCCTTTGTTCCTCTTTTGTTTATTCTGATTGAGTGACAATGAGCAAGCCTCTGAAGGTGCCCAGTTTGATGGCATAACCAACATTGAAAATTCGTATTCTCATAGTTCTAGAGTTTGAATCCACTTGAAACCATCATGCATTAACTCAACTAAAAACACAAAAATGTGTAAATGGATGTCAAATTTAAACTTCAAATGGGAGAGAAACCAATAGCAAAATCTTTAAATATTTTTCAACAAAAATAGAAAAAACTTGCAAACAAATTTATGTCACAAGTATTACACCAACATAATAATTGATTGATTGTTTCATAACCTTCTTTCCAAATGCATACTATCCCAATTCAAATATAAGTGTTCATTGTATCCATGTATATATAACTGATATGACAGGCAGTTGGAAGCTGTGTAACGGCAAATTCCACAAGTTCTCGCGAAAAAGCCGACATTGAAGCAAAATCTGACAAAATAGCGCCTTAATTCCTCGTTAAAACACTGCCATTAAAGGAATAATTCACAGACACACGTGGCAGACAAATAAAAATAGCTAACCTTCCCCGAAATGTTTACGCCATCATCCCAAATAATGCTCCGCAGTCTGCACTGCTTTTCATTCTTTTAAATTATCACCAACATATTTGTGCGGTAAACAAGGGATTCTTTCGACACAACATTTCGTCAACTCGCCGTTGTCTCCACCTGTCCATATTTTTTATTCTTTGAAAATAATTTGTGTGTCAAATCAACATGAGAATTGAGAAAATGGGTAAACAGGCATTCGTGGCTTTCTTTTTGCAAAATTTCCAATCATTCGGCATCCATGTTGCTAAGGAAAATCATATATATATTTATGTATATATAATTATTATTAATATTAAAATGTATTAAATTATTATCATGATTATCACGATTTTTAGAGTCCATCCAAAGTATGGTTAGGGCAAAGAATGCAACAGTCCCGGGTGGTCAATCCAAATATCCTCCAACTTTGTATTCCATGTAGTAGAAGACTAATTCTCGAGTTAAACATTTTCCCTTGCACATTCAAGATACAATCACATAGCTATTCTATCACCAAATATGATATGCTTATTAAGGGCTTTGACAATCAACCCAAAATTCTTGGAGCAATTACATTGAGTATATATCACTTGGTCTTCAACTTGTACCTACAAAATGTAGAGTTATATTTAATCGAATGAGCTGTAATATTTTGCATGAGAGACCTTGGATACATGATAAATTGGATTTATCCCATGTAATTTATATATATATAATAAAAGTTCATGCATATTTTATAGATGATTTGTGGTTTCGATTTTGTACAATGATTTAACTTCATCATGTATGTGTGCCCCACTCAAATGAGAGTAGACTAGATGTATTCACTACTACATGAGGTGTAATTTGTCTTGCAAAATGAGTCAATGCGGTGCTTCCATGAGTTTTGTAATTTATTGATTAATTGTGGAGCACATTGAAAGAAAAGTTGGTGGTAATTTCTAATACAAAGCTAGTGTAGACACTCAATTTTGGTAACTTATCCTTTGGCAATGACAAGTTTGAATTTGTTCTTATATTAACACTTGTGCTCACATCCTAAACTCAATTGACATATCCTCTCTTTCCCACATGAATCACTAATCTCTACACACTACTCTATCATCCATTCATGCAATATTAACGGTCGTAAGCATTATCTATCCCTAGGGACCTTTCCTAGAATATGAATCTACATCCACTACATTTTTATAAGAGACCATACATAATAAGGACAAACAATACCACTGATGCTGGGCCGACTTATACAATCCCATCCCCTTTTTCTAATAAATCTTTTCTCAATTTTGAATATCATATGTGCATTGTTTCATCTTCCCCAAGTCATCTTTAATGTAGTATCTAACCTTCAAAAGCTAATATAAGCAAATCAAATGCATTTCACAACTAACTGGAAATTCTCAATCACTCTTATTGTAAAATATCAACACTTAAGCAATCAAAGTTCTCTTAAATATTCCTAAAGCATATGCACAACCTTAGAGCAACCTCCACATAGGTTTGAAAAACACTCAAACTAGGTTCAAAAGTCTAGCTTCCTCCATTGCCAAATATTCGAGTTCCTAGAGTTGTCTTATCAAGAGAAAGTCACTCCTAGCGGTTCCCAAGGTTCTCAAGGACAAAGAGAATCGGTTTTAGAATCTAAAGAACATCACATCACACTACTACTATGTTTGGTGCATTTCTATTCTATCTATATTTATAGATGAATGTTATTATTTGTGTTAAGAGATGTGGGGGCAACATAGGGATTGACTTAGATTGCATACACTACTTGCACCAACACTAAGATAACTACATGATGTTTGCTCCCACTTGAGGGGATGTAGTGTAGTGCTAGGATTGATTTAGTAGGGGTTGACCACTAGGGTTAGTTAGACCTCTCACACACATATATTTCTCCTTTTAATCTAATTATTAGAATGAAGTTTGTTATATGTGTCTAGGGTTTTCTATTTAATATATAAGTCGTTACAATTGGTGCCAAAAGTGTGCAAACATTCTTGTGAACATTCATGATGATATTAGGCTAATGACAGAAAAAAGTTATATATCTCTACCATTTACAAAATTGAAACAATACAAAGAAGGACCAAATTGTACTATGCCCTAACCGAGATATGTATGGTTTTGTACATAAGAAATTTCTAAGAACATTCTCAAGAATGAGGGATCTTTATGTTCAAATCACTTGTTTAACTAGTTTACACATCTAGGCGACCTCTGTACCTCTATGCACAACAAAGTATTCATGTAGTTTTGTGTTTTACATTATTGTTACATCATTCTATCATCATTTACTATATTAATAACCATATTATGGATTGTATGATTAATGCAAATTAATTTATTGAGTATCTTACATGTAACATTCTTAAACCTTTTATATAACATATACATCCATATTTGTTTAGGGCGTAAACAATTAGTTACAAATATGATGCAAATTCAAAGCATAGTAGACATTACTTTGTGAAGTAAGGAGCTTCAAATTTGCACTAGAAACTAGGTAAATGTGGACAATTTGGTATTTTTTAAAATCAAAGTCATACATATATAGACTTCAACTCTAACATGTCTCTAAAGTAAATGTAGCACAAATTTAAAGCAAAGTCAAATAAATGTAAATACTAATTTTCAAAGCAACGAAATTAGGTCAATTTGAGCGAGTTAGTATTTTTTCTGATTATTAAAAATGTCTAAAGTTAAATTCCAGCTAATCTTTCACCTATCTTAATTTTCACATGAAGTCCAAACATAATAATGAAAATGCGAGTAATATACATGTGATGGCATAGAAGTAGTGGCAAGTGCATCATCTATTACCCATGCTAAATAGTTATAGTTTGCAATGCTCAGACCCGAAAATGCTACTTTTTTATGTTTCTTTTATTTTTATGGTTGTTGCATAAGACTGTGTTTTGACAATATAACTTCTGAAGAACAATTACTGTTTTTTTTTTTATAGTGTTTATGTTATGTTTTAAATAAAAAATAAAAAAATGAAAGTAACTATCTAGTTTACTTTCATCATACCTATCTAAGAAATTTTTAGGTTTTATAAAAGGTAAGGGATTCATTAACCCTTTTTACCTACATAAATAATTTTTTAAATAAATTTTAACATTATTTTCATAATTTTTAAACTACAAATTGTTTCTATGAATATGTTATAGTGAATATAAAATACATTGAAAGATTGTGTTTATATTCCCATGGGCTTATTGGTGTAAAAATGAGTTTGGAGTGTTAGTTTTCATTCTTTTACATATCTTCAAACTTACAAATTATATAAAATTCAAAGGTGGTCATTTAATTCATTTATATGATACGTGGGATGTTAATAACTATAACACAAAAGTACAAGTGCCACATTTTGGGTCTAGTTCACGAAAAAAATCTATATTTTTTTGCATTTTTGCATCCAATTTTTTGTGAATGAGTGTCATTTTTGTGGTAAAAATGATGATATTGTACTTTTATAGTATTATTTTTCCACCACATATATATTGAATTCACTTCAAATTTAGTGTCATTGCTTTGGATTTATGTCGCATACTTAGTTTGAAATTTTGAAAAATTATGAAAATAATGTTAAAAAATTATAAAGTCGGTATGAAGTCATCTTTAGATCACCTTTAAGCCACCAAATATGTTTTATTTAATTCTAGCTAACTACCCTAAAGTTGAATTTAACTTCGTGAAAAGACATAACGACAAATTAAAATATGTTTTTAAATGACATAAATTATAATACCACACTTAAATTAGGATAACATCCCATTTTAAGTTTCTTGAAGGCCCGCCCTAATGTCACCCTTAGGTGACACTCCCGAATGTTGCCTAGGGCAACTTAAAATGGGATGTTAGCTTGACTTAAAATGTAACTTTAGATACTATTTATGCTTTATTTAATTCACGAAATTAGTTTGACTTAATACTCGACTTAATAAGTGTCTTCAAATTTGTCTTTACCTCGACCCTAAGTGCTGACTTAAAAGTGACACTATGTGCAATTTTAAATCTGACTTTAATTGTGACCCTAACATTGACATAAATTAGGACATTATCTCTTGTTTAAATTACAACACTATATCCTACTTAAATGCGACATTATCTCTAGCTTGATTGCTGACATAAGTCTAACTTATTCTACGATATTAGTCATTATAATGGTATAAAAATGTTTTTGAATTTGGTTTTCAAAATTTATTAATAATTTAAATTGTGTTATTATGGTGTACAAGTTATATTTATAAAATTTTGATGTTAATGTCAATTTTCACGATATACATAATAAAATAAAAATTATGCCAAGTATAAAATTAAATTAGAGCATATATTAAAAATTTAACTATAAACATTAAATTTTTAAGGAAATAATAATAGACCAAACATAATAGTCAAACCACTCAATAATAAATTTAAATTACATTAGTGTAAATTCATAGCACCCTGGATGTTTTCTCATATTTCTAGTTTGATAATAGGCATCCAGTGTGATTGCACAACATTGAATATTTTCCCCAAGTGTGGGACTTGCAAAATGGGAAAAACTCTCTAGATTAAAGGCTGGTTCCTCTACTCCTCTGATCAGATGTATGCATGAAATTTGCAGAGGTTTAATACTAGATCCTACTCTAAATTCCAAGGAGACAGAGATAAAGGATGCAAAAGAAATAAAACTAAGTAAAAGTGGTGATACACCAAAGGAGTGGTGAACATCTATTTTTGCAAATTGACACAAATTATAAAAATGCAACACAAGTTATGCACAAATTGCTAAAATGTAATGAAGGATCAGAATGAAGCAAACAACACAAGAAAGGATTGAAAGCTCATTCATAGAGCTTGCATTGTCATTTCCTTTTTTAAATACAATGCATTACAATAGCAAAGAGGTAGAAAAACATGTTGTAGTCCTAAAAGAGGTCTAATATTCCACAAATTCACTTGCCAGGGTGAAGAAGGGAGCCTGCAGTTCATAAAAAATGTCCAACCCTTTACAAATGAGCCAAATCTAGCTTTTAACAATGAAAACTCGAACTTAGGAAGGAGAAACACGGGAAAAATGAAAGGAATCATTCAACCAGTGACCATATCCATCAAAATAGCATGGGTACCCTTAAAGTTTCATTCCCCAATATTTTTGACCATGCTGGAGAAGAATGGAAGCCATACTGCATTAAAAATGGTGGTTGAATGTCAGTTTTGCTCTTTTCCCCATGCCGGAGGCACTTTTTCATTTTCTCTCATTAAACTTCACCGAAAAAAAAATTGAAGATTCCATCGTGTAGAGGACTTCAATATCTTTCCAATGACACCAAAATTGAGAAAAACCAAGCTCTGGATCGAAAGATATGCCCCTTTGAAGATTTAGGGAAAAACAGGGCAAAAATCGGGTGGCTGAAACCCAAAAATTTTCCCTCTTTTTTTGAATTTTGGGAAAATTTTCCTGAAAAATCTGCCCCTCACCACTCTGATGCCACGTGGCACATTTTCATTGGTCTGTGGGTTTAACTAGCCCTTGTATGCCTTTTTGAATTTTTGGAAAAAATTCCAAAATCACTCCGCCGCTCTGCTACTTCGTTGCCACATGTCATCTTCTTATTGGCCGCATGGGCGCGCTCAAAAGTTTCCTTTGCGTTGCTGACCTTATTGACTTATGTTGGCCATTATACATGTGGCACATTTTCATTGACGCGGGCCTTCGAGAGGTGGAGTTTTATTGCGTCATTTGCAACACTTTGGTGAAATTATCAAATTCCCCCCGCAGCCCCGACCCCGCTAGATCCATGGACACGTGTCACCTTCCTATTTGCTTGCGGGGCTTCGGGCCAAAATTATTCTTTGCACCCCTCGCCAAGAACTTTGGAATTTTTTTTAGCTTTTCCCCGCCGACCCATCATTCCACTTCTTTGACATGGCACATTCTTATTCGTTCGCAGACCTTCTAGGAAAATTTCCCTCTAAAACTCCGCCGAGCCATAACTTGCAAAATACAAGGAGTTAGAAAGAAAATTTTACCTTTACGGAAAGGTCAGAAAATTCTCTATCTAATGAAGCCATTTCCATACAATTTTGAGTGCCTAAAAAGTGGAAAAATTTGATTGAGGCACAAGGAAGGGAGAAATGAAAGAGAGAGCCAAAAATAAGAAAGGGGCTTATTTTGGATAACAAATTCATAATTTATTTAATAATAATAATAAATAGTTATAGAGTCATAATATGATGATTATCCCCATACAATATTAGGATCAACTTTCTCCTAACAAGTCATAATATTCAAAGTTAACCCAAGGTGTTAGTTTGGTCCTCATCTTGATTTTACTCAACTCTCATCCATGCCATGTTCTTGAGTGACATCACCCTCAACTATAGTATCATTAAATTAAAAGATCCACAAATCTATGCAATCTATGATTTTTCACGGCTCCATTTCTGAAGCATTCACTAAATGATAACCCCAATATTGATGTGGCTTCCATTCATTTCTTGATGCATTTTTAGTTACTCTCTAGGATGATATTGTGTGTCCCCTATATAAAAGCAAAATAAACCAATGTAAAAAAATTCATAAATATTAATAAGAAATAGAAAAATTCAAAAATATGTTATATAATGAATATAGATAGCATACTAGTTACAAACAAGTTTGTTGCTTTATGATTAAGTTTAGGTAGGTCTACTCCTACTTCCTCAAAAGGAGATGTTTCCAATATTTCTTATGATCACAATAAATAATGTCATAAAATCATATACAAATTTATCGGTCTCAATCAAAATATCATTCCCATGATAACTAAATCATAATCGAATTCCTCTTAGAAGTCCAAAATTCAACACAATATTTTCCGAAAGTAGATGGATCATATTACTTACTATCACAAGGTAAAATGAAGATTGAGAGAATATTCAAATATATTTCATAGAGAGATATAACATATTTGTTGAAGAAACAAGGAGATAGCTTGCAAAATTTTATTGATCTAGGAATCAACGGGGTTCAATTTAAGAGCCCCCTCGAAAAATTATTATAGAATGGGTGGAGAATCTCTGAAATGAACTTTCGAAGCGATGGCGAATATACTGAAAAACCATTTTGTGGAAAAGATGATTTGGTAGACCATTTTTTCCAACGGTTTCATGTAGATGGATGGATGTTGGGTGGCCATCTCTTTGTAATGGGGCAAAGTCTCTGTTGGATGATGCACCTTGTTGGAAAAACAACCGTAGGGATGGTTGGTCATTTACTTGTTGGGCGTCCATCTAACCCATATTAGACGGATGCCCCGGTAGAGTTGGTCATCCGTCCCATTATAGATGGAGGGATCCCATTTGTCTTCCGTCCTTCTTACGTGAACTTCCATCCTTTCCTGGTTAAGTGCTTAACCCATGTTGGATAGACATCTAGTATAGTTGGTTGGCCATCCCTTCTTTGTTAGACGGATCCCATTGGTCATCCATCCTTTTCCGTGGATTCTTTGTCATTTCCCATATTAGATGGGTTCCATTGGAAATTTGTTCTTTTCATGTTGGACGACCATCCTATTCATGTTGTATTGTATAAACTTCCGTCCTTTTAAAATTACATGGGTCACGTTGCACATTCATCCTATTCATGTTGGACGGATCATGAGATCTCGACCATATGCTAGCGATTGGATGGATGAATATACGCATGAGTCCCCATACATATTATTCCTTGAACTCCTCCACCAACCATTTGTCACCATGTGTCTAGTATTGTGAACTGATCCCTATATATATCCATATGAGGTTCATTTCTTCACTTTTTCCATAAAATTTTACAAATCTACGGTGTTCTCTCGAGCTCTTAAATCTTCTACTGGAAAAATGTGCATCTCTGATATTTCAGTTTCCCATCCCTATCCTACAACTTTACACCATATCCAAAGATTTCATCAATGGCTAGCACCACGATTACTCCGCCTCCAAATTCCGAGTACAAAAATCTCATATGCCCCGGATTACAACACGATAAAAGTTAAAGACACACCCGAGGAATGGATGCAAAAATCATAATTCATGGGGCTTTTCCACATGCCCCAATTTTAAACATGTACTAACTTCCTCGATTATATGATCAATTCTTACAACCAGAGAGACGGAAAATTTTCAATTCCCGATGGATCTTACATATTCTTTCATAGTGAATCCCATAGGTTCCATTGATTAAGCTGAATTACCTTTCCAAAACCAGATACTCGTGACTATAAAAGCGGTCCTAACTAATGAAGAAATATTTTTGGAGTCTCATTTCAATGTGCAGGTTGATGGTAAGTTCAATTTCATTTACAATTGTTTATTTTCTTAATTTTACTTGACCGTACAAACATCTTACTTTTCTTGTATCTTGTTACATGTGTAATTAATCATTTCAAAAGAGGCATTGTTATAAAAGGTATTACAAAAAAATTATTTCATGTAGTGATATCACTATTTCAAGCCAAGATTGTATTGTAGGGAAGATCTGAGACATTTTGTTTTGGGCGGTTCAGTATATATTGCTCACATTGGCAAGGAAAAATTCAATTGGTACACATACTTGTCAATCGAATAAAAATAGATATAAAAATGCCCATGCCAGTTTGAATGCATCGATAAATCAAAGACTATTTTTCTTACGCGATTATCTACTTGCTTTATATCATGAAGATTTCCACCAATTACAGAACGAACAAATTCTGACTGCAATAAATGAAAAATTATTGGTCTCTCACTTGAAGAACAACAAGTAAAAATTAATTTTAACATTATAATGATTAATTATTTTTGAATGCAATAATAATAGTAATTTTATATTTTGTAGAGAAGAATTATAGCTAGAATATCTCATAAGGAGGTTATTGCTCAAGGTAAAGCCCCTCAAGAGGTCTTAGGTGATTATGATATGGATTCAAATGAGAATCAACCCATTTCGAATTCCTCATCAAAAAATACCTAGGGGTTGATAGCTCCACCACTCCTACCACCTATCCCATCACAATTTTCTACATGTATAAATATTACTCTTTATAATTAAGCTACTAGGAGGAACCATAAAGAAGCTATTTGTTTTGTAGGTAGTACAATATTTAATATTTATACATTTATTATTTTTAGAAAGTTTCGAGTTTGTGATCTAGATCAAACTCATTCTCAGTGTCAAGATGAATGGTCACGTCTCCGAGCATGCAAGGTAATGTATAATGTTTAACATATTTTTTTTACTTGCAAATATTTTATTTAGTATTTACAAGGGTATACTATTTTTTTAATACTTTTCACTTTTCTTCTTGCAGTTAATAGACCTTCATAGTAGATTCAAAAAGGCCTCGGTACCATCGACACGTCTTTGTAAAAATAACAAAAAAATTTGTAGGCAAGAATATAAGGTTTCTTGTCAAATTTGCACTGAACAATTCATCGATAAACCTGGTAATTTCCAAGTTTTTCACTAGGTGGTGTCTTCAGTACAATAGGCACCCATATTTTGAACTGATCGAGCTCGACGATGAGTTTTTGGGCTTTGATAGTGGTGACATAGAGAAGGGTAACTATTTTGACATGCATGGTATGATACTAATCTACTCCACCTCCTCAACCACAAGTGTAACAAGATGTCCATGAAATAAGAGGCTCTCCTCCTCCACCAAGTAAAAATCCACTCACGAGATGATCAAAAGACAAATTTTTCCTTCAAAAATATGATATTAGACATAGTATGGGGGCCATAATTCAGGAAGTTATTATGTCTAATGTGGAATCAATGTGCACTTAGGAGAGAAGGGCCAAAATTTTGATCAAAGAAATAAATACCCGATACCATAATCACGTTCAAAGGAATTCATTGTTCACTTCTATAGAGAGCCAACTAGCCACCAACTATGCAAGGCTTGACCTTTTTCTAAACAAAGTCGATCGGGAACAATTTTGTATAATAATGATTATGATGATGATATTTTAGATATAATGTTAAACAGGTTGGAGAATCTTAATGTTGAATCCCAGGCGTACTACAACAAATGGGCTAGAGACAAAAGTAATGTTTTAATTACAAATGTAGAAAAAGAGAAAGATGTGGTAGGTCATATTTTACACGTAAAATCATGATATTATGAGCATTAAAATAAATTATTTAGACTTATATCATAGAATAATACATTTCTATTTCTGTTTTGCAAGAAAAATATGAAAATTTAAAGAAAGAAGTAGTTGTATTTGATGCACATTTGAAGAATGCCTGCAAAATATTGAATGCATTTATACAATTAAAGGAACAAAATTATTATTAAATAAACAAAATAATACATTGAAAAGGATAATCAAGGAGCATAAGATGGATCCATATATCTTACTAAAGGAAAAGACAGATGTTGATCCATCACTTTTGTCATCAAGAGATGTTGCGAGGGAGGAGAAGAATATTATTCAAAATATCAATAGCGTAGCATAGGATTTGCAAGCATCAGGAGTTTTAGTAGAGAGATCTACACAAATTGAGAAAACTCCACCTCTTGTGTAAGAAAAATATCAAGCTACCCTGTAACAAAAAAAGGAAAAAAGTAGTTAGTTTCATCATGTGATAGGTGTGTTGTCACAATTCCGACACTGGTGTAGGAATTAAAATATAGTGGCCAAAAATTTTTTTCTTTTTTATTCCATGTGGCAAACGTAAGGACAACTATGATTCAAAATCATAGGAAGAAAAGAGGATTCCCTTGTAATGTGTTCTTATATGACAAAACTTTCCTAGAAGCTTTGAAAACAATTGACAACCCATCATTTTGTAATTGTATTGGCTGACAATGCTTTATGAAAACATGTATGTCTTCATAAAGTAATATGCCTCTTGATAGAATGAATACAAGACTAATTTTGAATTGGAAGTATTATTCAAAGTTTTCAACAATTTAATATGAAAACTTGTAATTAGATTTTTGCTTAATGTGAATGTTTTTATGTTACTATTTGGAGATGTAAAGCATGTTTTAAGACACTTAGTGTGTGTTTGTTTGAAAATATTTATGTTTCATGAAGAGATAAAACATTAATCAATAGTAAAACAGATGGATCCAAATAAATCACTTTCTTTATTTTAATAATAAAACAAAATATTAAAAATGAATTTGTTACAAGTAAAACAACACAATCTATTAAGGCCAGCTGATTATCATTAATCAATATGAAATATATCAATATATCAAATCATTGTCAATAGTGTCAAGAATGTATACAAGAAATTATAATTCTAGAAATTGAAACAGTCTTGGAGCAACCCGTTCATTTTGTCCTAGAATTCTATTGAATTAGTAGCATGTTTGATGGATGTGTTTAGATCCCCCGGATCAATCACAATGTTACCAAAACATCTTATTTGTATGAGTGAATTCCATAATGCAAGCAATATCTCATAAGGAAAATTTTCAACAAAGTAATTGGATACATACAATCTCATACAACTTTCTAAATTTCTATCCAATCTATTACAGACTTTTGATTTTACAAAGGAAAATGCACTAAATACCCTCTCATCTTCAACAGATCCCAGAATCATAGTTTGAAAAAGTTCATATAGCTTAATATACTCGATCGAATCCTCTCACAAAATATTATTTGAATAAAGATTCTTCCAAAGTCTTCTAGTGGAACCATTTTCATTTGAATCATCCAGAAACTGAAATTGCTCTAACATAGTGGTGGGAAAATCCTGTGTATTTGAGAACTTAGTAACTTATTTTGTAAAATAATTTCAACATCAACTCCATTTATCTCTTCACGCTTATAGAAATTTTCCATAAGACTAGTCATGTATTTGATAAATAAAGTATTGATAGATGCTTCGGGTATGCCTCTAGCTATATTCTAAAATTATGGATTGACATCTCCCATTGCTTTAAGTAATTAATCATTTTGAATATTTCATGGATCTCTGTAGATAAAGATTGAGAAATATTTTTTAATTTATTTCAAGTGTCACATAATACCATTTCTTATAAATTGTGTGTCAATCTTACTTCTTCCATCTCGACCCGACCAAATTTGATCTTCTCTGAAAAGTATGAAGTGGTATCTCTTTTCTATGTGATGTTATACAAAGATGCTTTATGTATATTGATTTTTAAATAACAACTTGGATTCTTAAGGTCATTAAAGCATTCCGGGTTTCAAAAGCAGAACTACGAAAACTTCCATATGAAAAATATAAACTATTTAGACTCATTCACACACATTTTTTCAGTCTTATGAAGTTTGTTATGTAGATGCAACATTATTGAACATGTTTTCTCAAAACATTTAGCTCCTTCAACATTGGAAAAATACCACCTAGTGTAAGTAAAGTTTCAATACTATTAGATGGTACGAAAAATCTTTAGATTTATCTACTTCCTTGCAGTATTTATATATAAAACCTGTCAATGAAGGATATTCTTCAAATATTCTACAAGCATGATCATACATGGTGTTGGTACCAAAATTAATTCTCCCTCAGAAGCTAAGCATCATCACAGGTTTGGCAGGAAGCTTAGAGATAGACAAAGCATGTAGTGTGTCATTTTGTAGCCGGGGATGAAATGCAGCTTGCTCTCTGTCACTCAGAACATGGAGAAATGGGTAGCACCCTCAAGAGGATTTGACCTATCCTCACTACTTTATGGTTGTGCCTTTCAACCAGGGTGAGAGGACCCTTCTGTAGCCTGTTGTTTGTGGAGGAGATGGATATATCCTTCCTTGTGAAGTTATTCAGAAGACCTTGAAGAAAATATGATCAATACAACAAAACCTAACTCTCACGAGTTGTCACTCTAGATAATGGAGATATTTCCTAGGCAAGGTTTAGGATACTAAAGACAATGAAAACCTGATTGCTTCTGCATGTTTTGGTGATGGAAATTATGCATTTGTACACACACAAGACAAACAGGGGTAGTATGGGTAAGATTGGTTATTTTTAAATGATTTTTTTGTGGGAGGTGAGGCGAGAATGAACTTGATTTGCAGATCTTCGAGAACTCTTACAAAAATGGAGAGCTTAAACAACTAGAATGCTTTAGGGTAGCTAAGATGTTCCTTTAACCAAGAATATGTGCTTCAATGGAGGCCCAAATTAGCACATTTTCACACAAACTTCAAGAATCCAAAATGAAGGCTCAAATTGAAAACTTAACTAAACATTATCAATCTCTGTTTCATCACACCTAAGATACCCTCAAAGGATAACAAACAATCTTATAGTCATGTTAGGAGTCACAATGATTTTAAACTTGTTTATTTCACTATCAAATGAAAGCTCTTTTGATAAATGAAATTGTAAATACCACCAAACTATCACAAGGATAAGATCTTATGTGATTCAAAAAATTTCAATATAAGATTGCAACAGGAACAAGAGAAACTACTTGCAGACATTCAAAAATGAAGAAAACAGGTTTCTTAGAAAGACGGACTCTGTCAAGCTTTTCTCTTAGAAAATCAGCCCCAACCTCTAACACTCCAACCCTTTGCACGAAAAATTCATGTAATTTATAACATTTTTACATTTTTATAACAGAGTTTTCCTCCAAAAAGTAGAAACATTCAATGTACCAGTGCTTGCCATGATCTCGATCGTGATTCCCAGAATCAGATTTGCAAAAGTTGTCAGGCGCTCAGGGAGGCAAATTTCTTCAAATATCTCAGCATTCAATTCTTTCACCTGGTAAATCACTCTTCCTTTTATGCACCAACTACTTCCGCCCCTAATTTGTCAAATTTGGTTCTTTGCATGCCAAGGAAGGAAAAACTGGAAAATCAGATTGAGGCCAATAGTCAGATCACATCTTAATGGTAAAAGACGTTTTCAAATTTTTCCCACCAAACCAAGATATCAATAGGTCTCTTGCGTGCCAAGGAAAGAAAGATTAGGTCAAATCCGACAGTCAGATTACATCTTTAATGGTGAAAGATGTTTTCAAACCTTCCCCATTGAACTAGGATATCACATTAATGTTCCTCTTCATTTGGCGTGCAGGAGACTCCAAGAAATGACAAAAACCAGAAAAATTCACATCCCCAGGAGCTTTGGAGTAGAAATGGTGGAAAATCAGATATAGATGCACAGTTTCCGTTGATTTCCCTTTTGAATTTGGACCATCCACATGGGAGATCCGAGTTAAGATGGGCTTGGGGGTTCCTTTTTACCTTTTACACCTTTTTGAAAAAATGTAGAATTTCTCAATTTGCTCGCCCCTCCGCCCTTGAAAAATGGGCCTGACATGTGTCCCAATGTGGGTCCCAGAGGAACCGCGACTAAATTATGCTATTTTCCTATTTTTGGAAGAAAGGAAAATTTTCCAAATTTTCCCGAGAGTCCGTCTCCTGCCTTTTGAATTTTCAAATTGCCACACGTTTCAAAGGTGCATCTTGAGACGGTCCCCAAAAGTAGAGACCCTAAACAAGCATGAGCTCAACATGTGTCTTATTCTAGCAGAGTCTGTTAAAAGTTTAAGAGTTTAGCGGAAGGCACCATGTGTCTAAGGTCCGAGACAGTCTTCTTTGGTCGTTGCAAGGTCCAAGGAAAAAGGGAGAGTGAATAGAAGACTCCAAGTGTCCTTCCTGGCGCTTCTTCAAAATAAAACTCAAGGGACAGTCCCCAAACATGCGTGGTCCTTCCACGTGTCTTTATGGTGCTACTTTGAGATGGTCCCCAAGAGCGAGAGACCCTAAATGAGCGTGGGCTCACCACGTGTCCCAAGCCTTAGAAAATTTCTTTTAAAAATTTTAAGTCCTGGTGGAGCTGGCAGAAACTTCCACCTGTCCCTCTATGGCATTTGTTAAGGTGGGACCCTGAGACAGATCTTCAAATGAGCACCAGCCCACCACATGTCCATGGCCCGCCAAAACTATATCAGTTGCATGAAAATTTTTCTAAGTCTGGGCAAAGTAGCGGAATCCTCCACGTGTCCCCCAGCGTAACTCCAAGGCCAAACCAAAAGTGAACTTTCAAATGAGCATCGTTCCTCCACGTGGAAAATTTTTGGGTTGAGGTGAGCCATATAATTTTAGAGTGCCCCACCAAGCCGCATCCAACCAAAAAGGGCCACATTTCCATTGATGTAGAGATGAAAATTTGATAGGAAAAATCACCTGTCAAATCGTAAAATGTAAGAAGACAACTATTTGAGCCCAGAGATGAAATTTTCTTTGAGGATAAAGAATTTGGAAATGTTACAAGGCTCAAACAAACTCCTCTCGAGCTACATCCATTCATTTTTCTTTAGGTATTTGGGACAAAAACGACAGGGAAAATAACTCTCGATTGTGGAAAATAGAAAGAATGGGACAACCTGAGTTTTATACCCAATTTCTAGACTTTTTCAGATGAATAGAGAAACAAGGAATCAACCATGGATCCATAAGTGATTCTGGCCTAGGAAAGGATTGATTACAAAAAAAAAAGGAAGACAGAGCTTTCAAGCACCAACACGGGGAGACACAAACGTGACAAAGGCTACAAACTAAGGGATTTTAATGGCAAAGCGAGGTGAGACCAATCTGAGCACCAACACATTGAAATCCATCTTGTATCTACATCTTCAAGAATATTTTTCCCATATTTTAATCCAATTGTAAATTTATGAAATTTTAAAAATTTGTTTGGAATATTTTAATAATATGCATGTAAATTACGGATCATCTCCTCCACTTTGGTAACACTTTTGAATGTGTTTAATAGGCCAAATTCAATCTGTGAGCCATGCGATGAATTAAAATCATATAGGGAATTTTTTTTTTACGTAGTAATATACGAGACCATTTCTTCCCCTTGCATTATGTAAAACATGGATGAAAGCACGGAATATTATATTAATAATCAATCAATCTTTACAATAGTTGTGTTGCAATATTTATACATATTGGACAGCCATATACAAACAAATAAATAGGTTGCATGAGTACAATCATGAAACAATACAAATAATAGTATTGTTAAAATAATATAACAACTCACGTATGTTTGAATAAAACAATATAGAAGGTTATAAATAAATATAACCATATAATAATTAATCAAACTAACTATATGCAAAGCATAATTAACCTAGGTAAAATATATTTACCCTAACATTCCCCCCCTTAATTTTGCATTGTCTCGAGAGATGAGGAGAGGAACTCTCGAACAACTTGAACTTGTGCGTGTAAGTGACTTTGTGAAGATATATGCTCATTGTTTAAATTTGTTGGAAAAAAATGAAGTTGTATATTGTGCTTCAAGACATGCTCACGTAAGAAATGTACCTATACCTCAATGTTTTTGTTCTTTCATGAAAAAATAGATTGCGAACAAGTTTGAGAACACCTTCATTGTCAACATACAAGGTAGTTGGTTTGTCTGTGGTATTCCAAGTCCTTCAAGTATGCGACGTAGACATATCACATCACAAAAAGCTTCACCTACAGAACGATACTCAACTTCTATGGAAGAATGAGAAACAAAGTGTTGTTTCTTGCTTCCCCATGATATTGGTCCAAATCCCATAAAGAACACAAATCTGAAGTGGATTTTTGTCATCAATGTTGCCTGCATGATCTGAATCTAAATATCTTGACAAGAAGAAGTTGTCATTATTCTTGTATTTTAGACCAAGATCCATTGTTCCCTTGAGATATCTCGAGATTCTCCTTGTTTCCTTCCAATGAAAAACTTTGGGTTCCTACATAGACTGGATAGATAACTTACTGCAAAGCTAATATTTGGTCTAGTGTAGGTCGGGTGAATGAGACTCCCGATCAACTACCAATAGAGAGTGGAATTTACCGCGAGGAGATGGATTTGAGCGAGATAAGCTGCAATCTATTCTCCATAGGTATAACAATAGGTATACTGATCCATCATTTTGAATTTCTCAAGCATTGTCTTGGTATATTTCAATTGAGAAAAAATGTGATTCTCTTTCGCCATACTTCGATCCAAGACAATAATGCATCAGCCCTAGATTTGTCATGTCGAAGGATCGGTTAAGATATTTCTTCGTTGCATTGATCATCTTCTCTGAACTTCCAGTGCTGACTAGATCATTGACATAGACAATGAAAATCACAATCTCCCCTCTTTCTTTTTGAGGTAGAGATTGGGATCATACGAATTTATAACAAATCCATGTTGTACAAGATGCTCATCAATTTTGATGTACCGCATGAGGGTGCATGTTTACTACCATACAAAGATTTCTTAAGTCTACATATCTTTTCTTCTTGACCGGTACAACATATCCCTCGGGTCGAGTCATATAGACTTCTTCTTGTAAATATCCGTTAAGAAAAGCACTTTTTACATCCATTTGATGGACTTTCCATCGATGGATGTTTCACATCTCGAATGTGGGGTTGCACATCATCGAGACACTCACAACAAGATGATTATCTTGACCTTACGATCGAGATATATCAAATTATCATTGTTGTGTTGTATCAATTGTTGATATGGTTAGAGTACCATTCACAATAGGCCAAATCTCTTCAAAATCAAGTTGTGTCGTTATTTTTGTCTTCCATGCTTTGCATAGTTATTACCTATGAGTAGTTGTGAATCTAGAAGAAAAAACTTGGGGCGTTGGTGCCCATTTTGAGAATCAAGCTGAAATAGGTTAAGGATCTTATCACTCCAGGTATTAGGTCTCCCAATCTATATACCATCAGTCTGATATACTGAACCTTTCTATATACGCGCCCTTCTGATATACTCATCAGTACGTAGAATAAACTCACCCTTTCTATATACCCGAGTACGTGAAAGAGGTATTAATGTACGTGAAATAATTTGATATGTGGTACCAAGAAAATGAAAGAAAGTGCATGCGATTATTGACACAAGCTCAAACCAATATCCTCATACGTGCGCGTAACATTTGCTATATAGTCGGATAGTTTCTCGGTCTAGATTTAAGTCGAGAAATCATTCAAAAATGGATGGGAGGGCTCAAAGTGTGTGCACCGTGCCCTTATTACTCCCTGTCGATTTAAAGGGTCAATGCACGTATGACATTGTTGCAGCTATATTAGGTGTTAAGTGCAGTAGTAGTCATGACGATTTTACCCGTAAGCACTTCCCAGGAACTGTTTATAACAAATGCTGCAAATGAGATCTAGGATCTCGTGAGTGTTTTAGAACCAAATTTCATTATTTTTATTATAATTCTCTGTCATTTTTTGAGCAATTACAATGTTTGTAGTTGACTATGGCAACTTGTAAATTAGTACAATACACTGAAGTATACAATTACATTCAAAAATTTTGAAAAAATGAATGACAGGCAAAGGTTTTCATTTTTAAGGGCCCTAGTGGCCTCAGAGCCACTTCTGATTCTCGAGAAAAATACCATAAAAATTGTCTCAAAATGAAGTTTTCGATAACCCTCTTTTGGCAAATATTTACCGAAATAAAAAAATAAGCGTATTAGAAGATTTTTTTCCCTAAAATAGGGTTTTCTCCGCTAAAAATGGTGGCTTGTTTGGTTGTCGCTAAGGGCTTTAGCGGTGGTTTTGGGCTATTTATGCCTCCATATTTGAGGAGCCTCTATATTTCAAAATTGTTTTAAAAATTTGGCTTATGTGGGGGTCGACCCAAGAACCTCCCACACCTAAGTCACTACCACTAACCACACTAGCACCATATGTGCTTATGCTATGAATTGAAGTACTTTATATTTAAACACTTCAAAAAAGACTAACCTTTTGAAAAAATACGTGGCACCTTGTTGGAGGTCCACATAGTTGTGAAGGGATTTAGGTTTTCCATGTGAAGAAGATCTGAGCCACCTTTTCCTTCTTTCACCTCCTGATTTGAGGATTTCCTTCTTTGTATTTTACACAGCTGCTTCTTCGTATATTTGAGCTACTTTTATTTGGATGTTGTTTGTATTGATTTGGAAATGATTTATCATCTTTCGTGTGTATTTGTTGGTTACAGGGTCGTCGATGGAGGTGGAGCTCGCTGGGTAAGCCGTTGGTGGGAGATTCAAACTTGCCAATGTCACGCCTAAATAATGGCTCGATGGGTGAGCTCTTGGCTTGACCATGGAAATAGGGTAGGGTTTGATCTGATGTATTGCAAGGGTTTTCTTTGTGGATTGATCTCTCCTGCTATTGGCTCAATTTTCTGTTGATCAACTCGCCAATGTTAAACTTCAACCTGATCAAATGCAATGTGAATGTTCTATGGCTGGGTCATTTGAGCTCGGTTTCAAAGGATTTTTTCCTATGTTGTATGCTATTATTATGCCAATGCAAATTTGTGTAGTCCTTTGCAAAAGTCAACGTGCAAGAGCCAACTCGTGAAGAGATGCAACTCAGTGGTAATGTAGGGAGATAACACGAATGCAACTCAGGAAGAGCTTGGTCAGGGATGACAATAGAGCTCCTTATAATGCAAACAAAGATTAATCCAAAGGTTTTATGGCTTATTCTCATACAAGATAGCTTGACTGACTGGTGGAGACCCCAACTCGGTCAGGGTGGAGTGTAAACAACTCATCTCTAATATGCTTGGCTTAGTGTTAAGCTCTTGAACACACCTGCAATGAGAAAGGTTGCTTAGTGGGGGAACACCTTCAAATTTACATAAATCTACTAAATTTTGTAGACTGCTAGTTTTAGCGGTGACCAAATGCACCTCTAATATTAGAGGTAAAACCCTAATGGGGAAAAATTAATTTTTTAAATTTTGAAAGCGATTTCTATAAACTAGAAAATGCTCTAGAAGAAAATTTCCATGGTATAGAGGGCATCAAGGCAAAAAAAATTCCTTTTATTTTACTTCGAGAATGACAGGAGGTTGTGGGGATGCAGAGCATTTTGGGAAGTTACTGGAGGCAACACATGCTCTCTTGGAGTGCATAATCTTCTCCAAAAAATTTTGCTTCCTCTCTCCAACCTTCTTTGCTTCACAGGTCCAAATTCCTGCTCTAGTACCAAATGTAAAATAAGGATGAAAGCCTAGAAGATTTTATTAATAATCAATCAATCTTTACAATAGTTGTGCTATAATATTTATACATATTGGACAACCATATACAAACAAAGAAATAGGTTGCATGGGTACAACCATGAAACAATACAAACAATAGTATTGTTAAAATAATATAACAACTCACGTATGTTTGAATAAAACAATATAGAAGGTTATAAATAAATATAACCATATAACAATTAAACAATTAAACAAACTAACTATGTGCAATGCATAATTAACCTAGGTAAAATATATTTACCCTAACATTCCCCCCCTTAATTTTGCATTGTCTCAAGAGATGAGGAGAGGAACTCTCTGAACAACTCGAACTTGTCACGTGTAAGTGACTTTGTGAAGATATATGCTCATTGTTTAGTTGTTGGAAAAAATGAAGCTATATATTATGCTTCAAGACATGCTCGCGTATGAAATGTACACTGTACCTCAATGTGTTTTGTTCTTTCATGAAAAACTAGATTGCGAACAAGTTTGAGAACACCTTCATTGTCAACATACAAGGTGGTTGGTTTTTCTTGTGGTATTCCAAGTCCTTCAAGTATGTGATGTAGCCATATCGCTTCACAGAAAGATTCACCTATAGAATGATACTTGACTTCTATGGAAGAATGAGAAACAAAGTTATGTTTCTTTCTTTCCCATGATATTGGTCCAAATCCCATAAAGAACACAAATCTTGAAGTGGATTTTCTATCATCAATGTTGCCTACATGATCTAAATCGAATATCCTGACAAGAAGAAGTTTTCATTCTTCTTGTATTCTAGACCAAGATCCATTGTACCCTTGAGATATCTCAAGATTTGCCTTGTTTCCTTCAAATGAAAAAATTTGGGTTCCTACATAAACCTGGATAGATAGCTTACTGCAAAGCTAATATTTGGTCTAGTGTAGGTTAGGTGAATGAGACTCCCAGTCAACTACCAATAGAGAGTGGCATTTACCGCGGGGAGATAGATTTGAATGAGATAAGCTGCAATGTATTCTCCATAGGTATAAAAATAGGTATGCAATCCATCATCTTGAATTTCTCAAGCATTGTCTTGGTATATTTCAACTGAGAAAAAAGATGTGATTCTCTTTCTACCATACTTCCAATCCAGGACAATAATACATCAGCCCGAGATCTGTCATGTCGAATGATTGGTTAAGATATTTCTTTGTTGCATCGATCATCTTCACTAAACTGCCAGTGCTGACTAGATTGTCAACATAGACAACAAAAATCACAATCTCCCCCCAATCTTTTTGAGGTAGAGATTGGGATCGTATGGATTTCTAACAAATCCATGTTGTACGAGATGCTCATTAATTTTGATGTACACGCGTGGGGTGCATGTTTATGACCATAAAGATATTTCCTGAGTTTACACACCTTTTCTTCTTGACCGGTACAACATATCCCTTAGGTTAAATCATATAGACTTCTTGTAAATATCCGTTAAGAAAGACACTTTTTACATCCATCTGATGGACTTTCCAACTAAACTTTGCAACTAGAGAAAATATCACTCTGATCATTTTGATCTTAGCTGTAGGAGAAAATGTCTCCTCATAGTCAATGCCTTATTTTTGTGTGTACCCATTTGATAACAATATCGATTTATACTTATCTATGGTCCCATCTTCCTTGTACTTTATTTTGAATATCCATCTGCATCTAATGGGTTTCTTCCTTGGTGGAAGATCAACAAGATGCCAAGTGTTGTTTTTCATCACTGAGTTGTATTTAGCATCCATGGCATCTTTCTAAGCTTTTGACTGTAGGGCTTCCTGGATTGTAGAGGGCTCATCAGATTCAATAACTCTACTCATCAAAGAAAAGTTTAATTCTTCTCTTACTTTCTTGTGAGTCTTTGGTTTAGTGGTGGATGTATCTAGAGGAGCATCCATTCTTACATCTCGTAACATGTTAGTATACCATTTGGGCATACGTTGAACTATTTCTGTGATTTGTGGTTCTATCTAATCATCACTATCATACCCATCACCACTTTCATCATCTGTGGGAGATCATCTTTTGTTTTTACAACTAGTGAAAAATCTACATCATGTGAGTCTGGAGGAGGAGTCTCTACTTCCTTCTTCTAAAAAAAATCAACATCTCTGCTGGTGTAGACTTTCTTGGTCTTTGGATCCATCAATTTGTACCCAATGAAGATGATTTTTTGTGATTTCATATCCAATTTATTTCTATTCTGCTTGGGTATGTGCATACTTGCTTTGCACCCAAATACTATGAGGTGTGCAATAGATGGTTTCCTCTTTGACCATGCTTCATGTGGTGTTACTCCGTTAAGAAAAACTATGGGTAATCTATTTAACAAATACACTATTGTCTTTGTTTCTTCACCTAGAATGTCTTTGCTAGTCCAGAGTCATCAATCATGCATCACACCATTTCCATGATAGTACAATTTCTTCTCTCAACAACACCATTCTGTTGTGGTGTGTGTGGAGGAGGAATTTGTCGACAAATCCCGTGAGTTTGTAGGTAGTCTTTGAACTCATCATTGGTGAATTCCCCCTCGATCTGAGAGGAGGAGAGTTACGACGTGACGACCAATTTCATTCTCAATAGCTAATTTAAATTTTTGAATTTTTCAAAAGCTTCACTTTTCTTGCAAAGAAAAAAACACAATTTTCTCGAATATTCATCAACACAAAGCATGAAATACTGAAATCCAAAATGACTCGGTTGCATCAGACTGCAAAGATCGGTATGAACTAGATCAAGTTTACCATGAGCTCAAAACTTACTCTTCTAGAATGAAGCTCTGTGTTCTTTTCCTGCAAGGCAATGAGGACACTTGTTTGTATCCTTATGGAGAGATGGTAATCCTTTTACCATATTGTGCTAGTGAAGTGTTTCAAGATACTTGAAACAGATATGACCAAGTATCGATGCCATAAGCGTATATAAGTAGAGTTCTTAGCCATAAGTGCCTAATCATTTCCATGGAAAAAATCAAGCTAGAATATGTGTCCCACGTTGGAGGCCTTTCCAACTATTTTCGAGCCTCATGATTTTCTCAAATTAAACACATTTTCTTGCCAAAATGACTATATCGATCAAGGAGTTGGTGATTGAGAACAAATTTGTAGTCAACCCAAGGACATACAATACATCGATAATCTACATTTGCATGAACCAAGAGGATGATAAATGTCCCCAATCCCCTAAAATGTGTATGAAGAATCATCACCTAATGAAACATGGTTTTAGAAGGCGTGTCCTTCATTGAAGTAAACTTGATTCTATGGCGATCATGTGTCAAGAGCTCCCAAATCAACATAGAGACATCACTAGATGACATGGAGGGTTCAATTAATCGAAAGCAGTGTATAAATAGTTTTCAATATACGAATGTTCTTCTGCTTTCAACAATATTTCCTTGATGCGGGGTCTTCTTTTCTAGTTCCCATTTTTATGTCTTTGATTGTAGTTTGTATGTCCCTTGTGAGATTGCTTTGGTGTTGAGGCCCGAGTTACTTGATGAACCTTTCTTATAAGTTTTATGCCAAAAATCTTTCAATTCATGTCCTCTTTTATAGATTAGACATTTCTTCTTTTGTTTATTTGTCCCCTTGTTGATGTTGATTCTAATTTTGGGACTTTTGAGAGGAATTATGTTTTCCTTGTCCTTTCCATTTATGATGAGAAGAAAGTGCCTACTCCTCTTCATCATCTTTATTGTACATGGCTTCCTCTTATTGTAGTAGGTTTACAAGTTTTTCAAAACTCATCTGTCATATCGACAAGTTTAGTGTTGTCACAAAAATGTGGTATGAAGGAGGGAGGGCTCTCAGAAAAATGGGAATGAGAGCGTCATCAGTGACCTCCTCTCCTAGGGCTAGAAGTGAAGCCCTCAATTCTGTAACTCTTCTCAAGAAATATTTTATTTTCTCATTTTTTAAACTTCAGTGTTTGTAACCGAATCTACAAATTCAATATGACATTCTTGTTTTTGGCCTCGTATATCGTGCTCACCTTATCCACATTTATTTGGCTGTTTTGACATCTCGAATGTGGTGTTGCATATCATCGAAAACTCACAACAAGATGATAATATTGGCCTTCTAATCAGATCTATCAAATTGTCATTGTTGTGTTGTATCAGTTGTTGATCTAGTTAGAGTACCATTCACAAATAGGCCAAATCTCTTCAAAATCAAGTCGTGTCTTGATTTTTGTCTTTCATGCAAAAAATTTATTACCTCGAGTAGTTTTGAATCTGGAAAAAAAAAAAAACTTGGGCGTTGGTGCCCATTTTACGAGAATCAACCGAAAAAGGAAAGGCTCTTATCACTCCAAGTATTAGGTCTCCCATTCTATATACCATCGATTCGATATCTTGAACCTTTCTATATACGTGCCCTTCCAATATACCCGTTGGTATGTAGAATAAAATCACCCTTTCTATATACTGGGGGTACATGAAAGAGGAATTAATGTACATGAAGCGAATTCAATACGTGGTACCAAGAAAATACTAAAAGGGGTGTGTGTGATTATTGACACTAGCTCAAAGAAATATCCTCATACGTGCACGTAACTTCGCTATATACTCGGATAATTTCTCAGTCTAGATTTAAGTCGAGCAATCATTCACAAATGGATGGGAGGGCTCAAAGTGTGTGCATTGTGTCCTTATTACTCCCCATCAATTTAAAGGGTCGATGCCCATATGACATTGTTACAGCTATATTAGGCATTAAGTGCAGTAGTAGTCATGACGGCTTTACCCGTAAGCACTTCCCAGAGGCACTATTTATACCAAACGCTATGAATGAGATCTAGGATCTCATGAGTGTTTTAGAACCAAATTTCATTATTTTTTATTACAATTCTCTGCCATTTTTTGAGTAATTACAATGTTTACGGTTGACTATGGTAACTTGCAAATTAGTACAATACACTGAAGTATACAATTACATTCAAATTTTAAAAAAATGAATAATAGGCAAAGGTTTTTCATTTTCTGGGGCCCTGGTGGCCTTCGGAGCCCAATACGGTTCTCTAAGAAAAATAAATTAAAAAATTGGCTCAAAATGAAGTTTTCTGATAACCCTCTTTTGGAAAATGCTGTTTAGAATTAAAAAATAAGCGTATTAGAAGAATTTTTCCCCCTAAAATAGGGTTTTGCTCGTTAAAAATGGTGGCTTTTTTATTGTTGTTAAGGGATTTAGCGGTGGTTTTTGGGCTATTTATGCCACCAGATTTGAGGGGAGCCTTTATATTTCAAAATTGTTGTAAAAAGTTGGCTTATGTGGGGGTCAACCCAAGAACCTCCCACACCTAAGTACTGCCACTAACCACACTAGCACCATATGAGCTTATGCTATGAATTGAAGTACTTTATATTTAAACACTTCAAAAAAGACTAACCTTTTGAAAAAATACGTGGTGCCTTGTTGGAGGTCCACATGGTTGTGAAGGGCTTTAGTTTTCCTGTGAAGTGGATCTAAGCCACCTTTTCCTTCTTTCACCTCATGAGTTGGGGATTTCCTTCTTTGTATTTTGCACACCCGCTTCTTTGTATATTTGAGCCACTTTTATTTGGATGTTGTTTGTATTGATTTGGAAATGATTTATCATTTTCCGTGTATAGATTTGGCTAATCCACTACACGATAATGAATGCCTTCACTATTGTTGTGTATTTACGAGTTACGGGGTTATCGATGGAGGTGTAGGTCAATGGGTAAGCATCCGGCTGGTGGGAGCTTCAAACTTGCCAATGTCACACCTAATTAATGGCTCGATGGGTGATCTCTTGGATCGAACATGGAAATAGGGAAGGGTTTAATCCGATGTATTATAAGGGTTTTCTTTTTGGATTGATCTCTCCCCTTTGTTGGCTCAATTTTGTTGATCAACTCGCTTGATGTTAAACTTCAACCTGATCAAATGAAATGTGAATGTTCTATGGTGGGTAATTTGAGCTCGGTTTCAAAGGCTTTTCCTATGTTGTATGCTAATACAATGCCAATGCAAAGTTGTGTGGTCCTTTGCAAAATCCAACGTGCAAGAGCCAACTCGTGAAGAGTTGCAACTCAGTTATAATGCAAGGAGATAACCCGAATGAAATTCGGGAAGAGCTCGGTCGAGAGATGGAAACAAATCTCCTTATAATGTGAATAAATATTAATCCAAAGGTTGTATGGCTTGGTCTCATACAAGATAGCTCAATCGAATGGTGGAGACCCCAACTCGGTCAGGGTGGAGTGTAAACAACTCGGGTCCAATATGCTTGGCTTGGTGTTAAGCTCTTCAACACACCTATCTGATGAGAAAGGCTATTCGGTGGGGAGAAACACCTTCAAGTTTACATAAATATGCCAAATTTTGCAGATTGCTAGTTTTAGCAATGACCAAATCCACCTCTAATATTAGAGGTAAAACCCATAATGGGGAAAAACTAATTTTTTAAAATTTTGAAACTGATTTCTATAAACTAGAAAATGTCTAGAATAAAATTTCCCTAGTGCAGAGAGCACTAAGGTAAAAAAAAGTCCTTTTCTTTTACTTGGAGAATGACAGGAGGTTGTGGGGATGTAGAGCATGCGGGAAGTTTCTGGAGGCAACACTTGAGCTCTCTTGGAGTGTAGAATCTTCTCCAAAAATTTTTGCTTCCTCTCTCAACCTTCTCTACTTCAAGGTCTAGATTCCGTCTACGGTACCAAATGTAAAACATGGGATGAGAATCTGGAAGATTTTATTAATACAATCAATCTTTATAATAGTTGTGCGGAAATATTTATACATATTGGAAAACCATATACAACAAAGAAATAGGTTACGGGTATAACCATGAACCAATACGAGACATGATAGTATTGTTAAAATAATATAACAATTCACGTATGTTTGAATAAAACAATATAGAAGGTTATAAATAAATATAACCATATAACAATTAAACAATTAATCAAACTAATTATGTGCAATGCATAATTAACCTAGGTAAAATATATTTACCTAACACATTACACTGCACCATCGGTTTGAACACAAACTAACCGTTGCAATGGAAATATCATCCATACCTGCAATATCCTTCAAACTTGACACCACCAATTTTTAAATGTTTTATGAATTGTAATTTTAACTCATTTTATGAACTGCTAAGAGATGGTGATTTATTACTTCATTTGCAAATGTGTATAGATGATTACAAACCCATGAAGTATTGTCCATTGTTGTAACCTCATCAATTGAAAGGGAAATAAAATTTGCATTTTTAATAGCCTTTTTAGATCCTCCTTTTCCATTAGAGCAAGACTTTTTGCAATTTCCCACCCCGGTAATATCTAACCAATGTGATTGTTGAATATTCTATAAGCTAATAACCTGATACAAGATTTTATTTTTGAGAAATTTGAAATGGGTCTTCACTTTTTCAATATATGGAACACAATAACAAATTGAATACTTTTGGGATGCAATTCATCATCCACAACTTTTCTCAATTTTTCTACAATTGTACCACCTTTTTCATGTAGATTTTTAAAACATTTTTTGTTCTATTTATTGTGTAATTTACATGCAAGCAGTCTTTTGGATTCTTCCATTTATGAGATCTTACTATGCTCCCATCCTTTTACTTTTGGGAAATATATGTTTTCCCACAATGTTTTTCAATGGTGTCTAGTTTGAGTTGCATTGTGTGATCTTTCCCTTGTTTCCAACTACATATTTTATATCGACATTGAATTGGAATATGATTACCATTTTTCGGCTCCACAGGTTCAATAAAAGGATATTTCTTTGCTAGTCAAACGTAAAAGTCTTCCTTCCTATTGTCCATTTTTTCCTATTTATTCTTATATATTGTTTTTACTTTCTTTGACTTCAACTTGTGCATATGGGTTCTCATGAGAATATCTTGATCCCCACATCTCCTTTTTCTAGAAACACACATTGGAGTACAAACTTCCTCCATCATTCATGTTAGATGAAAATTTGATGAATCTTCTCCTAGTTCAATTTCGTTAAGGGAACACATGTTTTCATCAATAAGATCATCTCCAAAAATATTAGTTTCATTAAAACCAAAAGGATCATGAAATCTTGAAACAAATTAGTTTGTGAAGGTGTTTGAGAAATTTTTGCATATAAAAGTGTTACAAAAATAGTATTAATTATTTATATTATTAATACCACTAAATAAACATAAAAAAGAGTGCAAAGAGTAAATAATCAATTTTATAAAGAGGAGTATTTGAAACATACAATATGAAAAATATAATAATAAAATTATGTAAATTAGAAGATAGTACATACCTATAGATTTGAAAAGGAGTGGGTAGCACCTTAAGAGGATTTGATCTATCCTCACTATTTTAGGTTGTGCCTTTCAACCAAGGTAAGAGAACCCTTTTGTAGCCTATTGTTTATGGAGGAGATGGAGATGTCCTTCCTAATGAAGTTGTTTAGGAGACCTTGGAGAAAATATGATCAATGCAACAAAATCTAACTCTCACGAGTTGTCACTCTAGATAGTGGAGATATTTTCTAGGCAAGGTTCAGGCTACTAAAGACATTTGAAATCTGATTGTTTCTACATGCTTTGGTAATGGAAATTATGCTTTTGTGCACACACAGGACAAACAAGGGTAGTATGGGTAGGATTAGTTGTTTTAAATGAATTTTTGGTGGGAGGTGAGGTAGAATGAACTTGATTTTCCAGATCTCTGAGAACTCTTACAAAATGGAAAGTCTAATCAATATAATGCTTCAGAATAGCTAAAATGTTCCTTTAACTAGAATATGTGCTTCAATGGAGGCCTAGATTAGCACCTTTTCACACAATCTATGAGATTTTAACATGAAGGCTTGAGTTAGAAAACCCAACAAAGTATTGAGATCCAAACCCAATCACGCTTGAGGTACACCCAGAGGCTTATAGACAATCTCTGTCAACAAATGAAAGAAAAGTGATTTTAAATCATTTATTTCATCCCCAGATGAAAGATCTTCAGAAATGAAATTGTAGATGCCACTAAACTATCACAAGGATTGAGACCTATGTGATTAAGACAGATTTTGATACAATATTGCAATAGGAACAAGAAAATTTATTTTTGAGACATTAGAAATGAAACAAACACATTTTGCTCAAGATCAACACAGAATAACTCAAGTTTGATTAAATTTATCAGTAGGGGAAAGTTTCTAGAACAATCTCAGAGATTTTCAATGGTTGTACACTTGCAACCACCTTGACATGATCAAACTTAATACAAAAGAGTTATACGGGCTTCTCAGATGGCTTCTCAAAAGACATAGGCTTTGTCAAGTTTTCCTCTTGGGAATTTTCTTGACCTCTAACACTCTAACCTCCAAACATTTACATGAAAAATTTGTGCCATTTATAAAATTTACAACAGAGCCCCTTTCCCCCAAAAATCATGACATTGAGTGCTACCAGTGCCCACCATGATCACGATCATGATTTCAGAATCAGATGTAAAAAGTAGTGCTCGGGGGAAAATCTCTTGAATATCTCCCGCATTCAACTCCTCCTTCTAGTAGATCACTCTTTCTTCAACTCGCCAACCACTTCCACCCCTAATCTATCAAATCTAGTTCCTTGCGTGCTCGGGAGAAGAAAAATGGAAAATCATATCGAGCTGAGAGTCAGACCATTTTAATGGTGAAAGACGTCTCAGATCTCCTCCACCAAACTTAGATATCAAAATTAACTCTCCTCTCTGTTTGGCGTGTAGGAAATACCAAGAAATCATGAAGACTCACACTTCTAGGTGTTTTAATAAAATGGGGAAAATCAGATTCAGACTCTCAGTTACCATTGATCTTTACTTTGAATTTGGGCCATCCACATGGAAGATTCATTTTAAGATGGGCCCAGGGTTCTTCTTTGACTTTTTACAACTTTTGGAAAAATGTAAAATTTTCACATTTTTCTCCATGCCTCTGCCCTTGAGAAATGAGCCTGACACGTGTCCCAATGTGGGTCCCAGTGGAACCACACTTCCTTTTTACTTTTAACTCTTTTCTCCTAAAAGGAAAATTTTCCAAATTTCCTCCGAGGGTCCGCACCTCCACCGTTGATTGGAGCAAGCTTTGACCTTTCCTCTATCGGGCTTGTGGGCCATTTTGATGTTTTAATCTTTTGAATATCAGGGGGTAAAAATGCAAGTTACCCCCGATGGTCCACCTCCCACCTCTTAACATTTTCAAAGCCAACCTTGACCTCCTTCTTGTTCGGGCTTGTGAGCCATTTTGAGATTTTAATCCTTTTGATGACAAGAGGAAAAAAATCCAATTTTCCTCGATGGTCCACTTCCCCACCCCTTTGACTTTTCAAACTACCATGTGTCATAATGGCACATCTTGAGATGATCCCAAAGGTTGAGACCTTGAATGAGCATGCGGGCTCGCCACGTGTTGTTATGGCGCAACTTCAAAAACCTTAAGGTTTCAAAATGATTTGGCGGGGGTGTGCTTCCATTTTAGAATCTTATTCCATTTTTCAAAAGGAAAAACATTCAACTTACCTCGAAGGCCTGCATCTCCACCATTAGCTTTGCCATGTGTCCTCCTGCGGGGTCAAAGTAAGACTTTTTCCTGCCACTTAAAATTTTCTTTAATCAGAGCCTGGTGGGGGGCCATGGGGTGAGTTCAAACCTTTTTTTGAAGTATCCAAAAGGAACAAGTTCAAAAAAAACCCACCGCGCCCCATCTAGTTAGAAGAAGCCACGTAAGCACCAAAAGAACCAATCAGAAATGAGTGGAGCCATGGGACCAAATTTGCCTTTTTGCTAAGAAAAGAAAAAAGTGATAAGTTAAAGCATTTTCCCCTGCCATCCCTGACCAACCAAAAGAAGCCACGTTCCTGTCGATGTAAGGATGCAAATTTGATTGGGGGAAATGCCCATCAAACCGTAAAATGTAGAAACATGACCATTTGAGCCCGGGGATGAAGTTTTTTCCAAGGACAGAGGATTTAGAAATGTTGCAAGGCTCAAATATGCTCTTCATAGCTACATCCATACATTTTTCATCAAGTATTTGGGGAAAAATGACAAGGGCAACAAATCCCAATTGTAAAAAATGGAAAGAATGGGAAAGCCAAGTTTTGAATGAATAGAGGATGGGAGACCCAAATTTCAGACCTCTTCGGAGAAATAGAGAAACAAGGACACAAATATAGATCCATACGTGATCTTCGGCCCAAGGAAAGATTAATTATGGAAAAAGGAAAGTAGAGACTTCCAGGCACAACACGGGGGATAAAATGTGACAGAGGTCGTAAATCAATGGATTTTCAAAGGAAAAATGGGGCGAGACTATTTTGAGCACCAACATCGGCTCGACTCGGGGATGGGCATTCCCTATGAGTGCCACAAGAAAAAAGTAGACCAAGTGCCAAAATATCCATTGGGCAATGGAGTCATCTCATAGAGTAGAGAAATAGAGCCATCTCCCAAAAATTAAAATAGAAACCGAAAAAAAAAAAATAGGTCACAAGGAGGAAAATGAAAAACAAAAAAAAAAGGAAACAAACAAGCAGCTATGCACTATACAAAATATGTTTACCTTGATTTTGGGGAATCAATCCAAGAAATGCTTCAAATGCCTGCCATTAATAGGAAATTCAAGAAAATCACCATCCAAATCCTTCAAGAAGAAGGTGTGTTCACCAATTCTAATATCAATGGAGTAAGGGCCCATCCATAATGAGTCAAATTTTCCATGCTTGCCCTTATCTTCATGTCTTTTATCCCATAGCAACACAAGATCTCCAATATTGAAAGCTGGGAGTGACCTTCTTGTCAAATAACTTCTTCACTTTTCTCTCTGAACTTTACATGCCTCTGGTGGGATGCCCTCCTCTCTTCATCAAGCTCAACAATCTGATTAATGTGGGCATCATAAGGACTTACCTCTTGATCCTCCAAGCTATTGAATGAACTGATATGAAGATAGTTGCATATGAAGGGCAGCAAGGCTGAGTCCCATATACCAACTCAAATGGACTCTTTCAGTAACTCTCTTTGAGTGATTCTATCAGCCCAAACAACAAACTTCAATTGTTCACCCCATTTCCTTTTATTCAACTCCAAGGTTCTTCTTTGATAATCTTCAACAAGTTTTTATTACTAGACTCAGCTTGTCCATTTCCTTGGGGTTGTAATTAGAGGCATATGTCAAGTTGATCCCATACTCTTTGCACATTGCCACTAGAGGTTTAGCTCTGAAACTCATGGCATTATCAGCTACAATCTTGACTGGCACCCCAAACTTGTAGATAATATGGTTCAACAGAAAGTCCATGACAATTTGGTGTGTTTCCTTCTTGGTGGGGATTGCCTCCACCCATTTAGTAAAGTAATCAGTGGCTACAAGAATCCACTTATGGCCAGCACTTGAAGGGTCTGAAATCTCACCAATGAAATCCATTCCCCATTGCTTGAATGGAGCTTCAATTGATACAAGCTGCTATAAAGGAAGGGAGCTTGAAGCTTTTAGTCTTCTAGAGAAGCACTTGACAACTCTCACATCTTCTAACCAACAAGGTTGTATCCTTGAAGAGAGTTGGCCACCAATAACCAGCCCTCAGGATCTTGTGTGTTGTGACTCTTGTAGAAAAATGCCCCCACAAACTCCTCCATGGAGATCAAAATTATCTTGGGGCTTCTTCTTCAGTAATGCACCTTAAAAGGACTCCTTCTAGGTTCCTCCAAGCTAACCCATAATCAGTAATGACATATTTCTGGGAAGCCAACTTAAGGGCTCTTTTCTAGTTCTTACTTAAATACTCAGGGTAGTTTAGATGTTTGAGATAAAAAATTACATCTTTGTACCACTCAGAACTCATCAATTTTTCAAAAACACCTACCCTTTCTTCTTCTACCTCATTTACCTCAATAGTTTGCAAGTTTCTCTCAGCCATAAGCTTAGCCAAGCCCAAACCTCTCACCAACTTCGTGGTTTGGATATCCATATCATATTCTTGCAACTTGTTCACCCACCTGCACCTTTTTCTTGAGACTTCCATCTCTGATAAAATGTCTTTCACCATGGTGTGGGGAACATAAGCAACAATCTTAGAACTCAAAATGTAAGGCCTGAAAACCTTTTTTGCTTTTACCAAGGAAAATGCTTGTTTCTCCATAATAGTGTACCTCAGCTCAGCCCCTTACAAGGCCTTACTAAAAAAGGCAATTGGCCTCTCAGCCCCCTCATCATCCTTTTGCTAGTAGGACAGAAGCAAAAAGTGTTCTCTGAAGAAAAGGAAAATAGTTGGAAAGGCTTCTTATAGTCTGGAGCTGCTAGAACAGGTGCATGCTTTAGTGCCTCTTTAATCCCATTGAAAGCTTGGATGAAAGCCTCCTCCCACTTGATGACCTGATCCTTCTTTAACATGGAAGTGATTGGAATGGTCAACTCAACAAAGTTTGATATGAATCTCTGATGAAGTTTATCTGCCCAAAGAAGGACTGAATTCCTTTCTTGGTTCTTGGAATTGGGACCTTGTTGATGGCCTCTACCCTTTCTGGATCAATCATCACCCCTTCTTGTGACACAATGTGACCAAGAAAACTTTTCCTTCTACACTCCAAAATGGCACTTCTTTGGATTGAGTGAGATGCCATATTCTCTACATCTTATCAACATCTTCTCCAAGTGTAGTAGGTGATCACTTCTCTTCTGGAAAATACAGTCACATCATCTTGATAAACAACAATAAACTCATTGATGTAACCAGAAAAAGCAACATCCATTGCTCTTTGAAAGGTAGCTCAACATTCATCAAACCAAAGGGCATCCTAACATACACATACGTTCCCCAAGGAGTAGTAAAGGTTGTCTTGATCCTTTCTGATTCCTTCACCACAACTTGGTTATAACCTAGAGAAACCATCTAGGGTGGAGAGAAATTTAGAACCAGTCACTAACTAGACATGTTTTCCATATTTGGTAAAGGATAATTATCCTTCATTGATGCTCTGTTTAGATTCCTAAAATCTACACACAACTTGATATCACCATTCTTCTTTCTCACTGGTACTAGGTTTGCAACCCAAGAAGAATACCTTGTGGGATGAATAATCCCTCCATCTCTAAGCTTCTTCAGTTCTTCTTGCATTTTGAGAGATAGAAGTGGATTGATTGGCCTCTATTTCTACTTGAATGGATTTGCATTAGAACTCCAAGGGAATCTCATGTTGAAATAGGTCCTCTCTGTATGCTTTTAATTCAGAATAAGTCCAAGCCATGCAATCTTGGTATTTCTTCAACAATTGGATGTATGACTACTTCTCCTCTTTGCTGAGATTTTTACCTAACCAAATTTTTCTTGGCTTCTCCTTCGTATGAAGATCATGCTCCTCAACATCCCTCGAGGCTGCCATATGTCTATTAATAATGCAATCAACATTATCAAAATTTGATTCAAGAGAAACCAACCCTCTAGGAATGGTATTAGTCTTTAGCTGGATGATGCCCTTGCCAAACAAGGTTTCTTCCCCTCTTGTCGCACATACCATTGGCTCCCAATCAATACTTTGATCAGAAAACTCTCCCTTGTTTTGTCAGAAATCTTCTGATCTGAGCATCATCATCAAAAACCTGCCAATGTTTAATGTTGTCAGGGACAGAGGGTCTTGTCAATACCTCAACATCATATTCACAATATGGGGACATTGCACAATTGTCAAAATGAGACCCCAACACTGCAAGCTTGTCTACCAAGTCATTGAACTTCCTATCATGATGCATAATGTTGAATGAATCAAACATCTCAATGAAATCCCAAACTGCATGCTTGTATTGTTTCATTTGCTGATTTTTTTGTGGCATATAGTTTTTGACTTGTTTTACAATTAATTTTGAGTCTCCCTTTACAATGATGTCCTTGACACCATATTTCCAAGCAATTATTAAACCCAACAATAGTGCCTCATACTCAGCAATGTTGTTAGTGCACTCAAAGTTGAGTTTGAAGGAAAAACAAATTTTTTCTGACCTGGAGAAAGCTAGAACAACACCAGCACCATTCCCAAACTTGGAGCAAGCTCCATCAAAACAATAGAGTCCAAGGAGAGCCCGCTTGTTCAAGACACCTGCATTCCTCAATCTTGTGCTCCTTTCCATCAAGCAAATCCTACAAAGTTATCAACATCAACATTTGTGTACAATACTTCATAGGATGCGTTGTTGGGATCTTCAATAAGGTGCAACATCTTCTTTTCCCCATACAACCTGACAAGGCTGCCCTCAATTGGGATGGTGGCATAGGACATGTCCATTTGGACACTCCCACCAACACTTGCAGCCCATTTTCTAGACAATAGCATGCCCCACTTGGTTGGGCAGTCAACAATGACAACATCAAGTTTTAAGTTTTTACTTGGGTAAGCTGTAAGTTGTACCACCAAACCCTTCACACATCCCACTACTATTGGCACTTCTCTAGAGTCCATGGTAGTGCACTTCCCATATGTTGTTGTTACTTTGATATTCATCTCATTCATGACTTCAGAGGCATGACATTGCATGATGCCCCTGAGTCAAACATGCAGTTGTGGAGTAGTCTGTCCTTAATGATCAAAGTGGTGAAGAATGGATCCACATTCAGCTGAGAATCCACCAAGGATGTCCCCAAATAGACCTCAGGTGGTTCACCTAATTCCTCTCAATATGGTGGTGTCTCTAACTCTTCAATGATTGGAGGAGTCTCCATAATGTTTACATTTCTGCCTAGGGCAGTCTTCTCTTCTTTCAACCCCAAGTATTGAATGCTCTCTTTTTGTGCTTAGGAATCCTAAGCAACTCAACAATTGGAACAAAGACTTTGATTTGACTTAAAACTTGGGCAATATCATATGGGACATTCTTTGCAAAAGGTAGTATTAGAAGGAAAGCTAACACACTCACTAGGTGGTACAAGATTTTTGACAACTTGGGCATGAGGAGGGGTATGATTTTTTTGTAGAGCTACAGGGCATTTGGTAGATGCATCTTTCTTAGGAGCCTCTTTAGGAATGTTTGAAAGTAAGGGAGCTTTTGGCTTGGCTTGAGGCCCTGTCCCTTTGACAACCTTACTTCTTGTGTTATATTCCTTTTCTTGAGCAACAACAACATTCATCAGTAACTATCTATCTTCCTCAGATGGGATTCCTCCATCATACTTCTTTATCATTAGAGCCCTTAAATATTCAAAGTCATTATTGGGAAATTCAAAAAGCTTGCACAGTATCTACTTCTAAAGTATGAGAGGGAGGAAGAATAGGTACCCTATGAATGTAGTCCCAAAAAGTGGCAGCAGTTCAGGCACTTATCACCTCAGTTGAAGTTGCCCCTTGTTGTGAGCTCGTGGAACAACCCATCATGTAAACATCATTATCATTATCATCATCATCATTCTTCTTCTTCTTGCTGATCTTCTTCACAAGGAGCATGGGGCATGAAACATCTGTCACACCAATCAATGACATTTGTCTCCTCCACAACAACAACTCTGGCAACCAAAGGATCAGGCACCATTCTGTTTTCCCTACCTTGGGGCTGCCTATTTCCAAATCCAATAGGTCCCTTGCCTCTGTCATCAGATCTTTGGTGATTTGTGAACCTGTCTTGGCCTTGTTGCTTGTGTTGACCTTGTGAGCTCTGCCCAATCCCCTTCTCTCTGCCCGGGCTAGTTTGTAGGAAATTTCTTTGACAACCCCTGCCAAAGTTTTCACAACTTCCTCCAAATCAGCAGCTTTGCTCATCTGAGGTTTTTCTGGGTTAATTAGTTTTACACCCTCCCTCTTTGGAGGCTTCCCAATTTCCTTGATATTGTTTTCAATTTGCAAAGCCATAGTGAAGGCCTACCTCAAATTAGTAGGGTTTTTGTCCCTCAAGTAGTAAGCAACCTTTTTATCAAATGCATCTGAATATTTGATCAAACATGATTCATCACATGGCCTTATCCTAATAGGAAATCTCCTCAAGGTCTTATTAAACCTTGTGTTGAAATCATGTACTGACTCATTAGGATTATTTTTGATGTTTTCAAATTATGTCAAAAGAAACCTAGGGTCAGTTCTATCACCATACTGCAATCTAAATGCATTTCTCATCTCAATCCAAGAATCAATAGAGTTATCTGGAAAAGCTTTATACCAATCCCTAGCATCCTCTTCCAAAGTATGGATAAACAACTTGATATATACATCTTCATGTTCAATCTCAAAGTCTTCCATCATATTGATAAAAAGCTTTAAATGTTGATCACCAGTTATAGTGTTGTTTCCTTGGAACTTTGGTAGTCTATTCCTTACATCTTGAGGAACTGCATTTGGATAACTAACCATTCCCACAAAATTTATAGGACCAAAAGTGTTTACAAAAATGGAGGTTTGGGTGGGGGCTGGGCCATATTGTTTTGAGGAGGTGACCTTGGAGGAGAAACAAATTGATAAGGGGTAGAGGGTCCTTGGAACATAGGAGTATAACTTTCAAAATGGATACCCCCTAAAGGACTTGTTTCTTGGAAATCCCTATCAACTTCTAAAAAGACAGGGGCAAAATGAGAAGCAAACCTTTCAAAATCAAATGAAGGCCCCTCTCCAGTTGGAGAATTCAATTCCACAAAGAGGCTACCTGATTTAGAAGCACTTGAATAAAAGTCTTCAATGATAGGCCGATCACTTTCATCAATGGAGATCCCTCTTCTTGTCTGTTGATCTCCCATAACTCTCAGGATTTTCTTCCTTCTGATTTTGCTTTTCCTAGCTCTAGAAATAATGTCCTAGCAGGATCCCTAGCAAAGAAAGATCTTCTTCCTTCCATCTTTACAAAGATTGGTAACAAATCTCACTTTGAGAGGTTAAGACACTGGTACTCATCAAGAATCAGATCAACAGGGAGTCACCACTAAGGATTTCCACCTTAGTTGTGCAAATGCACTAAAATATGATTGTAGAACTAGGGTCTGAAAATGAACTGTGATCACTATGTTCCTGAAAGCAGTGCATGCAGAAGCGTGTTGGTACCCAAAATTTAATCTCCTTCAAAGGGTGAGCAACATCATGGATTTAACAGGACACTCAGAGGTAGATAGATGATTATGTATGTCATTTTGTAGCGGGGAAGCAATCTATCTGACTTTTTAGCACTCAGGATTTGAAAAGGAGTGGGTAGCACCTTAAGAGGATTTGATCTATCCTCACTATTTTAGGTTGTGCCTTTCAACCAAGGTAAGAGAACCCTTTTGTAGCCTGTTGTTTATGGAGGAGATGGAGATGTCCTTCTAATGAAGTTTTTAGGAGACCTTGGAGAAAATATGATCAATGCAACAAAATCTAACTCTCACGAGTTGTCACTCTAGATAGTGGAGATATTTTCTGGGCAAGGTTCAGGCTACTAAAGACATTTGAAATCCTGATTGTTTCTACATGCTTTGGTAATGGAAATTATGATTTTTTGTGCACACACATAGGACAAACAGGGGTAGTATGGGTAGGATTAGTTGTTTTAAATGAATTTTGGTGGGAGGTGAGGTAGAATGAACTTGATTTGCTAGATCTCTGAGAACTCTTACAAAATGGAAAGTCTAATCAACAGAATGCTTCAGAATAGCTAAAATGTTCCTTTAACTAGAATATGTGCTTCAATGGAGGCCCAGATTAGCACCTTTTCACACAATCTATGAGATTTTAACATGAAGGCTTGAGTTAGAAAACCCAACAAAGTATTGAGATCCAAACCCAATCATGCCTGAGGTACACCTAGAGGCTTACAGACAATCTCTATCAACAAATGAAAGAAAAGTGATTTTAAATCATTTATTTCATCCCCAGATGAAAGCTCTTCTAGGAAATGAAATTGCAGATGCCACTAAACTATCACAAGGATTGAGACCTGTGTGATTAAGACAAATTTTGATACAAGATTGCAATAGGAACAAGAAAATTTATTTGCAGACATTCAGAAATGAAACAAACACATTTTTCTCAAGATCAACACAAATAACTTGAGTTTGATTAAATTTATATCAGTAGGAAAGTTTCTAGAACAATCTCAGAGCTTTCAATGGTTGTACACTTGTAACCACCTTGACATGATCAAACTTAATACAAAAGAGTTATACGGGCTTCTCAGATGGCTTCTCAAAAGACAGGCTTTGTCAAGTTTTCCTCTTGGGAATTTTCTTTGACCTCTAACACTCTAACCTCCCCCATTTGCATGAAAAATTTGTGCCATTTATAACATTTACAACAGAGCCCTTTTCCCCCAAAAATCATGACATTGAGTACTACTAGTGCTCACCATGATCATGATCATGATTTCCAGAATCAGATCTAAAAAGTCACCAAGTGCTCAGGGGGAAAATCTCTTTGAATATCTCCGCATTCAACTCCTCCTTCTAGTAGATCACTCTTTCTTCAACTCGCCAACCACTTCCACCCCTAATCTATCAAATCTGGTTCCTTGTGTGCTCGGGAGAAGAAAAATGGAAAATCATATCGAGCCCGAGAGTCAGACCATTTTAATGGTGAAAAGACGTCTCAGATCTCCTCCACCAAACTTAGATATCAAAATTAACTCTCCTCTCTTATTTGGTGTGTAGGAAATACCAAGAAATCATGAAGACTCACACTTCTAGGTGTGTTTTAGTAAAATGGGGGAAAATCAGATTTAGACTCTCATTTGCTTTCATTGATCTTTACTTTGAATTTGGGTCGTCCACGTGGAAGATTCATTTTAAGATGGGCCGGGGTTCTTCTTTGACTTTTTACAACTTTTGGAAAAATGTAAAATTTTCACATTTTGCTCCGCACCTCCACCCTTGAGAAATGAGCCTGACACGTGTCCCAATGTGGGTCCCAAGTGGAACCACGCTTCCTTTTTACTTTTAACTCTTTTCTCCTAAAAGGAAAATTTTCCAAATTTCTCTCGAGGTCCACACCTCCACCATTGACTGGAGCAAGCTTTGACCTTTCCTCTATCGGGCTTGTGGGCCATTTTGATGTTTTAATCTTTTGAATATCGGGGGAAAAATGCAAGTTACCCCCGATGGTCCACCTCCCACCTCTTAACATTTTCAAAGCCAACCCTGACCTCCTTCTTGTATGGGCTTGTGGGCCATTTTGAGATTTTAATCCTTTTGATGACAAGAGGAAAAAAATCCAATTTACCTTCGATGGTCACTTCCCCACCCCTTTGACTTTTCAAACTGCCACGTGTCACAATGGCGCATCTTGAGATGATCCCCAAAGGTTGAGACCTTGAATGAGCACGGGCTCGCCACATGTCATTATGGTGCAACTTCAAAAACCTTAAGGTTTCAAAATGATTTGGTGGGGGCGCGCTTCCATTTTAGAATCTTATTCCATTTTTCCAAAAGGGAAAAACATTCAACTTACCTCGAAGGCCCGCATCTCCGCCATTAGCTTTGCCACGTGTCCTCTGTGGGGTCAAAGTAAGACTTTTCCCTGCCACTTAAAATTTTCTTTAATTAGAGCTGGTGGGGCTGCGGGGTGAGTTCAAACCTTTTTCCAAAGTAGCCAAAAGGAACAAGTTCAAAAACAAACCCCCGTCGCACCCCATCTAGTTAGAAGAAGCCACGTAAGCACCAAAAGAACCAATAAGAAATGAGCGGAGCCACGGGACCAAATTTTCCTTTTTGCCAAGAAAGCAAAAAGTGATAAGTTAAAGCATTTTCCCACCATCCCTTGACCAACCAAAAGAAGCCATGTTCCCTTATCGATGCAAGGATGCAAATTTGACTGGGGAAATGCATCGTCAAACCATAAAATGTAGAAACATGACCATTTGAGCGGGGATGAAGTTTTTTCCAAGGACAGAGGATTTAGAAATGTTGCAAGGCTCAAATACACTCTTCATAGCTACATCCATACATTTTTCATCAAGTATTTGGGGAAAAATGACAAGGGCAACAAATCCACTGTAAAAATGGAAAGAATGGGAAAGCCCAAGTTTTTGAATGAATAGAGGATGGGAGACCCAAATTTTAGACCTCTTCGGAGAAACAAAGAAACAAGGACACAAATATAGATCCATACATGATCTTTGGCCCAAGGAAAGATTAATTATGGCAACAAAGGAAAGTAGAGACTTCTCAGGCACAAACAGGGGGGATAAAATGTGACAGAGGCCGTAAATCAATGGTTTGTTATGTTTAAACCATGTGGATACCCATACCATTTTGATATCATATTGCACAATGTATAATGTTAATTTTTTATACTTAATGATTTACTATGTTTTTGAAGGAATTATTGTGCATATGCTTATTATTTTTATCTTGTTATTTCTTCCTAAAAAATGGCTTAAATTGATCTTTTTATAAATTAACAATACCTTTGGAAAAGTATATGTTGAGTTATCACAAGAGTAAATTGCAATAGCACATGAATCGATTCTTAATTTGCATTTGACGCAATACTCAATTAATGCATTGGCATAGGACTCACCTCCGCATTAATATAGGACTCACAGTACAACACCAAGCTTATCCAGGTCATCAACTTGAATTCCTTGAAATAAGGGATTTGCACAAGAAGATAGATAGCTCAAACTACTTGGTGATAAAACTGAAGAATAACAACATGAATAGGAAATGTGCACCATTACCTCAACCTACATTCATGCATATTTTGAGGTTCAATCACTTCAGTTGTTGGGAGATGTGATGCGACCAATAGCTAAGGAATTATTACCACCATAATTCTCTACAATCAATCTAAGAACTGTAAGATCTTCCAATGATTGAATCTCTCAAAGGATTCAATCATGGACCTCCTCTATAGTTAGCAAGATTAATTCTAATCCAAACACCTCAAAGACTACTTCTTCCATAACTGTATTCCTTAAAATAGATAGTCATTGTTTTAGTCAATAGTTAGTTCAGTAGATGTTAGTTATTACAAATAAACTAGTTCTCTCCTAGAGGGACTAGGATTGCTCTAGTATAAAAGAGATAATGTATTTAGATTTATCGGTTTAGGTTTAGTTATTTGATTCATTGTACAAGCATACTCTTTTAATTGAATAAAATTGCAGATTCAAGGGAAAATTTTATTGTGTGAATTTTAGTATTAAACCTAATCAAAGGAAGGAGCAAGAGCCACTCCTGCCCAATGAGAATGGAGATTTACATTTATTTCCTTTTTGTCATCTTTGATGCATTTACCATTTCAGCATTAAATTGTGTTAAAAATCTTTAGATTCTTTCTTTAATATTCTTTTCTTTTCATGCATTACATTTTATAATTAGCAGTCATTTATTATTCAATTAATTTTGTTATTAAGTACATGTTGAGAGAAATTCCTATTATTCCCTTTGTTGCAAACAACCATGGACACCACCTTGGATTGATAAATATATTATCATTAAAATTATGAGTATCAACAAAGCTCGTCACTTTTTGGTGTCGTTTTAAGGACTTCAAGGTGTTATCAAAGGTTAAAAGTGATAGCTAGAAGTGTTGTCTTGTTGTTTAGTAAGTTTCCATTCAAAATTTTATTTCCATAACTCTTTCTTATGAAGTAAGAAGACCTTGTAGTGACAACAAGAATCCTCTGAGCTTGGAGTATGTGGAGCAAAAAAATTAAGTTAATATTGATAGTTAGGGAGCCATCCTCAATATGATAGGATTTTATGTTTAGACCTAGAGACCATAGAGGTAGATTCATTAGAATAAATCTTCAAAACCCCCTCAAAACTAGCATGTGGAACAACTTATTGACCAAAGAAGGATGGTTGATGAAGTAGAGAACCCCAATGGTGCAGAAAATGGAAACCCTCCAATTGGAAGAACGTTTACCTACCCCATCGAATTGGACCTAATGATCAAGATCCTATGAAAATATATCTTCCTCCTTCTTCCTAACCTTCCGGGGATTAGTTTCAGAAGACCCTAACCAATTCCTTTTTGAGTTCAAGGTTTTATGCCAAACATATGACTACACTTCTAATTCCCAAAAGCTTAAATTGTTTCCCTCCACTTTAAAAGATACAACTATGAGGTGGTTTATGGGCTTAAGCCCTAACTCCATCCATAACTAGGAAGAGATGGAAATGGTTTTCTTAGACAAGTATCAGGATTACTTGTAGAGTTAGGGATAGGAAAGAATAAATTTTTAGGATTCAATAAAAGGAAGATGAAAGTGTAGAGGATTATCTAGATTGGTTCCTCTTCCTTCACTAGGAGGTGTGGTATTGGTCTTGATATTAATCTACTTAAAACCTTATTCCTTAAATGGTTGGATGAGGATACACAAGAAGCATTCAATCTTGATGGGAAAGGGAGACATAAACAAATTAGAATTCACAAAATCATTGACCTTTATAGGAATTATTCTCAAACTCACCCCAATTTTAGAAAATAAAAAGGAAAAATGGCTAGTGGGGATCTATCCAAATTGAGGAAGAGATTGAAAATTTGAGGAAAAACCTTTTGGTACAACTCAATACAACTATGGATAGAGAGAAGGCTAGGAATACAAGCCTTTGTTCATATACTTCCCAAGATGTAGAGAAAAACACAAACTTAAGGACTTTTCCCTTAGACAAGACAAAAATTTGTCTTCTTTGTGAACTCAAGCATGCCATAGATCAATGTGGATTGCTTCCTTTGCTGAAGAATAATCTAAAACATAACACAAAGATGAATCTGAGCTCAACTATATGGCTCAGAGGCAAGGAGGAAATTTTTAGTCCAACCAAAATCAACCCTACATCCCAAAATCACAATGGGCCCCAAATCAATGGAATGCACCATGGCCATATCCCTAACCTTGGGTTCAACAAGTCCCACAGGAGTGGAGCCCATAGTGGAATGACCCACCAAATTATTATCAACAACCTTGGGCTCCACATCTAAACATTCCACCATTCCAAAAAGTTTAATCCTCAGTACCAACAATAGTGGAATGTACCTCAAGGATCTTGGGTATTAGTATTATAATCAGAGAAGACCTCAAGGTCAACAAGCCCACTATTGACTCCACTAATATTTCCGATCCTGATCAACCTTATCCACATATACCTACAAAAACTATGGAAAATCCTAAAAATGTGAGGCATGGAAACCCAATGTATATATTGTGGAATTTGAAAAAAATCCCAGTGAACTTGGTGGATTGTAAGAATATCTTGTTGCATTTTAGGAAAGGTTACTTCAAAACCTTCCTCTCTGTGATAGAAGAAATCCCTGAAGAAATAGAAAAAAAAACAACCTAGTCCTATTGAAAAACTCCTCAACCAAACAATGACATTCCCTTTCCATCAGACTCTCTAAGAAACCAAGTACAATAGTTCTGAAAAAATAGAGTTAGAATTAATTCAAGGATTGAGGAAGTTGAGTATTGGCATTCCCCTATTGCAAGATCTTAAGGAAATCCTTGAATTAAACAAAAAAATTAAAGAACTCTATTTTAAGACTCAGGAAGAAGGAAGAACCAACCTAAAACCATTCATGTGGATGGGAAACTTGCTAGTATTTTGGAAGGGAATATTCCCCCTCCTAAATACAGAGACCCTAGAAAGTCCTATTGTAATAGTCTACATAGGAGATGTCCAGATTCCTAATGTCCTAATTGATCTAGGGGATGTTATTAATGTTATGACAATGGATACTCTATCCACATTATCACTTCTGAACCTCAATCCACATCCATAGTTTTGTAAATGATAGAAAAATTTGTAAACAAGCCAAAGGAATTATAGAAGATGTCACTATTACTATTGAATCTTGGGACTATTCGGTAGATTTCATGATTATAAAAATGAAGAATAGAAATATTGGATACCCCATAATCCTAGGACATCCATGGTTAGCCACAATTGTTTCCCTCATTAACTATAGAATAGGAATATGGTGATTACGAATGGCCAAGATTCAAAGAAATTATCAATCTACCCCACTACAAAACCTTTTTCTATAGAAAAAATAATGGTGTAAGGACAATTCAGATGATTTAGATGATATCATCTCTTCTCTAGCCATGGTCATAATTCAAGAACACTTAGATCAAATCCAATATGGTGACCATGAGCCTTGTGTTGGACATAGTATAAGTCTATGCCTGAGTCTTGCACTAGATTCAATTTGAGTCTTGTGCTTGAGTCTTGTGTTGGATCTCATTTAAGTCCTACACTACAACTAACTGAAACAAGAGATGATTATATGGATGAAAACAACCAACCCATCATCTGTCCCTTTGTATGAAAATATAGACCTAACCGAGTCCATCTTTTCAAAACATTGCTTTTGTTCACATAAGTTACTACCACACAGGTGTCCATTAAATACATTATTAAAAGAATACCTGTTGTAGATTTTGTTCATCTACTACCAAACAATTACCTATTCTCCCAGGAAATACATTGACAATTAATAGTTGGCTTGATTGATCAGGAGGAAAGTACCCTATTTGAGCTCTTATGCTCTCATCCTCAAGATTTTTCTTGGGAATATAGTGACATGAAGGGTATTCATCCTAGTATTTGTACACATCACATCTATACTACTGATTCCAAGACCAATCAGAAACCTCAAAGAAGGATAAACCATGCTTTAAGAGATATTATGAAAGCTGAGATTGAAAAATTCTAAATGTAGGATTCATTTATCCAATATCAGATAGTCAATGGGTTTCTCCATTAGTCATAGTTCCTAAAAAGAATGGGAAATGGAGAATTTGTGTGGACTATAGGGAATTAAATAAAGAAACTCATAGAGATTATTTTCCATTACCTTTTATTGATCAGGTCTTAGACAATTTATCGGGAAAAGGTACTTTTCATTCCTTGATGGGTTCATGGGTACAACCAAATAATAAAGTGGCACTTGAAGATCAAGACAAAACAACTTTTACTGTCCTTGGGAACATTTTCTTATAGGGTGTTACCTTTTGGGTTATGTAATGCTCCTGCCACTTTTCAAAGAGCCATGTTGGAAATATTTTCTGATCTCACTCATGATTGTGTGGAAATTTACATGGATGATTTCACAGTTTATGGAGAAACATTCCAAGAGGCTAGTTAACAATCTAAACAAAGTTCTTTTTGGTGTGAAAAACATCAATTATCCTTAAATCATGAAAATGTTTGTTTATGATGGAACAAGGTATAGTTTTAGGCCATCATGTCTCAGCTGAGGGAATTAAGGTAGACCCAGAAAAGGTCGATATCATGGTAAAACTCCCATCTCCCACAAACCAAACAGAGGTAAGAATCTTTCTTGGTCATGTTGGTTACTATTGAAGGTTTATTTCAGATTTTAGTAGAATTGCTTCTCCATTATTTGCTCTCCTAACTAAAGATTCTGAATTTGAATGGACAAAAGCATGCCAACAATATTTTGATGCTATCAAAGGTAAGTTAACAAGCACACCAGTGTTGAGAGGCCCAAATTGGAAGCTCCCTTCCATATACAAACAAATTCCTCTAATGAAGTGGTAGGTGTTGTCCTTGGATAACAAGAGGAAGGAGAACCTATGTATGTTATTTACTACATTAGTAAAAACCTTTCCCCTACTGAAAGGAACTACACAACAACTGAGAAAGAATTTCTTATAGTAGTGTATGCAATCAACAAGTTTCACCATTATATTATAGGATATGAAGTGATTGTTCATACTTGACCACTCTACTATCAAATATCTAATGAACAAACCTTTAGTGCATGGCAAGGATTGTAAGGTGGTTGTTGCTACTATAGAGTTTAACATTAAAATTATTGACAAGCTAGGAAAATCCAATGTGGTAGCTGATTTTCTTTCAAGACTTACCACTTCAAGAAGAGGAAGAGCAAGTCAATGATGATTTTCTAGATGAGCATTTGTTTGCAATTTCTACTACCTCTCCTTGGTATGTAGATATGGCTAATTACTTGGCTACAAGGAAGTTTCCAACCTTTTTCACACAAAAAGAAAAAAAAATTAATTAAACAAAGTGTGATGTATACTTGGTTAAATGGAATTATTTTCAAATGTGGACCTGATCATGTTTTACACAGGTGTGTAGCTGAAAATGAAGTATTTGACATACTTAGAGCATGCCATGATGAACCATCAGGAGGGCATTATTCAGTTCAAAGGACCATTCAAAAAGTTCTAGGAGCTGGTTACTATTGGCCTTCCTTGTTTAAGGATGTCAGAAAGTATGTATGGAGATGTGATCAATGCCAAAGGATGGGGAAACCAACATTTACATCTGAAATGCCACTCCAACCCCAAGTTGTCTTGGAACCATTTGAGAAGTGGGGGTTGGATTTTATTGGACCAATTGACCCAACCTCTCAAGGGAAGGAGTACATCCTAGTTTGTACTAATTATGTCACCAAATGGGCTAAAGTGCAGGCACTACAATATGCAAGAGATGAGAAGGTTGCATATTTCTTATATGAGCATATCTTCTAGATATTTGGAGCACCAAGGTCCATTATGTCAGATCAAGGACCACAATTCATGTCAGGGGTAATCAGCTATTTTTGGAAACATACTAGTTGAGGCACAAGAAGTCATCACCATACCACCCATAGTCCAATGGTCAAGTGGAGGTTACTAACAGAGAGTTGGAAAATATCCTAACAAAAATAGTGGATATCTCAAGGAAGAATTGGGTTCAAAAACTTCTTGAAGCAAGTATGGGCATACAACACTACTTGGAAAACAACCACAAGGTTTACTCCCTATGAATTGGTCTATGGGAAGAAGCCCATTCTCCTATAGAATTTGAGATTCAAACTTTGAGAACAACTATTGATGTGGGAATTGAACTATTTGAGGCACAACAAGTAAGGATTATACAACTAAAGTGAGTTGGATGAAATGATACTTCAAGCATTGCATCAAACTAAAATCATCAACACCAAAGGAAAGTATGGCATGACAAACACATAAAGCCAAGGAAATTCCAAGAAGGGGACTGGGCTCTGTTATTTGATTCAAAGTACAAAATATTTCAAAGGGAAGCTGCAAACAAGATGGATGGGCCCATATCAGATTGAATGAGTATTTGACAATGGAACCATCAATTAATTCCAATTGATGGAGAGAAGAAAGTAATGTTGGTTAATGGGCATAAACTGAGGTTATACCATAAACCAACATCAAAAGAAGAGTTTCAAAAATAACTTCAAGAAGATTCAACTTTGAAGTGTGTGGAAAAAGTCTCTTTGTCCAACACAACTCAAAACTAAGCTATCTTCTATCAAGGAATAAAGAGGAGATGACTGAAAACCAGAAATGAAGGTCATCATCCTTTGGAGCATTGTTTGAAAACTAGAAATGACAACCATTGCTTCTAAAAAAAAAAAAAAAAAAAAAAAAACTCAGGTGACCAAAAACTAGAAATGGCAATCGCCACCCTTGAATTGGCATGCAATAAAAGAAGGACCACATGTGGATGGAGCATTAAAATAGTATGGAAATGGAAGAGAGGATGTGACAAGTTCATTTAATGAGGTATGCATAATTAATTCTCTTCTTGAATATAGGAAAGCTTTAATTTATGAGCCGTTAATTATTATCATTGTGTAAATTGATTGCCTCTCCCATTTCCAATAACTCCACACACTTGAAAATCCCAACCAAATCAGTAACTCTCCTCCATAATAATATCCACACGTGCCCAATCAATGTCATCATCACTTTGGGATTCCATCACACCTTTCCCAATTCAGTTATATTCATTTCAAACCATTTCCACTCCATTGTTACTTTCCAAATTTCTCCCTCTCACTCCTACACCACCATTCACTCTTGTGCTTACTTCCATCCTACAAACCTTGCATTTCAGTCCCGTGCCCTTTACTTGTCACTACCTAGTCTAAATCAGTCATGGGGCCTAGATTAAGGCACAAACCAACCAATTTAGTGGAACTTTTCCGATGCAAGGTCAATGGATATTTTTGAGAAAGCAGGGTGGCTTGACTTACTATTGGTGTATGAAGAATTCAATGTAAAAATGATGGAGGAATTCACTAGAAACATGGAAGAAGGATACTCCATTTTGCAAGGTAAGAAAATTACCTTTATCTAACTGTAATTAGTCATCTTTTAGGAATAGTTGAGGGAGGTTTAGCAAGTAAGTAACAAGAATATGTATGCTAAAATTATTAAAATATTTTTAGTTGGAAAGAAGGAGAAAGTAGAATTGGTAATAGAAAATAAGGGTAAAGAAAAAGGCATAAAAATAATCACCCTTCCTGAAAACTTGGGCGAAGTGGCCAAATGGGTGATAAAATACTTCACTTGTGAAGGGAAATATGAAATTGTTCTAAGGCTTGTGTTGAGAATTTTAATACACCTTCGCCATGGTCAAAGTAAACCCCAGTATAAAATCAATTTACCTTAATTTTTATATGATTCCATTTGTTCTGCTACATTTTTTGTTGGGGTACCTCTATTTAAAGTTCTAGGGTTTAATTCATTTGATTTGCAAGCATCAATTTTTAAAAGAAACATGGAATTAAGAAATGGCTGAATTTTCAAAAGCAATGTGCCTTAGAGTTTGAAGTAGTTCTGGAGAAAGCACCCTCAACCTCTGAGAGACCTAAAAAGCACCTCAGGACTTCCAGGCCTACACCTACCCTACATGAAATGCCAATTGAAAATCCTCCTTCCTAAGAAGAACAAGGTAGCCACAATAATGCAAACCCTGGTAAAAACCCCACCTGTGTCTCCTCAAATCAATGTCACCATCTTTTCTTGATAAAAAAAAATAAATTGAGCATTCCATAGCCATAGCTAAAGAGTCACCTATTAAAGACAAAGGAAAACACCTATGGTAGAGGGAGAACCTATTTCTCCCCCGATTCTGATACAATTATTCCTCAAGTTTTGTCTTTTCCAAAATCTAGTTTGAGCTACAATTGGATCAAGAAAGAATCACCCATCTTCAGTTACTTCTTGAGGCCAAAGAAGCCAATTTATCCCAAGTTGGAAATTGATAAAAATCAAGAAATTCAACAATTGCAATAGACTATAACACAACATGAAGAGGTAACTCTTCAGCTATAGAAATCCCTGGAAGAGAGAGAGAGTAACAAATACAATCCCTTCAGGACATAACATAGGAACTTAGCACATCTCTTACAATCTTGCAAGAAAATAGGAAAGAAACAGAGCCTATGGTCATGGAAGAACATACAACTCAAACTGAATTTGTTTTTCCTCAAATGTTGTTTTAAAGGGCATGGTCAAATGGATGGAAGAATGTTACAAGATCAAAGAGTTTTATGAGGAGAATAATAATTTGAAAGAGGAAAACAAATTGCTAAAAGAAAATGTGGTTATTGTTAGTCATTTATATGACCAAGTTCTTTCATGTAGACCTCCTTCAAATTTTTATGCATTATTTTTGAAAGAGCAGTTTTTCAAATGGAAAATATCCAGGGCCTGTGCTATGCAGGACATTGAATTTGATAATGAAAAGAAATTTTTGAGTGCTTATACAATAGGGAATGATATTGAGAAGAATTTGCTGTGTGAATTTTATGTTCAAAAATTTCTTCTCCCTGAGAAAATTGAGATCCCCATAAATTTCTATGTGGGGGAGGTATAGTTAAGAGCATTTATTTCTACTCTTAAGCACCAAGGTGAATGGAGGGATCAGAGGGCCACATTTGTGCAAGAAGAGTCTATAATAGGCCTCTTGATGAGGCATGATCTTCCTACCCCCATTCAGTTCTTTAACAGGTTTTGGTCACAAGTATATTGTCTACGTCTAGTAGATAGATACATAGATATCCTTAAAACTTGTGTCAAAAAATTTTAGAGAGCAGGTGAATCCAACCTTCAATGTAAACTTCCTCACCTATTAGGTAAGATATCAACTTATTGTAGAACCATACAAGAAAAAAGGAATTCATTTCACCAACCAACCTCTAAAAAATTATTCTCGAGTTGCAGGAGAAATGGATTGGCATGCGGTATCGACCTCCATTGGTGATTGCTCCAGTACCACAGTGTGATTCTACAGATAATGATCAGCCTAAGGGCAGCTATAAAACTTAGAGGAAAAATTTCATTGATACTTTGAGTTCTATAATAATTCATTAGATGAAACTTGGATATTTTTTCCAATGAATATAGTATTTCAAGGATTGTAGAACAATTAAACAATAGGTAGAGGAGGACTGTTAAATCTTCAATCCTGGGAGTGATGAACCCCCATTTTTTTTGTTTAAACCATGTGAATCCCATACTATTTTGATATCATATTGCATGATGTATAATGTTAACTACTTATAATTAATGCTTTACTGTGTTTTTGAAGGAATTATTTTGCATATGCTTGTTATTTTTATCTTGTTATTTCTTCCTCAAAAATGGCTTAAATTGATCTTTTTATAAGCATTAACAGTACTTTTGGAAAAGTATATGTTGAATTATCATAGAAGTAAAATAAAATAGTGTAGGAATTAATTAGTGCACCAACACAAGACTCAATTAATGCATTGGTGTGAGACTCACTTTGGCACAAAACTTGCCTCTACGAATTAGTATAGGACTCACAATACAACACCGAGCTCGTACACAGGCCATCACTTCTAAATTACTTGAAATAAGGTATTTTCACAAAAAGATATATAACTCAAACTACTATTGATATAGTTGGTGGCATAACAATATGAATAGGAAATGTGCACCATTACCTCAACCTACATTCATGCATATTTTGAGGTTTAGTCACTTCAGTTGCTAGGAGACATGATGCGGCCAATAGTGAAGGAATTATTACCACCACAATTATATATAATCAATCTAATAGCTCCCAGATCTTGCAGTGAATGAATATCTTAAAGGATTCAATCAAATAACTCCTTTATAGTTAGCAAGATTAATTCCAATCCAAACACATAAAATACTACTTCTTCCATAATTGTATTCCTTAAAATAGATTAGATGTTAGTTATTACAAATAAACTAGTTCTCTCCTAAAGGGACTAGGATTTCTCTAGTATAAAAGAGCTAATGTATTTAGATTTATTGGTTTGGTTCAATTAGTTGATTCATTATAAAAGCATACTCTTTCAATTGAATAAAATTACAGATTCAGGGAAAACTTATGTTGTGTGAGTTTCAATATTAAACCTGATCGAAGGGAAGGAGCAAGGGCCACTCCTACCCAATGAGAAGGGGATTTACCTTTATTTCTTTTCTGTCATCTTTGATGCATTTACCATTTCAACATTAAACTGTGTTGAAAATATTTATATTCTGTGTTTAATAATTTTTTTCTTTTCATGCGTTACATTTTATAATGAAATTCACTTATTATTTAGTTAATTATGTTATTAAGTACATGTTGAGAGCAATTCCCACTATTTTCTTTATTACAAACAACCATGGACCCTTTTGTATTGACAGATATATTATCATTAAATTACAGTATCAATAATTATATACACATAATAATTATAAAAATATAACCATAACATAATCTAATTTACCCTAGGAAAATATCTCTTTACTAAAGGTAAAAGTAACTAAGGTAGATGAATAAATTACCTAAGTTTTACCTAACACCCCCGCCCTTTATTTTGCATTGCCTCGAGGGATGAGGAGTGAAACTCTATAAAAACTCAAATTTTTCACGTGAAACTTCGTGAAAATATCTATTTGATGTTAATCTATTGGAACAATTGAAGCTATATATTGTGTTTCAAGACATGCTCGTGAATGAAATGAGCATGTAACACAATATGCTTAGTTATCTCATGAAACAATGAATTGTGAAAAAAATTGAGAGCACACTCATTTTTAACATACAAGGTAGTGGATTTAACTTGTGGTACTTTAAGACCCTCAATACGCAACATAGCCATATCACTTCTGAGATAACTCCTCCTGTGTAGCACAATATTCAACCTCTCTCAGAAGAGCTAACCGAAGTTGAAATCAATATGAGTTCCCAAAACTAACTAAAAATATGTTCAAAATTTAGAAGTATAGATTATGTATCGATAAAAAATGATCATTCTCGAGAATCCCATGAAATATCAAAATTTCATCTATGAAAACATGATCTATGGAAACAACATTATAAGTGATCTTCATTAGAGAAAAGCAAGAAACCTTGGTTAACTTATCCACCATCACCATGATGACATCATGATGATATGATGAAATGGGTAAACTAACTATAAAACCCATGAAAAACATGACCCACTTCCACTCTGGAATGTCATGAGGATAAAAAAGACCTACGGGGTGAGAATTATTCACCCTTTGGCACTCAAGACAATATGATACAAAATCTGCAATGTCACGATGTAACCCTGGACATAAGTATAACTATCTCAAATCTGCATGCATTGTCTTAACCCCATGTTGAGCCATATAAAGAGCTTGATGTTCCTCAGAAAGGAAAAAATTACACAAGTCCCCTTCTTTAAGAATGTAAATGCACAAAAGAAGACCATCTAAATCTAAAGTGAAACAACCATTTTTTTCCCTCTAAGGGCCTCTCGTGACTCCACCGCTCATCTGAAACCCTCATAAAATCTATTACCCAATAGATGCTAAAGTATCTTGTCTTAAATATGTGATCCCAAGGTTGAGGAAAAAATCTCATGTCATCATCTACCTAGAGCATCTACGACGACATTTCCTTTCCCTTGATATACTAAATTTCCATATTAAACGCACAAAGGAACTCCTAATTCCATTTCTAGGAATTGAGATTGGGCTATAAAAATATGTGCTGCAAAATCA